>OX451398.1:12493187-13093187 GCA_949629135.1 Eremobia ochroleuca
CACACAACGCCATCTAGTCCTAAACCAAGCAGAGCTAGTGCTATGAGTACTAGACAACTGATATACATATACAGCGTGTAACGGAAAGGGGGTATCAACCCTGAAGGAGGCCCTGAAGGAGGCCAAATTTTTTTTTCATATTTCGACCTATGTTCTTTGGGGAAAGTTGTTGAGTTTCATGAGCACATTCACCTCCTTCAGGGTTGATACCCCCCCTCCGTTACACGCTGTATATTTCTAAATACACACATAATTATAGATAAATTACACCCAGAGAAAGAACAAATGATCGTGCTCATCACTCAAACATTTGTCCTGGGTGGGAATCGAACCCACGACCTTGCGTATGGTAGTCAGGGCCACTGACGACTAGACCAACAGGCCTGCCATTGAAAAATCATTTTTGGATTTGATAGCCCAATCCTTGAGGAAGGCTATAAGTCTATTTAACACAAAGAAGGAGAAACGAAGTGACAGCGCGGGCAAGTGATGGGGGTGGGTCGGGTAAACAAGAAATTTCGCGCGGACGAAATCGTGGGCTAAAGCTAGTAATTTAGATAAAATTAGAGTACTGTTATATCACTTCACTGCCTCAGAATCCTATCCTATCTTCCATTCCTATCACAAACATCGATTGAACTAACTCTTGGCCCAACAATGTAAGCAGATTCTAATTTTCTCCCATTGTTAACGAATAAATAGCTAAATAAATAACTAAAGAACAAAGCACTCATTATTGTAACAAAGGATTGCCTATTATCGGGTCCTGAACAGCCTCAACAGTAGGTACCTAAATCTTTTGGGTATCGAGGATCAGTGATTGTGCCCAAAAACAATTTCCTAAAGGCAGAATATGTGAAAAGTGTCGGTAAAACCTACCTATTACTTACCTGCTTGAAATATTACGGCTACGATCTAACAATGACTTTATCGACTTTTTCTAGACCTTTCTGTAAGTTCGTTACGTGAATTCGTAAGTTTTTTTTTTATATAAAAAGGTGCTTTGTGTATTTAGGTGATATAAAGGCAATATTAATCTAGAGAACAACTTGTGAATATTTCTAAGGTGAATATGATCACATGAAAATTTTAGAAACAACTTTTTACCTATACAACGTGTAGGTAAAAAGTTGTTTTTAAATGCGCAAAACCTCACGACACCCCAACTGATTTTTAATTCAATTGACCTATTTCAGAGAGAAAATAAGTCATTTAAAAAATTGGAAAGGTTTTATGTGCTGTTTTAGTTTTACTGGCCATTCTGATCGTTTCTTGCGTCTGCGACAACGCTTTACCGAGGGAGGAGTCGTCACCGGGCCGCTGCGCCGCGCTGACATTGGCTTGCTTGACCTATTAATAAATAGACACGGCAACGTTTTTAATGAAGATTTTTTGAAAAAATGTGACCTATATTAAAAAGTGGTTCAATTAATTCTGCTCGTTATTCTGATCAAACTATTTTCAGGTTTTGCGCATTTAACGTTACATGTTGTATTTAAGATCTTGCATGCTTGATTTATACAAATAAATTATCTTTATCTTTAACTGTTTACCTATTTGGGTATGTAAAATTATTAATTAATTTAAAAAAAAATGGTGTTTGAATAATTACTTTAACAGCTATTATACAACGTGTAACGTTAAATGCGCAAAACCTCTTAAGGGGTCATTGTACTCATCATTATGAACAACTTTTACTATGGGACCAAACCTGAAATCGCGAAAAAAAAATCAGCTGTTCCCTACATTTATATTCGCATAACTCGTCAAAATGTAGGGAACAGCTGATTTTTTTTTCGCGATTTCCGGTTTGGTCCCATAGTAAAAGTTGTTCATAATGATGAGTACAATGACCCCTTAAGAGGTTTTGCGCATTTAACGTTACACGTTGTATATAATAGGTCTTATCTTATACGTAGGTACTCTTTACCAAAATATCAATGAACGCTGCAATGCCGTTTCGCAAATTGTGAAGGCTCAGAAAGAAATAAAACATTTTTATAAGGAAACAAAAGAGAAACAACCAAAATAAACAATTTTTCTTTCTTTTCTTTCTCAGAGTTCAAATTGTTTTCGTACATTACAAACAAACACAGCATAAAATGGGAGAAGTCATAAAATCGAATAAAAAGTAACAACCCTAACACAGGTAGTAAGAGGAGCGTACAGCTGCGTCACTGGGTGATACTCGTAGGATTGCGTGCCAGCCCTGTCATGCAATACTGGGCGCTGGCACAAGTTGAAAGAAAACGCGTTGGTTTCGCAGTTTTTCTTGGATAATAATAATTGTGTGTTTTCTCATTGAGTATTTTGACTGCATGACTTAGGAAAGTTGTGTGATAGGCACGTAACGTTAGGTAAAGCATGTTAAATTTCTATTTCCACTATGAAAGAAGTCGTAGAAGTACATACTTATTTCAAATTAAGTTTCGTTTTAAAGTTATCTTTAAAAGATGTTCTTTTGTATAATATTTGCTAAGCTGTTGAAATAAAATACCAGTGAGATAATTGCATAACACACATTTTGACAGCTGTCAAAATGTGTGTTATGCAATTATCTCGCCAAAATGTCAGTAAAATGACAGCAAAAGAAGCTTCTTTTGCTGTCATTTTACTGACGTTTTGAGATTGTAAATATCAAACCATATTCATTGCATTATTTATGTTGTCGAACACAAGAAATTTTCAAACAAATGAAGCAATGGATTATAAATTCCCTTCTAAATCCTTCGAGTTGTGATAGAACATTTGTTACGCTCGGTTGCAGGTATCCAGAAACCAGAAAGTCGCAATTATAAAAATTGACAGTCAAAAACTGTTGTTGTGAAGAAACAAATTCATTAAAAACTGCGAAAAAGCTAAAGCTCTCCTCTGGGACTCTAGTGAAAATGTGAGGCCTACCATAACCTAAAAACGGATTCAGACATCTTTCGTTTACGTGACTCCAGCTATTGGTTCCAAACGCAGCCAACATATTGGTTCCATAGAAATTTATTGGCCATACCTACCTTATTGTCTTGGTAAAATGAAAAATGCTGACAAATATTGGACCCGAAATGGAGTTCATTTGACTAAATTGTTCATGACTTACACAGGCCAATAAGATTCACATTTTATTGATGTAAGTGTGAAAGAAAGCGTACATGGGAAGCATTTTCTATTCCACACGATTCGCTTAGTCTTGCATTTTTAAACAGTAAATTACGATGTTTGATGTGGGTAAATGTTCAGGTTTGAGCAAATAAGTTTATTCTTATTTACGTATTCTTATTTATATACTAATAATAAAGCTGAAGGGTTTGTTTGATTGTTCGTTTGAACGCGCTAATTTCTGAAAGTACCAGTCGGAATACAAACAAAATATTTTTGCATTTGGTAAAAGATTATGGGTTATTTAACATCTCACTAAGACCCTTAGGAACCGAACAAAAAGAAAAAGTGTCAGAAAGAACTCTAAGCGAAAACTAAATAACAGCGCATTCAGGCGATGCGATGCGACGCGGTGGGAGGGGGAACAAGAAATTTCAGACGGATGAAATTACGGGCAGGCTTAATCATCATCTGCCTGCCTTTTCCCAAATATGTTGGGGTCGGCTTCCAGTCTAACCGGATGCAGCTGTATACCAGTATTTTACATGGAGCGACTGCCTATCTGACCTCCACAACCCAGTTACTGAGTAATACGATACCCCTAGGTAAGACTGGTTGTCAAACTTTCGGGCTTCTGACTACCCGTAACGACTGTCAAAGATCTACGAATGACAGCCGGGACCAACGGCTTAACGTGCTTTCCGAGGCACGGACAGGCAGGCTAAACCGTTCAAATAATATTCCTTTATTTCTGAAAACTGGTTGAGAAATGACGAAAAGTCAAAAACATTTCTAAGCATCTACACATTCACGTTAATATTCTCGATAACTCTCCAGCGATTGAACTCGATTATTTCCAATCGACTCAACAAGGTCTCTTTAGCTCGAGAATCAAACTTGGTCGTTACGTTGAGAGCCACTCAAAACACACTGTAGGAGCTACGAGTTTAACAACCTGTTAATGATGATTAAAAAACTTTATTTTATGCCAAATACATCCCCAGTTAGGCCCGGCGCACACTGACGGCACGGCACGGCAGGATCCTTCGGCATCCCTACATGTAAGCGCACACTAGCAGTAACTATGCCGCGACATCCTTAAGAATACCGAAGCGTCCTTAGGCATGCCGATGCGTCCTTAGGCATGCCGAGGCGTCCTTGCTAATGAAGCTACGCGTGGGGCCGCGGGGTTCGGGCGGGCGATGTCTTGCCGCGGTATCCCGAAGACTGTCAAAGCGTTCCAAGGGATGTCAAAGAGTTCCCAAGGCTGCCGACACGGCATGCCTAAGCATACCGCGGTATTGTTTTTGTACTTACGACCGTTAACATTGAAATTTCAACTTTATTTCCATTCTATTAAGTTATATTTTTATTCGTCGCCTAAAAATACCTAGCCATGCCGTGCCGCCAGTGGGCGCCGGGCCTTAACGTTCATTGTTATTTATGGCATTAGGTTGTAAAAGTACTAAAAAGTATGTTCTACAATTACTCTTGTTTTATTTTCAGAATTTCAAATGGACTGCCTCGTTCCTCCAGTGGCCACTAGCGCTACTGCTGAACATGAGGTCCTGGGTACGATTCTCAGGTCGATCAAAGTGTTGTTAGGTTTTCTCTATCAGGAATTTCTCAGTTTTAGTCTGGATTTGTGCCCTGTTGATGGCAATAGGCGCGTTCCCTCCGCGGTACAGACGCCAGCACATCAAGCTGCTACAAGCTGTCAAATTGCTTTAACAGATTTTCAACTTCACCGCTAAACCATTAGGTTCAAGGTTGATAGGGAAAATTTGACAGTTTCTGGTAGCTTGATGTGCTGGCGTCTGTACAACTCTGCCTAACCCTTCGGGGATTACAAGCGTGATGTTATGTTATGTTACTATCATTGTTTTTCTGACTTCAAGCGTTACAGTTGAATTTGAAACTACTTGTGCTTAACCGTCCCGTTTTAAATGGAATAAAGATTTTTTCGTCCCTTCTGAAGGGTTTGGTTTCGTGGCCACGACTACGAACCGTAACATTGGGTTTTATTTTCAATATTCTTTGCGTTTATTTCAAACTGATTGATTTCGATTTAGTGTGACAGATTGGATATGCTCAAATCTCTTTTAACTTCGATAGATAGGTAGTTTGTTTTTGTGTCTTGCATTGAAATACTAATTTAGGAAAAAAAAATGTTGTCTACCAATTACCCGTGTAGCTTTTTCAATATTCATAATGAATTTTCTGAGTTTATCCTGCACCCTAATTGCGTAACACACTATTACTCTCAATTTGAATAATTTTGAAGCATATTGCTAATCCATTGCTCCATATGTTCGTAAATGTGTCTGCTCAACAACGTAAATAACGCAATGAATGTTGTTGAACTGTCAAAATGAAACCCATTGCTACTGATAGTGTGTTACGCAATCACCCTGCTGGACATAACTGACATCAGTGAAGGAATAAATCGTAAGAAAACCTGATGGGCAATTCCAGAATTCCAGTTTTTTTTTGGAACGTTTGCATCTCTTCTTATCTCAGTCGCAATCTGTTAAACATACTTCTAATTTCTCTACATAATAATAATATTCCACAACTTCCACACAACGCCATCTAGTCCCAAACTAAGCAGAGCTTGTTCTATGGGTACTAGACAACTGATAAACATACATATATATTTCTAAATACATACATATTATAGATAAATTACACCCAGACACAGAACAAATGATCGTGCTCATCACACAAACATTTGTCCTAGGTGGGAATCGAACCCACGACCTTGCGCATAGCAGTCAGAGCCACTGACCACTAGACTAACAGGCCTGTCACATATTCATATTTGACTGGTTTTTGACATTGATTGTCGCTGATAGATTTTGAACGTTTTTAATTACGAGAGTTGGTCTCAAAGTCAAAGTCATAGTTTTTTATTTGTTAAACAAGTGTAAGAATATGTGTTATAAATATGTATGATAGCTACAGACATCTCTAGGTTTTGCCGTTAATGGCGTACAAATATCAAGTAGAAATAGGCATACGAAATTACAATTGAATTCTGTTAAAAATTAAATGACGCTATCAGAGCTAAACTACAGATACCTAATATCCTAAAACATTGTTAAAAATATTGCAAATAAAATTTGTTTTTAACATTTAAATTGCAATTGAATTCTGTTAAAAATTAAATGACGCTATCAGAGCTAAACTACAGATACCTAATATCCTAAAATATTGTTAAAAATATTGCAAATAAAATTTGTTTTTAACATTTAAATTGTTAGAAACATAATAACATTTCAGCAGTGCTATTCTGTAAAAATCTCACCATGAGAACTTAGGAGAAGTGAGCTCTGTCATTCCGTAATGGTAGGTATTGACACTATTAAGTGCTCACTTCACTTATGATTTCACGGTGAGATTTTTACAGAATCGACCGGCTGTATAAGTATTACATTTTAAATATATTTACAAATGTCAAACATGACCACAAATTAAACGCTGTGCATTTACTCGTAACTCACCAATTCTTAAGGCACACATTTATCCACATATCTTGCATTATCTTCTAGGTATTCATGAATGAAATAATATGTCTTTTGAGTTAGGAAATTATTAAAATGGTTTTTTAAATAATTTAGATCGTATTTTTCTCCTATAGGCTTCAGTATTTTATTATAAATCTCCCGGGCTTATAGTTAATATAAGTGTGAAATCGACAATCCGTCTTGACCAAGTGTGATGATCAATGCCCTCTCTGTGTGAGAAGAGGACTTTGCCCTGGTAACGGGATTATAATAGGCTCGTTTTAATTTATTATTATTAGACTAGAATCAAAACTAAGTATGATTTCTTTGTTTTTGATGACATTGCGGAATAAAGCGAAGATTTAGTAGTCTCACACAGAATCGCGACAGCAAAAACCAAGTTGCATATTTTACAAAAAAGTCAAAACATAAATATCGTCACATGTCAACGAGCTATCTGACTAAAAGCAAGTTTATCTAAAACCTAATTCGTTACGAAAGCCGTTAAGTTCGAACAAAATAAGGAAGACTTGACTCGCCCTTTGTTTACAAGCGCTGGGAATTTTATGCACTCTTTTGAACCCTGTCTTCGCGCCTTGAATTTATTCTTCTCCTAGCGTATCTTCGTAGTTTCAGAGCCAGGTATATTTTCTCGGAGGTACATCTTATTATGCTCTGGCATTTTGTTGAAGTCTTTGTTTGGGGGTAATTTCGTAATTTGTGTATCAGATTTTTACATGATATTTTTCTTTGTTCTTTAATTTTGGTCCTTTTATACGAGAATATTGTTTGTTTAAGTGTATTAAGGTACAGACGCCAGCGCATCAAGCTACTACAATCTGTCAGATTTCTTTAATAGATTTTCAACTTTATCACTAAAGCATAAGGTTCAAAGTTGATTGGGAAAATCTGACAGTTTCGGGTCGCTTGATGTGCTGGCGTCTGTACATCTTGATCTGCCATTCAAACATTTTTAATTATTGAATTGGCTTTATACCAATATAAAACAACAAAAATAACTGTTGTAATTGAGAATCTCAAAAAAAGCGAAAATGTAATTAAATCCAAAGCCGTACTCAGGGTCAAGTTTAAAGTTTGATGGATTTATTTGATACTTGCCAGGGTTTGTAAGCAGGCCTCGATCAAAGATGTCCAATGTCGCTAACATGGGCCGTTATTGCTGAACGTTCACAATTTCAAGGAGACAAATTTTCAATTAGATCATTAGGAGATAAGTGAAGCGTTCCAGACAATATTATCGGCGATATTTTAAATAGATTTTTCCTCAGAGACGAGTAACTACGGTTCAGTTGAGAGGTTTTAGATTTTTTCTTCGATTTGGTGGTTATTTTCGAGTTTTGATCTTTTTTGATTCAATAAAAAAGAATTCAAAACTTGTGCTGATATACACGAGCGGCACTCATCAACGGCTAACTGATACTGAAACAGTAAGTCTCAGTAGGTAAGTAACCACAATGATTGATTTAATCACAGACATACAGTAAAGCGTTTCTCACAATCTGCCCCACAAGGGTTGTTCAAAATTTGTAGGTATCTCAATAACTACTACACAGACCTGACATATTTCCAGAAAATAAAAACATCCAGGAAAGTAAACAGATACTATGCATTGACCTATTATATTTCATTACCGTATAACTGTAGACTATAACGTTTTTATTGACTAATTCGACAACCGATGATTTATCAATTTATCATAATGTAGCACAACTGAACTGGAAAAATGTCAACCAACTTTAAGAGGGCCCTACCTAAAATAAATTAAATTTTCCCATTCAGGTAGATTTCATTAAAAACCATTCAACGATTTTGTAAACCAAACCAAATAAATAGAATGTCTATTTAAAAAAGAGCCAATGTTGGTTCCAATGCCGCTTGACTGGCAAACCCACCAAAATTTCCTTTAATTTATTGTGCAAATATGTAATGGACCGCTTGGGTATTGGTGTGGAAACCTGCCTGTATATTCGAGGACAACATATGGAACGAGGCTTGGAATAAAAATTTCGATTGGCTGTGCGGAGAGGTAAATAAATATTGATACCATGGACTGTAGGAGACAAATTAAATATGAAACGCTTGCAGAAATTTATTGCACGCGCGGTAAATTGCTTTGCGTTAAGCAACAAATATTTTCCGGGTACATCATTCTCGTAAATTAAGTTAAATACATATATTTTCAGTTATGTTCAGTTTATTTTCTCGTAGCAAAGACCTAAGAAAAAATAAACTGAAAACATATTACGTCGCGCGAATTCACTCAGAGAAATGGGCAGAGATCATCACCCACTAGACGTCTGAAGAAGGACATCGCCGTCGAGGCGAAGGTGTGACGATCTGGTAAGGTTTGCAGGGCCAACATGGCCCGAGATCGCACAAGACAGGGAGGTTTGGAAAGAAAAAGCAGTGGGACACAATATAAGCTATACAGGATGTCCCTGGAAGTATGGATCAAATCGAATAGGGGCGTGGGCAAGGTCATTTCCAAACTTTTTAACCCTGAGAATGTGGGTAATTCACAGGTTTTTATGGTTCAAAAATTATTTTCAAGTTTTGTTTTTTTCAATCACTTCGCATAGTGCTTAAAGAATCATCATAAAAACAACTATCATAGCTATCAGTTCAGTTTTTTTTTTTCAGGACTTTATAGAAGAGTGGACCATTCCTGTGGCAATACTTTTAAGCAGCTAGAAAACATGGGTTCAATAAGAAAAAAACATTTACTGCAAAGGCGGCCGGCAAAAATTTTATTCAATTGCACCAACTTTCTCAGAGGTAAAACGTCTGGAAATTACCTTGCCCACGCCCTTATTCGATTTGATCTATACTTTCATGGACACCTGGACACCTTGTATAAAAAAAAAAACTATATATACTAAAGTTTTTTTTATGTTAAGCAAAGCAGATATAAATCACAGTATTTTACTGTTGTAATTAAATTACAGTGTCTTTTATCCACTCATTCTTACATTAGAAAATATTCTTCATTTAAGTACTTTTGTACGCCCGAAGAATGGAAAACACCGAATTGAAGGAACAATAGGCTAGACCTAAAATGGTCTTCCTAACTAGCCAAACTCATTCATCTACGTTGAATAGGCGTATGAATGACAAAGGAATAGAATTTCACTGAAAAATCACTCACTCTAGTATTATGTCATTTTAGACGTATTCGTAGATCTTTGACAATCGTTACGAATTGAGAGAAGCCCAGAAGTCTCACAACCAGTCTTACCAAGGCGTATCGTGTTACCCAGTAACTGCGTTGTGGAGGTCAGATAGGCACTCGCTCCATGTAAATTACTAATACTCAGCAGCATCCGGCTAGACTGGAAGTCGGTTCCAAAATATTGGGATAAGGGGGTGGGGCTAGGGATAGGATTGGAGGTATTAGCTTAAATCTATGACGAAAAACGAATAAAGGTGAGTGTTATTAAATGTAGTCCTTTGTAGAGGCTTCATATGCAAACAAAATAAACGTTTGCTACATATTTATTAAGTTGACTAACCGGCCTTTGTGTTCAGGAATTCGGTACGGTATGCTTTGGGTCCCGAGTCGAGTTCGTCGAGCCCATGAGTTCGTATAAAAGTTCAGCTAGGACGGAAACATGGAGAAACAATATCTGCATAATAATATCATGTGTTTAATTTGTTACATAACCAACATCATCGGCCCAGCCTTTTCCCAACTATAATGGCGTCGGCTGGCAGTCTAACCGGATACAGCTGAGTACCAGTATTCCACATAGAGCGACTGCCTATCTGACCTCCACAGCCCAGTTACTGGGTATAGTTCGCGTCAAACTTTATAGCGGCTCGGAACATGAGGCGAGTCGCTTCACTCGCTGCTCAGTAACAAATTCATGGGTCAGAGGGGGTTAAGGGTGGGGTAATACGCAGCGAGTAACGCACTTCAGAGCCGCCATAAAGTTTGACGCGAATTATAATCTATACATAATCTATACATATTACTAAGACTGGTTGTCAGACTTTCGGGCTTCTGACAACCCGTAGCGACTGCCAAAGATCGACGAATGACAGCTGAAACCACCGGCTTAACGTGCTTTCCAAGATACGGAGGGGCCTTGGTATGTAAAGATGGTCTACCCGTCCACGGACCAACCGCGGCAAGCGTAGCTTAACTTGATCGATCGACCCGTGCGGCTGTTATTACTTAGCCAATTGTAATTAATATGTTACATAACCAATTACTATATGCCTATCGTTACCTACTCGATTACCCGAATTTGAATATTGTTGAATTGCTTTGATCTGGGTTATGTGTAATGTACACGCAGAATGTTCATTTGGATTTTAGCTTTAATGTTCTTGAGCACATCAAGATACTAAACTTAACACATTGAACGCCGTGGTGGTAACCGGTGATCACCACTATACTTTCCATCGTGGCTGACGCCGATTCGCGATTTTGACAAATTTTACACATTATATTTTATTGGCATCATACAGTTCAAAATAGTCAAAAACCCCCCTCTAAATAATTATTTATTATTACTATTCAAAGAATTAACAAAATAATTGCTGTTGTTCACACCGGTGACCCACCACGGCATTCAAAGTGTTAAATGATACTCCCAGTTTCATAATTTAAGCAAATAAAAGAAAGACATTATTGTCATAAAAAAATTAAGTTAACAAAAACTAGGTACAGTCAGCACCAAAAAGACCCGGACAAGGAATTACTTTATTGTCTACAACCATTGTTCCACCAACCACCATTTTAATAACATGGTACGAGTATCGACCGTACATCTTCAAAACATAGTATACAATTTATTTTACCAAAACAAAGTAAACATTTTGTCCCAAATCATTTATACACCCTATGAAGTTTTTCATCGGTTGAATCCAATTATATTCATTTACATTTCAATATTTCATTTGAAATGAATGCTGCGATCTGTTTAAAAACCGTCAGATATTAAGTGCTCTACTTCAAACAGAATGAATCATTTCTTTGTTTCCAGAGAGCTGTATTAAGTTATAATTTTGGACGTACCCACTTTTTAGTGTTTTCATCTCAATTTTTTGAAAGAGAATTGAAATATTGAGGATCGAAAAATACTTGGACTTCTTTTTGTCAAAGTGATAAAAAAATGCTATCTGCTTCATTAAAACTTATAAATTTTAGTAAAAGTGAAAAAAAAATTAATTAAACGAAGAAATAAAAAACCAAACTTGGATATTTATTTGAAAAAGTTATTATTGGCGAAATGTAAGTATACTAATAGGTACACCTCTGCCTAACCTTTCAGGAGTTACAGGCGTGAAGGTAAGATATGTTAAGTTATTGTCATCACAAATAGATTCCCTATTAAAATAAAATATTACGAAGATAATGAGTAAAGTTTTATTAGTGTGTTATCAACATCCACATTAATAGTTTTACGTACTGCCACTAATAGGGCTGCAAACACCCTTTGAAGTACCTAATTATGTAATATCTCAACCACGTGTTGATAGTATAATGGCTATTATGCCATCAAAGGTAGGATTCAGTGAACTAACGGAAGGAAAAGCCTTTTATATCACCCTCTTTAGTGATAACAACCCATAATGTGTGGACATGAATAGACCTGTGATTGTTTGTTATGATAAAATAACGAAAGTGTTCATTGTTGAAATATAATATCATTTCCGTAATTCATAAAATGATTCAGGTCAATACGAGACAAAGAAAGTCCCAAATACTGTATAATTTATTGGTCTATGTAAAATATTATACGTTTTATCCATGTTGAAAACGATATCATACGCATGGCTTTTCCATATACTTAAACAACTAGCTGCGCCCCGCGATTTCACCCGCATAAGTCTCAATCCCGTAGGAATATCGGGATAAAAAGTTGGTGGTTATAAACTATCTGTGTGTCAAATTTCATCAAAATTGGTCCAGCCGTTTGAGTGTGAAGAAGTAACAAACATACAAACACACACACACTCACAAACTTTCGCCTTAATAATATTAGTGTGATATATAGGGGTTGCCCGCAAGGTCGCCTGCGATCCAGGGTGAAAGACCTATGTGTTTCTCCAGGTCATCATCTACTCGTGTGCCAAATTTCATCCAAACCCGTTCAGCCGTTTTAGCGTGAAAAAGTTACAGAAAAACTTACTTTCGCATCTATAATATTAGTTAGGAGTAATCTATTTCGTCAAAACCTAATTCTAAGAGCATTTAAAACTTCTTTGGTGATAAAATGTTACGTAGATGTCTATAAATCCGTGACTAATAGAGTAGCCTCTCTTGTATTCATTGCAATATTAGGAAAATGAGGAAACCTACATTTTTAACGATCGCTTCTTCTTATAATACTTAAAATTCCTTGTCATTAAGAGGTCTCAAAATGATGGGACATAGCTTTACTTCGTAGAAAAATCGCTATAAAAAATAAATCTCTCTTGTTAATAGATGGCCACTAGAGCCTGGGGGCCACTTTTATTCAGCAGGGCATTCAGTTAGTATTTATGAAAAACTAGGCGTAATTTTGAAAGCTTTATAAAGGTCATGTTGCTTGCATCGGTTTGAACTAGCCACGTATACCTAATAGTGTTGTATATTTTAAATTCTAAAGTCAAAGGAGAATGCCCATTTTGTTAGAAGTTTTGGGCCCCTAAAAAACTTCGCGTGTCACGGTGGTTTTAACTTGGTTTTGTAGACCTGGAATTACCTTTTCATATCCTGAAATCGATTTTCAATTTTTCACCCTAGTTTAAGAGAAATCTTATTTTTTCGGATGCTGAAATTGAGGTTATAAAACCAGTTTTTTTTTGTTTTAACATATTTGAAATTAAAATAATACTATTGTTTTAGTATTAATATTGATTCCAGAATTTAGAAAACACTACATAACTTCTTCTCTTGCTAGATAAATTATGTAGGTTAAGTACTTTCGCTTACAAATATCCCTTGCCGTGCCGTGCCGGCAGTCAGCGTTAAGTAGGCTGTGGCCTCACCACTATTGGGTAGTATTGTTAAAAATAAATACTTACCTACAACTAAAGCCTTAGGTTAGAGGAGCTCATGGCTAAGTTACAACAACCACACAGATCATTCACAAGCAAAGCTGCCTACGGTTGCTTACTTTAAAACAAAACAATGAATGGTAGGAAAAACATTTATTCTTCAAGGAATATATGGTCTAGAAATTGCACTGGGGCACTTACATCATTAAAACGACCCCAGCTTAAATACCACAATATGGTATACCATAGTATGAGTGCAGCACCCTACTGTATGATTTCCCACCAAGCAACTACAATAATAAGCAATGATATTCTCTAAAGAATTTGCCCTATGTTGCTCTCTACTTATTAATAAATATGTGTACTAAATCCAAATTATGTGTACTCACATGTCTCCTAATTGTGGCGCTAACTAGACAATTGTTTTGACCTAATATTAAGGGCAAATCTTCTTCTATTAATTCATTGCTTATTTCTACACAGTAGGTACCATTCGCCTGCACATGCTCCTCATAATAGTATCTTGCCTGTTTTAATTGGTAAGATTCTAAAGCAAATCATTTTTAATTCGATTAATGATAATCTTGGAAAGTTATTTAGATGGGGAGCACTGCTGTTTATGCTTTGGAAAATCGTATGTCTTCTATTTATATGTTCCCTTTGAACAAATTCTGATAAATAATTTACTGTATTTCAACAATTGCTATGTAAATGATATCTGCAGATTCTTGCAGTGAAGGGAATATATAGGGTGACTGGTAATTAGTGACGAATACTTAAACACATGATTCTGCTCATCATTACAAACAACTTTTACTATTGGACCAAATCCGAAATCGCGAAATAAAAATCAGCTGTTACCTACATTTTGACGACTCGTACGAACATAAATGTAGGGAACAGCTGATTTTTTTTTTTTGTGATTTCAGATTTGGCCCGATAGTAAAAGTTGTTTGTAATGATGAGTAGAATCATGTGTTTAAGTATCGGTCACTAATTTCCAGTGACTCTATATATTTTATGATGTAACAACAAAACTTCTTTTGTAGTGCCTCATACTTAAACAAAAATAAAAAATAAATGCTAAAATGGATGGATAAATGGTTTTATTATTATTATTATTAAAAGACATTCAGTGTTCGTACAACCAAGGAACAGGCAATGTTGTGAAATTGCCAAAACCCATTTGTACTTTAGTGAATTCATTTTTGAAAATGCTCGAGGTAATTGTTGTTCCTGAGATGGTAGAACCGGCAGTGGTAGTGGAGGTGGTACAGGAATCACAGCACCTCTGATGTTATCGTCCTTGTTATCAGTCACTGACACAGACTCCACGGTGGGTCTGTTAACTCCACCAACAGCCTGGCTGTGTATTTCTCTCGATGCAGCCTCCCAACAAGCATGGCAAACTTGTTCCAAATGCAAGATCTAAAAATAAGAAAATATTATATTTATACTATTTATTTTTGTTCAATTAGTTCAATCATAGTTATTCTGCCACAATTAAAACACTTACGTGTTAATCAGGTGTCCATCTTAGTATAAAATTCCTTTGAGAACAGTCTTGACTAACCCTATGAGTTCTGCAACTTGCAATTGACATGCCACATGCAAAACATATGTTGAGGTGTCCAAGAGCAGGGGATACAAGGGATAATGTTGTGGTTCATGATGTCCAGTTTTGTAATAATACAAAACATTCGACACAGAATGTCATCGAGGATATCTGAAAAGATAACAAAAATAAATCAGTGAAATCTTAAACAGATAATACATACTCATTTATTCATGTGCTTATTGCTATGGTCTAGGTTTTCTCACAGATCACCTTACACTGCCTAAAACGTTAATTTCTGTTAAAGCGGAAATAATAGCGATTTACAGTTGACGATGACCCCTTGATTGACCAAACATAGGCATCCTGTGTTCGTATAAGTCTTGTAAATGACACACTATAAACTTACCGGTGTAGGTGTTACCCAGGATCTCAGGATAAGTATTAGTTCATCAAATTCTTCGATTTGACGTCTACGAAGATTAGGCGCCAAACGTAGGGAGCAACTGACACACCGGCGAGAGAGGGCGGTTTACCCGACCTCTACCAGGTGTAGACATTTTTCAGGAGTAAACAAGAGTCCAAGGCTCACTTAATAACTATAATAAAGTCAATTTGCTCACTTATCACTAAAACAAGAGTCCAAAGCTCACTTAAAGTAAATAGAGTCAATGTGCTCACTTGTCACTAAAACAGTCCAATATCACAAAACAAATCCACTGGAGGAACATAAACGCTCAACTCGACGGATTCTAATTGTAAAGAACAGAAGTAAATACGGAGGAATAAATTCAGCTCGACGCAAAACAAACGGCACGAAACAATTTGATTGATGCATTGATTTGACATATAGATCTGTCTAAAAGTATGACCATGTTAAATATTTTGGTAATCGATTTACCAAATCGATTTGTTATAAATAATGTTATTTACATAAAAAGTTAACCACGATAAACGCTCGATAAATGCTATTTAGGTATTTATGGGAGATTCTAACCTGAGTACTAACCAGAATAATGTATGTGGTACTAACTTTTGTTTTTTAAAGAAACTAATCGACAGGTATGAATGTAGCGGAATATTTCTGACGGTAGGAATTACCATGAAACACATGATAATTATGTGGGATTAGCTTAGGTGAGAGCGTTAGCTAGATTACGATGGGAGAAAAGCTATTGTAGCCTATCTCCGGTAATTTTAGGCGGATTAGTAAAATATCGATATTTTCAATCGAATACAATCATTTCATTGACATAGTTTGTCGTCTGGCAACATTCAGGTTAAGTTTTAATGGCGGAACTGACATAAATTCAATAAAATAAATATTAATTTTTTTTTTCAATCCTAGGGTAAAAGAAATGTTGATAAAACAAACTTGACCATGTAAAAATACGACTTGATTTTTGAGAAGTAAATAGTCTTGACACGGCACCAAAACTAAGGGGCCCATTGGTTGGCATTCTCCTTTATTATGATGTCATTGCAATGCTTTCACCCACGAAATAAGGGCGCCTATTGTATGATTTGTAGTGATGATCGCATTTTTTTTGTTATGTATTTTCTGGTGAACAATAAAGTATATATACGTACATATAAATCAATAATCCTTGCATAGTATAAAACAAAAGTCGCTGAAATGTCACTACGCGCATAGCTTCCGAATGACTGCACTAAAATGGATAATTCTTTTTTGTTGTGGTCGGTATTGCCAGGACAAGATTTGTATGAAAGAAAATTTCGGAAATTCGAAATAAAACATTGCACCCGTGCGAAGCTGGGGCGGGCCGCTAGTAATTGATATATTATACTTTTACACATCGGCCAAATTTACGAGGTATATCACTCTAAGCACTGATTTTATACGCACTTGGACGAACCGCACTGAGGTGCCCCTCCAAATCGGAAAAACAATTGAATTGACTTACATTAAGCGAAGTTGACAAAAATACGCAATCAATCTATATCAAAATTGTGGCCAAAATAAATCAAATAAAACCTCATTAATCTTGAGAGGAACTCCGAGACAAGGAGTACTATTATGTCAATTAAGGATGACCCAGACCTCCTCGATCCCTCCTTGATTTATTACTCTCATTATTTTCTGGATATTAAGACAATTTAGCTGTTATGATGAAGATGTTTTTAATTTAATATGTAAGTCAACTTAAGCTGATAAAGGCAATTCGAATCTGTTTACAATGAATGTTAACAAACTGAAAAAGTATAACCATTATAATACTAATAATTATAGACAAGGTGTAACTTAAATAGCGCACAACTTCATAAGGGGTCATTGTACTCATTATTATGAACAACTTTTACTATGGGACCAAACCCGAAATCGCGAAAAAAAATCAGCTGTTCCCTGCATTTATGTTGAACAGCTTTTTTTTTTCGCGATCAGTTTACGTTCCATAGTAAAAGTTGTTCATAATGATGAGTACAATGATCCCTTATGAGGTTTTACGTTATTTGAATTACAGCTTGTATATGTTTCACAATTTAGCGGCTATTTTGTACTTAGTGACTAAAATATGGTTTTTGCAAAGTGGAACTTGAATGAGGACAGGGTTGTGGAAACATTGCTCTTAGGCAGTGCTAGCTAGGTGAAAGCTAGTTATTGAAGGCAATGTATTATTTTTCAACCGTTGTGTTTCGATACCCCACAGAAACTACGTAATTTTTCTGGTTATGAAGTATCGTAGGTACATAGGTATGGCACTTTCTAGCCCATAACTAAGTACGCCAAAAGTTACTTCGATCTATTGCAGCTCAAAAAACGGACAAACAAACCAACAAACACGCTTTCACATTGACTTTTGTGTTGGTAGAATTGTAATAAGCCTATCGCAGTCCACTGCGCCACATCACCCTTCAGAAAGTTCACATGTGCTAAATCACATAGTCGTTCGAGCTATTGATGCTAGAGGAACATTTCAATGGAGTCTATATCTAATAGATTAAGCAGGAAATTGCAGATCGACTAAATCAGAATTGAGCCGGAAGGTCATGATAGCGTCCGGGATTACTCACGCCCAGCTGTAGCCAGCTGCTAAGAAAATTCATAGCTTCGTGTAGGTAGGTACAGACGCCAGCACATCAAGCTACTACAATCTGTCAGATTTCTTTAATAGATTTTCAACTTTATTAAATATTTAAGCATAAGGTTTAAAGTTGATTGGGAAAATCTGACAGTTTCGGGTAGCTTGATGTGCTGGCGTCTGTACTATAATAGTCTTGCGACTGTACAGTGATTAAGATTTGTTTAAAATGGTGTAAATAGACAGCAGATAATTACAATTTAAAACGTATAATCACAACGCTAATATTCTCTTGTTGTTTGTCTTATTTTTTTTAGTATATTCATGTATTTATGTAGTTTTATTTGTGTTTATATTTACACGTAATTAGGTATATTTTATACATATAAAATAATGTTGCTCCCGAGGTGAACACTCTACTTTTTATCATCTTCTATGAAAAAATAAGAAAAATAAGTAGGTGCAACCTGTGAATAATTATTTTTTTTTTTGGTTAATCATAGCGCGTTTTCATACAATGTTCGTGATTGATCTTTTTGGTGATTGGAACTTAAAAGTTCCAATAACAATATTCACATTCCACATTCAAATCACTTTTAGTCCATAGGGATTAAAGAGCTATTTTAGTCCCTGTTTACGAAGAAAACAAAAAACGACGACGATGACGACGACGACGACGATGTGATAAAAATATATATTATATACTAGTGACCCGCCCCGGCTTCGCACGGGTGCAATGGAGAAACACTGATAATTTTAGAGCCATTATTTCTCGTAAAAACTATAGGATAAAAAATGGTTACTGTGGGTTATCCCTAAGAGATAGACATATACCATCACGGACTTTTTTGTAGACCTTTTTAAGGTGTACAATACTGTAGTACATTATTTTGATCTATCTCGACGGGTTCAGCCAGCGTTTACAATGTAAGCGCAAAAAAATGTGTTTATTTACGACATCACATTAGAAACCTCTAAAATATCAGTGTTTCTCTACTATATTATGCATGTATTATACACATAAACCTTCCTCTTGAATCACTCTATCTATTAAAAAAACCGCATCAAAATCCGTTGCGCAGTTTTAAAGATCTAAGCATATAAGGGACAGACAGACAGGGAAGCGACTTTGTTTTATACTATGTAGTGATAAAGTGGTTATTATAAGCTGGTTTTCAACTGTACTTTAAAATATATTTCTATTCATTGGAGCTTGTAATTTTTCAAAATTATTACAATCTCATCAGTCCACCATAAAACCCTTAATAACAACATGAATCCCACATAAATCACAGAAACCCCTCCAATTTCCACAAAATCTTGGCTCGCAACCCCTAAATAACCATAGTCCATCCGAAAAGAGATTCCAGCATTTGTTTCGTCATTCTCGAGGTGATTGATTCGCTTTCACGCGGTAATAACTCTGTGGCGGGCTTCCCACGTAATTCGCCTTTGATTAATTTAGATCAAAGAATCCGTGTCCTTGCCGTAGAAGCACTGGGATTTATTTTATATGGTACGTCAAGGTCAGCTGTATACATTGAGAGATATTAATGTTGTAATGCTGGGCTTGGAGTATTGGTGGGTTTAATTGGACCTGTAATTTGTGATACGTGGGCCAGAAATGATACCTTTTTGGGTTCCATTGATAGATGAAAGGATAGAAGCCTTTCTTGATATAATTCTCTAGACGCCTACTTATTTTTCGTCACCTCTAAAACTATTGTCATTTTCAATTAACATCTTATTTTTGTGCAAAGAGATTTTCGGTGAACGAAACGTCCTTAATATGTATATGTGGCGAAATATTAAACGAAACATTACTATGTGTCTACCAAAATTTGCGAAACATAATATATAAACTTTACATCGCTTTGACTAAAGTTAACTTTGTAATTTAAAAAGCTCTCAAACCTTTTTTATCACAAAACCAAAACACTGTAACAGATGCGTGAAGTGTTAGCACAGATACATTTTCTATGAGCAAAATCTCAACATTAGCTGGCAACCAAAAAACCTCATGACGCAGGAAGGCAAACTCCAGACAGCGTAATAATTATTTCACCAGGGTTGTGGGCTAACCCTACTCAATGTTTCAGTACAAAAGAGAAGCATTTTGCGTGATTGACAGCTCGATAATGTAGGTCACATTCGCCATATTCTGACTGGTCTATATTTTCTGTGTAAGAATCTCAGAATTCATGACAATCCAGAAGGCGAACAGGTGAGCAGTGGTGGCCTAGTAGTAACGGCCGCAATTTATGAGTTGTAGGTCGTAGGTTCGAACCAGATAGGCGCTTTACTTTTTGTAAATTGTCACCGCTGCTCTTAAACGGTGAAGGAAAAAATTGTGAGGAAACCGGCATGTCCTACCTAGTACCAACAATTTGGGCATCTACAAACCCGCACTGGGCCCGCGTGGTGGATTACGGCCCACTCCCTCTCACCGACAGGAGGCCAGTGTCCCAGCAGTGGGAACATTATAGGATGATTATGTAGTTGGCGAACAGAAAGGTAAAAATGTATTCAAGTTATTGAAGTTGAGACTTGAATTTGACGATTTTTCGACACCTTTTTCTTAACTATCACTCTGTTATTTATTCGTTCCTATTGTGGCCGAAAGAAGTCGAAATTTTGACCCGAATCTGGTGAAATGTAGGTACTCAATCTTGCCAAATTACGCGGGTGGGAAGAAAGTCAGGTAGGTAGTGACTGTTTCTTTTTATTTTTGGACACAGTACGCAGCATGAAATTATGTTATATAGTTGCCTTCTGGTTAGTTCTGTATTCCGCGGTAAGAGAGTCGGCGATCGGCGTCGTGGACCGGAATCGAGAAATGATTGATGACTTTTTGTGGAAGCAGGTAAAATGGGCTAGGTTTACCTCAGAATGAAGGGAACTATTTATAAGGAGTCGCTTAAGTGGAATATAATATGAATAGGTTTCCGGACGCTAGACTTATACAAATGACATGGAAATAGATGGCGCTTTCTGCGCTTACCAGACATATTTGACTGACTCCCAAAATACAAACTCTGCTTAGCTTGGATATCACTTTCAGTACCTAAGGTAAAGATAAATTAACATTGTATCTATGTACCGAATTCTTGCGAATGCTTCTTGTGGCAATAAACTTTCTAATATTTACTTAAGTATAGAGTTTTTTTGTGAAATTCGGAGTGTTTTAGGTACTAAATACTATTTAAGATGACGTTGATGTTTTGAGAGTGTTCAGCACTCTCAAAACAATAATTTTAAGAGAATCAAACTCAAACTCAAAAAACTCAAAGCATTTATTTCAAGTAAACCAATTACAGGCACTTTTGAATTGTCAAGGGGTCAGTCAGTCAGAAAGATGAAGCTAGTTGCCCATTCCAAAGCGTAGGTACCTGTGGAGAAGAACGGGCAAGAAACTCCACGGACACTCTTTTAAATCATAAAAATTGTTACAAAATTTTGGTTACATCATTCAAGTTGAAATTATACATGTGAGAACGATGTAGAAAGACGTGCACGTTAAAAGCGTCCGTACTAAAAAAGATAAAAACAAAAACAAAAAAATAACAATTCAGAAATGAAAATACTTAGATTAAAATTAAAAATAAGCCGTGGCGGCTAAGAGATGACCAGTCCCTACTGGCGGCGCCCGTTCACGAACATGTATGGATCAGCACCATTTAGCTCAACCATTTTGAAGGGAACTCAATGATCCAACACACACGCCACCACCAGCGAGACATTTGAGTGAGCATGACCCTCAATTATTATGAAAATGTAACAATAAAAACAACAAAAAAAACAACATTTTTCATTTAACGTTTTTTTCGTTTTTTTCATTTAACAATAAAAAAAAAATAAGGAAATGGTTCGCAAGCAAAGTCACGCCAAAATCTATAAAATACTAAATATTCAAAGAAAATAAATAACTAGAAAGGCTTCGTTTATTCATAGTGAGCCTGCTTACTTACTTAAAACCTAAAACCACCGAACCTATTTTGGTCGTGCTTCGGAAAGGTGTTAACCAAACCCCTAAGACGACCCACTGACCAAACTTTGCTTAGTTCAAGGCAATCTATAAAGGTTACTTAGCTTTTGTAATCTAGTGCTACAAGCTTACCTAGTCTTTACTTAAATGATGTGGTAACAGGTATATTATGAGTCAGGAATTTGAGATAATTTTCAAGATAAGGAACAGGAAGCTGAATGTCATACTTAACAAAGTTCAAATTCCATTGATACCAAAAAACTTATTAGAACCTTTTTTTTACAAATGGTCACTCAAAAATCAACAAAGTAGATAACTGGGCAAGTGGTGATGGAAGGTTAATCATCTGAGATTATAGACTGTTAATAATACTCATTTCACAAGTGTAATTTCAATCCTATAAAACAGTAAAACTAACTAAGACCATTTAAATAATCACAAACTTATTACAAACAGCTGTTAGGGTGTTATTATTCGTAAATACATTAAACACAGTTATCAGTAATTTGTTTACATAATTTCACGCAACAAAAGTAAGTTTTAAGCCAACAAAATTATTATTTTAAAGTGGAACATCGGTGCTCTCACGCTACAAAAGAAAGTTTTAAGCCGATGAAATTATTATTTTAATGTGGGACAAGAGCTCCCAAATTGTAAAGTGGTAAACGAGTACTTTCGCATTTAAAATTCGTAATATCCTAAACGGTATTTTTTGTGTGTTTGCCGTATTTTCTAATACAATAATTATTTTATTGACTAGGTACAGTCACGAGCATAAATATATTACTATGGACAGCTCGGCAATAATATCTGATTTCATGATTTATCAATTAATATCTGTTGTTAAGATGATGGAAAAATATTTGTGTTCATTTGTGGAGGGCGTATAAAAGCAGCATCACAATATATTTGCCATCGAAGAAACAACAAAACTATCTGACGAGGCAAGCTACGCCAACATGTGGGATGCTGCGTCGATGCGGCTTCGATGTATAAGTCTTAGATCTGCACAGTACTACAAACTAAAATATTTTAAGTCATACTCGTATACTTTTATAATCTGCCTAAGTGCCTAGCCTTTTCCCAACTACTTTGGGGTCCGCTTCCAGTCTAGAATATCAGTATTTTACATAGAGTGACTGTCTATCTGACCTCCACAACCCAGTTACTGGGTAACACGGTACCCCTTGGTAAGACTAGTTGTCATAATTTTAGGCTTCTGACTACCTAGCCGAAACGACTGTCAAATATCTATGAATGACAGCTGGGAAAGCTTGTTAAAGGTCGCTGCATACTGGACGGCGTTAGAACGTGGACGGGCCGGACGGTCAGCACGTGGTGTTATGAAAACACGGACGGGTGTTTAATGGGTAGGCAACGCGACAGTGATGCGAATCTAAAGTGTGTGTAAGTGAGTGGAGAAAAAGAAAAGAAAAAAAAAACGTGTTTGTCCCGTCAGGAACGAAGTTCCTTACCCAATACTCGCATGCACACACACTCGTGATGACAGAAAGAGACAGAGAGAGAGGGAACGCGTGAATTTAACCCTGTGAATTTAATGTATATCTCTCTGTATCTTTCTGTCTCTTTCTATTGTATAAAAAGAGCCCCAGTGGGGTAAAGTCGCATGGAAGGGGTCGCATAACACTTTTCGTTACGTGACAATTTCTACCAGTTTAGTCCTATCGTAAGCCGTGTTAAACTTAGTTCCAGAAAGCTCTCCGGAGTGATTGTGTATACGCAGCGGGACGTGGCGCGCGCGCGGATTGTGACATTTTTGCCATCCCTTGGGTGCCACGTCGCCTACCCGTCCGTGTACCCGTGACGTATGGTCTTACGTATACATTTTCTATGAAACGATGTTTGTGAAAATTGAGGTCCCGTTCCGTCCTGGTTAAAACACGTTAAGAATGCAACGAGCTTAAGCCATCTTGGGGCATAACGTGCTTTCGAGGCACGAACGGGTTTCGATATGAAGTGAATGGTCACCCATCCACAAACCAACCGCGGCAAGCGTAGCTTAACCTTCGATCGACTCGTGTGGCTGTTATCATTTTGCCCTAGCACAGTATTACTACAAACTAAAAATACCTTAACTCGAGTCACACATTGATCAAAACCGATTTTGAAGAAAAACCTATTTCGTTAATTTGTATATCATTGGCGAAAGCATCATCTGCCTAGCCTTTTCCCAACTATGTTGGGGTCGGCTTCCAGTCTAACCGGATGCAGCTGAATACCAGTATTTTACATGGAGCGACTGCCTATCTGACCTCCACAACCCAGTTACTGGGTAATACGATACCCCTAGGTAAGACTGGTTGTCAGATTTTCGGGCTTCTGACACCCGTAACGACTGTCAAAGATCTACGATTGACAGCCGGGACCAACGGCTTAACGTGCTTTCCGAGGCACGGAGGGGTCTCGGTATGTAAAGATGGTCACCCATCCACAGACCAACCGCGGCAAGCGTAGCTTAACCTGATCGATCGACCTGTGCGACTGTTATTATTTAGCCACGGGCCCCTCATTTTTGGAGAAAGCATTACAATGAAAATAAGCTATTAGCACATTGGTTGAGCCTTGAGCCAGTATCGGCTACATCCTCGTATTGGTTATCGTCCAATAAGGGTGGGTCCGGCCGCCATTAGGCTCTCCAAATGTATTTGTTTCCACGAACCCATTCTAAAAGGGTAAATTGAATGGAACACTTGTTCTAAATATAACTGAGAATCCAATTTACGAAAACAATCGTTATTAAAACGACTAAAGTTGGACTAAAAACGAATTTGGATTGCAATTAAAGTTGTGCTTATAAAAGGTAATATTTTCTCCAACTAAGACCGCCCCAGTTGGTTGAAAGCATTGCAGGGTTTCTACTCTGCGAGTTATGGAATTGATCTTGTTGTTTTGCCTACTTGTATTATTAGCTAAGAGACACATCATCTAATCACGTTACTCCAAAAATACTTCTAACTATAATTACAAAAGTCGTGTGGCAGATTTAAAATCTGTGATCCTTGAAGGGTTAAGCTGAGGTGTAGGTATCTATTGTACTCTACCTTTTGTTATGATGAAAGTTGTATTCCCCTTTAAATAGCATATTTATAAATCTCTAAGCGGTATCCAACCACAGAAGTTACAAGGAGATTGTAATCATTTCGATTCAAGAGGTTTTCATAGCCGCGAGCACAATCTATAAGTATATTGTTTACAAACTTCTTACTTGATTCCATATTTTGGCTAAATACTTCAAACTTCCGCGTCCTCAAACCTTTCAAAAGCCTTTGCTTCAGTCCACAAAAGCGTAGAAAATCCTTTGGCTTACATTCAAATACTTCGCTACAATATTGCAGAGAGGGGGACGCAAAACCTGATCTGCATATTTTAGGAAGTCGCTTGAGTCTCCTCAATATATTCTCCAGTTTTCCTGCTCATTATTGTATTTATTATGTACTTGTACTTATTATTAATATTTTAAGACTGTTAACTTTTTAAATTATGTTAATATAATTAATAAAAACAAATAGATTCGTAATTTATATACAAGTCTGCGTTTAGTTTCATAAGGTAAGATTAAGTTCAGCCAGGGAGATTAAAGTGATGGATTTTCTGGAGGGTATGTATTTGTTTGCCTGGTAGTCTAGTCTAGCAGTACGATTCTGTAACCATCTCACTGTGACAACTTGGGTGAAGTGAGCGTAGAGTGAGCTGTCAGTGTCATCCCACCTGATACTAGGGATTGACAATGAATACATTTACAATCATAATCGAGATTTTAATAATATTTTTATATTAATTCTATTGATCATTTTATATAATTTCAAAGCTATTTTAAATTGTCAAAACATTACTATTTTCGTGTTCTATTCGTGTGTATTACTACGTCTAAAAGGATTGAACGAAATGAAGGAAACAGGTGGAATTTCAGTTTACAAACGTTTTACACTTGAACATGTAAAAAAGATTAAAATCGAGAAAATCGCTAAAAACTTTTATTTGAATAGAAGAATTTAGTTTGAAGAAAACAGGCTTTTAGTATTTAAATCCATTACTTTATTTGTTCCTAGCAATTGGAAGTTTACGGGAGGGTATACAGAAGATCATTGGGGAAGTCCTGGATAAGACTCGCACAGACCAAGGAAGCATGGCACAAAAGAGAAGAGGATTACATTCAGCAGTGGGTGGAGCAAGGCTGCCAGTAATGGTGATAATGAATTGGATGTACCATATCTATACTTAGAGTTCTTTATACGGTACAAAATAATGATATAGGTAAGGATTTTCATTTTATTGGAATACATAATAGGTACATTTTCTTTCGCGGTTTGACATTTGATTTGGTTCCTAATAATGTCGGTGTTTGTAGGTGCCTACTATTGGGTGCCTACTGAGATTTAGGTAGCGATGTTTTGTTTTACATATTTCTAAATATCTGACCTTTTACATAAAGGTAAAAGAATATTGTATCTCTTTTTATTTCGCTATACATTCTGTACCTAGTCGTCTGATTTGAATAGATTTCTTACTGAACCTACAGTTGCACCTTACGTCTGTATCTCAAATTCCGATTCAGACTTACGAACCTACGTTTTATAAAGATAACAATTTAACGTGGATTACACTATGATCTATACAGGGTTACTTCAGAATCATCATGATTTGTAAATGTTATCATAATTAGTCAACAGCGTACGGACGAACCCACTATCGTTCCTCCACGCCGGCCCAGTACGGATAGGTGGCTGTCACATGTGTAACGGAACGTTACATGAATAATCATGTTTTGTTTAACTAATGCTAAAGGACGAATACTCGTAGATTATAAATTAATACGTTGTTCTTTGTTTGTGTACGACTTGGAACGCGCGGGTAGGTATGTGTGCGGTGCGGGGCGAGTGTTCGCATCGAACGAATGATGTGAGCGGGATTGCGCCCGCGCAGACGTGAGTCTACGTCAGTCGCTTCTAGGCTGATGTAAGACTGCACGTACCGCTTTGCGTCGTGTCGAGCGCCCTAGCAGACACGACCGTCATTAAAATTATAATCTTTTTCAAACTTATAACGAGCTAATAAGTGCCAATTTAAGTGTAGTGAAAATCCCGATTTTGGGTTCCACTTTTACGCTGCGCAACTGGGGTGCTGAGCAAGTCGGACAGCCGCGCCTTGACACCTGGCAGTGACGTCACCGTACAGCACATCACTGAGCATCGGCCAACTACCATCTCCGGCCATCGGCGGGTTTCACCTGCAACTACAGGGGAGTACCTATCCCTGCAGGAGTGACAACGGACATCCGTAACCCACGACCTTACAGATCTTTGTGTGCCTCCGGCTGTACCAGCTTGGTTCGAAGTAGGTAATATATATACTTTTAAGGTACACACCCGTTTTTTTAATTCAATCCCCAATAATCAGGTGGGAATCGAACGGGTGGAGGCTACACATGTCTTCGAATTTTTTGGCCCTAGGACATGTCGGTTTCCTTAAGATGTTTACCTTCACAGTTTTTAAAGCAGCGGTGATAAAATACCTAAATAATACAAAGTAAAGTAGCTGCCTGGGTTTAAACTCTTCGAACCCATGACCATGTAGGTCGGGGTCGTATCCACTAAGTCACCACTAGTCTCATCATTTTTAAATTGTACAAAGGTTTAGGTATTTATCAGACTGTATTTTTTTTATTTTTGCTTGAGTTGGTACCATAGAAATATAAAAAAAAGACTTCTTATATCTATGTTTGGTACTGACCTGGTTGGGCCCGGTGAGGTTCAGCCCGCAGGAGTTGCAGCGGAGACATTCCTCGTGGTAGTGGTTGTTGTCGTACAACGGGGATGGTTCTGAAATATTACAAATAGATTAGTCATCAACTCAGCCTATCGCAGTCCACTGCTGGACATAGGCCTCTCCCAGACTGCGCCACAACACCCTGTCCTCCACCTTCTGCATCCAGTCTGAATAGATTAGTACCTACTCAAATTATTATTATTAGTATTTTTTTTTTTTTTAATTTTCCTGTCTGACATCTATAAAGGTAAATATTTAACAATTGTCGCATAAATATCACCAAAAGAGATAAATAACCAGGTCGTCGGATGTTGTTGAAGTATTCGTAAGAAACCAATGGATGTTTTCGAATGAAAGAAGAAGAATCACAGTCCATACTAAATTAACCCACGTCCTGCAGAAAAGAGAAGTACTGCCCCTGAGCGAATTTTCATTGCAAGTTTTTTTATATGTTAGACTGTAAGGCTGCATTCCCACCAGAAATGAGCGAGGATGCGTAGCGAGGGATGTGTGATACTAACGAATAACATCGCTTCATTTTCGTAGCTTGAGCTAACCTAGTGTTGTTATTGGTTAGTTTTACGCACATTCCTCGCTACGCATCCTCGCTCATTTCTGGTGGAAACGCAGGCTTAGGATGGCGTTCGGAAGTATGCCATCTTTTGATAATCATTTTTATCATTATTTTGAGATACTTTTCTTTGCTGTAGGAAGTGGGTTAATTTTGATCCTTCTTCTTTAATTTGATGAAGGAACCGTTTGTTTTCTATTTCCCGTTAACCTATATTGTCCCACCGATGGTCCAAGGCCTCCCACATATTCTTCTACCTTGCTTTGAACTGTGTCTTCTCCTTCCAATCGGTTAGGAATAAGTCCAAATCGTCACGCATGTGTTTCTTAGACCTGCCTCGGTGACGACACCCGTATTTAAGCCCCCACTGTGCGACGATTATTTGAAAATATCCATCGGTTTCTTACTAAACTTCTACTATATCCGACGACCCTGGTTACTTATCTACTTTGGTGACCGTACCTAAAGTTAAATATACCATATCAGATCGGGTAATGTGTAAATATGGGAACAACGTATAGAGAACCGCCACGTGCTTAGAACCATTGAATATTATCTCAGATACACCCAAGGGTAGAAAACGGATGGCCTTTTCTTTGTAGAAAATGCCTTGGAATGTTTTAAGGTAAAGCGGCTCCAATTTTATTCCCAGAAAAAGTCGTGGCTTGATTACAAACAGGTAGACCTTGACCGCACACAATGATACGATTAATGGCATAACAAAACTACTCTCCTCTATACAGCAAGCATATGTTAAACTCTCAATAATTATAACATTTTTAGTAGTTACAGGAAATAAAAGGATGTATTTTAAGTTTATTAGTTTCCCTAGACATCGCACACATAGAGTACTATTCACGTACTTAATGCTTTCAAGCTTACCCATCTTCAAACAGGTAACTTAGTTGGTACTCAAAGTCATTGAATGAAACCGATGCTTCAACTTACCAACTTTGTCTGCCATAAGTTTCGATGTAGAACTCGATAGGCTAAGTTAACAATCGATATCTCGAAGCATATTAAGTGCCTAACTTAAAAATCGTGTTTTGTTTTTATTTATCTTCGTACCAATTTTTGTACATTTTAGGCAGTATTTAAGCATAAATTTTAAATAATATATATATTTTTTTTTATAAAACAAGTGCAACCACCTACTAGCAATATTTTGTGTATTTTCATCCGTAAAAATACAACGTGAATCAACATACTCATATATTTTCACTTGACCCAAAATTTCGTACGAAAGTGATTAAATTTTCGCGAACTGACACAAGGTGCGCTTATAAATCATAATAAGGGACTCTTAAGGAAACAGATGGGTCTTCAATTTGCTCTCAAGATGATCCTATACCTCATAATAATTGAGCAATAAAACTTCTATGGCGTGCCTAAAATGGTTTGGGAGGTAAAATTAATTTGAATACATAAGAAACTGAATCAAAGCTGGTGCAGGGATTGACTGTACCTAGTTCAAACCTTACTCTCCAGGAGAAACAAGAGTGAAACTCTATCAAAGGTTTCCTTGCAAACTTGTAACTTTAAAGAGATAGCTATTGGTTAATTTATACCATAGTTATCTGTTTCGAAGCGAGGATAACCTCATTTAAACACCATTTCCACGTTACAAGTTTCAGGCCCGTACTATACCATAAAATTGACGCAACAAATGACTTGCCTCGCCTAAACACTATTTAAATGGTGCAGCTTAGTTGTTACTTAATAGTGTTGCATGTAGTCTGTCAAAGGGCCGATGGCCGGTGGAGCAGACGAGTCCTGGAGTGGAGACCGCTTATCGGCAAGCGTAGTGTGGGACGCCCCCCAGCTAGATGGACGGACGACCAAAGAAGGTGGCTGGGGTAGACTGGATGCGGAAAGCGGAGGACAGGGTATTGTGGCGCAGTCTGGGAGAGGCTTATGTCCAGCAGTGGACTGCGATAGGCTGAGTTGATTGAGTATTGCATGCAATTGGCAATTAAATCCCAAAGTGTAAATCAGTCTTTTTTTTAAAACTTTATTAGAGCAGACCAAGAGAATCCCAGCTTCTTTTGTTTCTCATATTATTATTATAAGTTCGTCATTGAATGCAAAATCAACAAGAATAGCGTACCCAGGATTTTGTGATATCCTGATTTAAAAGAGTGTCCTTGGAGTTTCTTGCCCGTTCTTCTCCATAGAGATCTACGTTTTGGAATGGGCAACTAGTTTCATCTTTCTGACTACGTGACCCACTCTTTGCCAATTCAAAAGTGCCTGTAACTGGTTAAAGTGAACTAAACGCTTTGAGTTTGAGTTTGAATGATCACTGACGGGCTGGAAATAAAGGTTCATTAAAATATAGAAGGTTGTTTAGAATATAAGGAGATGGCGATTCTTGTGACACACAATCATCACAGCCTTTCACGCTCTTTGGTTGCCACGCAAAGAGAGTGGGTTGGCCTATTATTAGCCGCATCGGAATCCTTATAGCATCTTTTTCATTAAACTGCCAAGAGCTCGTGTCCGTTCATCTTGAATTTACTCTTTATAAGATTTTATGGATGCCGTCGTAATACACTAACATGATAACAATTAAAGTTTAATGCTTCTGTAAGATCCTTAGCAGAAACTGCACATTTTCGGTCCAGCATGTCGATTCTGTTTCTGTCGTTGTTGTCAATTTTATTTTTTGTTTAGCTATTTTATTTCAAAACCCCATAAAATAGTAACGTTTTCACCACTAAAACACTAGCTTTGAAATTATAATATATAAGATGATCAATAGAGGGGCCCGTGGCTAAATAATAACAGCCGCACAGGTCGATCGATCAGGTTAAGCTACGCTTGCCGCGGTTGGTCTGTGGATGGGTGACCATCTTCACATACCGAGACCCTCTGTGCCTCGGAAAGCACGTTAAGCCGTTGGTCCCGGCTGTCATAAGTGGATCTTTGACAGTCGTTACGGGTAGTCAGAACCCCGAAAGTCTGACAACCAGTCTTACCAAAGGGTATCGTATTACCCAGTAACTGGGTTGTGGAGGTCAGATAGGCAGTCGCTCCATGTAAAATACTGATATTCAGCTGCATCCGGTTAGACTGGAAGCCGACCCCAACATAGTAGGGAAAAGGCTAGGCAGATGATGATGAAAATGATCAATAGAATTAGTATAAAAAATAAGGGGTATTAAAATCTCGATTAGGATTGTAAATGTATGCTTGGTCAATCCCTAGTATCAGGTGGGATGACACTGACAGCTCACTCCACGCTCACTTCACCTAAGTTTTCACGGTGAGATGGTTACAGAATCGCACTGCAGTAACTTTTCAGCTTGTAGCCTTAGCTGTGCAACTGAGTTGTACTTGAAAACTTTTCATTGTCATAAAACCAGCGCTGCCTGGCGAAATTACAAACCCATTTATTAAAAAGTGAAAGTAGAATTTCTCCGTTGGCCCCGCGCCAAAGGGCATACTGATGTATCTCGGAAACTTGCCAAGAATCCAGACAACATTTTAAGACCATGCTATTGACGACCCCTGTCGTAACGTGTGACAACCACTTAGATATTCTTTGCGGACTCGCGATACTTCCAAACATAATGCATTATTGATCAACCTTATTTCTTCTACAAAATATAAGGTAGACAATCTTGGCATGAGTACCTTCGTTGATGAAAAGGGTCTCATCTTCTTGAAAAGGTTACTCTGACAGCAAACTGACAGCTTTTTATTTGGATGAATGAGATTTTTTCTTTGCGTGTTACGACGTTTTACGAAACCAATTTTTCTGTGACAAAGTTTTGATTGATCATAGATTAAAACTATTTGACACTTTAATGCCATTCGAACAAGGTTTGGAGCCTGGACGTTAGATAGTGAATTGTTCTTTGTGTTTCTTCGAACAAATTTTGATAAATGGCTCCCGGTTGAGATGTAAAAGTTATAAAACTTTGGCTTGTTTACTTAGAGTCCAAATTGATTTAGTATTTTTAACAATAGTTTGTTTAAGCTTCAAAGTCGCACAATATAAATCTATGTAATAAAGCCGAAGAGTTTGTTTTTTTTTTGTTTGTTTGAAAGCACTAATCTCATTTCGTATTTAATTCTTGAAGAAGGTTATTGGTTATTTAACCACGGCCTTAAAAGGCCGAGCAAAAAGAAAAAAAAATTGAAACAACGCTAACCAAAAACGTAGCAATAGCGCGGGCGGGCGATGCGGAGCGGGGAACGAGAAAATTCACGCGGACAAAGTCGCGGGTAGAAGCTAGTTAATGTACAGACGACAGCACATCAAGCTTCTTCAATCTGTCAAATTTCTTTAACAGATTTTCAACTTTATCGCTTTGACATAAGGTTCAAAGGTGATTGGCAAAACTTGACAGTTTCGGGCAGCTTGATGAGCTGGCGTCTGTACAAAATTCAATGAACTTCCCCAGAAAGTGAAAACCATGTCGTTGCTTACACCATGTTCATAGAATTGAATTACTTTACAAGATAATAAAATTTTAGGGCTCTCAAAGCCATTGTTGTATAACGAATTGAGACAGTAATATAACAAAGTTACCTCGATTTCTATAGGTATTGGAATATTAAACGATCGCCATAGAAAACAGAGCGTAATTAATATGATCATAGTACGTAATAAAGTGGGCAGTATTTTCATCTTTTTATAGCCGAGGAAGTAACAGCGGCGATAATATTGATGTAACGATAGTCTATTACAATGTTGTTTCAATATTCTATGCGTTTATCGTTTGCGCCAGTACTGTAATGGAGTTTGTTATTAAAATAAGGCAGGCGTTGTATATTGGCTATTGCAAAGGTTTTATGTTTAGCGTACTTTATCGTTTGGTTCTTTACGCTTAACTGTTTCTAATAATGTTGGTTTTCTTTCGTATCGTAACGAGCTAAACGAGAATCTCACGTCGGGGACAGACAATTGCCAAAGAAAAAGGTTGTAGTAACATCAAATCAAAAGCACTTTTTGAGTGTCAAAATTACATAATATGACAGTCCCCCAAAACGCCCGTCCTTCACCGATTCCTAGTGCTTTAACTGAGAAGTAGAAGTGGCACAACGAACTCCACGGCAGCACAGATGTCTGTTCAATCAGAAGAACTAAAGGTGACTGCAGATTGCCATTTTTTTTTTTTAAGTGGCTTCTCGCATTTCAACTTATGAGGTTGTCGACTGTTTAACCGGGTTTGTGCTGATTGCCGGACGTTTGTAAGTACATATTATAAATTTTAGAGCTTGTGGAGGCTTTGTTATTACACTTCTCTTCATGTTATTCACTGCAGAACATTGTCTAAATGGAAGTGATAAGGCACCAGCCTTATCAACATACATCACAACGAGTTTACCAATACTCGTTGTTTCAGTGGTTCTCAGGAGAGGGCTGTCACTTGTGCACTTGATGCTTCTTATAACTGCGTCAGAGAGCGGAGTTCGCGCAGCTGAATTTTGGGCCAAAGATGTTTGAACTTCTTGCCATCGACACGCCAAGGAAAGAGATGGCTTAAGAAATGCATGGGAAGCAACTTCTACCCGTAAATTATTGGCGAAACGATCTTTTAGACAAAAATTTAGTCTTTTTAGGAACTTTGAATGGTTCGAGGAAATAGAAAATTATACAGAAAACTAGACTACACTAGTCATTGAAGAATAACTTGGCAAGTGAAGCAGTTGTTCATGGATCTCATTATTGAGGTCTCTCTTGTACAATAAAACATTTACATTGTAGTTTTTAGACAGTTTTCAAACGAACTTGATCCTAACTGTATCTATACAACGTGTAACGTTAAATGCGCAAAACCTCAGACACCCCATCTGATTTTTAATTCAATTGACCTATTTCAGAGAGAAAATAAGTCATTAAAAATTATGTACTGTTTTAGTTTAACTGGCCATTCTGATCGTTTCTTGCGTCTGCGACGACGCTTTATCGAGGGAGGAGTCGTCACCGGGCCCGCGCTGACATTGGCTTGCTTGACCTATTAAAAAATAGACACGGCAACGTTTTGAATGAAGATTTTTTGAAAAATGTGACCTATATTAAAAAGTGGTTCAATTAATTCTGCTCGTTATTCTGATCAAACTATTTTCAGGTTTTGCGCATTTAACGTTACACGTTGTATATCTATACTACTAATAAAGGTGAAGAGTTCATTTGTTTGTTTGTTTAAACGCGCTAATCTCTGAAACTACCCGTCGGATTTGAAAAATCTATGACCCAATTCATAGGATACTTAACGTTACGCTAGGACCCTTAAAAGCCGAGCAAAAAGCAAAAATATCAGAAAGAACGCCAAGCGAAAACGGAGTTGTTTGGAGAAAGTTTTTTTTATTTTTTTCACTTTTTTTTTTTTGGCGCGGATGGGCGATGCAATGTGACGGGGTAAGTTGAGGGAATATCATAATTATTGCTACTCGCAAAGTGAGTTTCAGCCGGTTCATCCGTTTATGCGTGAAAACGTAAAAAAACGCTTTCACGCTTAACGGCTGAACCGGCTTTGTTGGAAATTTAGGTAAGGACAAAGGCTAATTTTCATCCTGAAGTGCAGACGAAGACTCGGACAACAACTAGTATTAAGATATTTTTGAAGTATTTCGTTGCCTGGCGATAAAAATGGCCTTTGTAGGCCGAATCTGCGCACTTAAAGTAGGACGTGCGATGAAAACAGGCATACAGCGATACTCCTGGGACTTTTTCTAGTTATAAACCCAGTTTTATTGTAAGTAAGTTTCTGTAGGGTTTTTTTAATAGACTTCTAAGAGAAGATGATGTACCTAGTTATGTTTAAGTTAGCAGAAAGGCTGATGTTTAATGATTCGAAGGGCCACGTGCTTTCTTTCTTTTATCGTAGATATTGATGAAGAATTTGAAGAGACAACGCAAACTGAACATTTTTAGCACTGAAAACAGATACTTGTTTAAAGGTAAGTTTTATACAAGTGTTAGCTATACGGTCTATCCATTCAGTGCCTTAAATCGCCTGTCTGCACTTAATTTCACTAGTTTGACTCCCGTTCAGAGACCATAGGCTTCATAAGTTCTATAAGAACCAATTTACTTATCAAACACAAAACCTTATTTCACTCTCTCATTGTTACACGCAAAATCTATCAAATAAAGAGCTCACGTGTAACAATCGAAGTTTTCCTTCCAGAAACAATTTGACCATAGCAAACTCGCTTTCAAAGTCGTATCGGGAATTGAGACAAGAGCTGATAGGAACCACTGAACTATTGAATGAACGCTAGAATACGGTTGACAAGAGACCATCACATTATCTAAGTCATCTCGATTTTCAAAGGGTTTCGTCCCTTTGTCGTTTTTCATTGGGGCGAACAATTATATCAAAGGCCTATCTGGATGTGATTGCTATAAGAAAGCGGACATGACACAGACTGGTTGGAACTTTTTGAAAAGGGAATTTTGGAATTATGACGATCCGAGCTTTTGTCTGCTGGCTTTTTTCGGCTGGCTGGACCCGCGTGGAGGTCTGAAATTAACCCCCGGTAACTTACTAATGGGCTAAAGTCCTAGTCCATGGTCATGGTGTATCTGTGTGTCAAATTTCATCTAAATCCATTCAGCCGTTAAAAGCGTACATACAGGTAACACACAGGCATACCTACGTACAGACCAAGTTATTTTTCGAATTTATACGGGTAACATTCACTAAGTATGGATTTAATTGTGAAGGCTTGCTGCCTACCCCGTCTAAAGTAAGACGGCGAAGGGATTTTGAAAGAGAGTGAATAAAAAACAGGATTCGTTATAATTTGGTTAAAGTTTTGCGGTCCAAATATTAGATAATTATTCTTATATTTGGGAACGATAATATCTAAACTGATTTGAACTCAATGAAAAAAACATGAAATAAAAAATTGACTTTATTTTTTTTATATAAAAATTAAGTTACAATTAACAACTCACCATATCGTTTCGCCTCAATTTTGACGCACGTGATTTAACTTGTGTGGAAAAGTATAAATATAATTTTTATATTTTACAAGTATTAACTACACAGGTAAATAGTTCTATATTTATTTTTACGCTAACATTTATTTACGACACGACTACTTCTTGGTGTTTTGTTATTTTATAGTACACTTATATTTACTTAGGTTATATTTAGTCCTAATATAATATTGTTTCCCACCAATGACACTGGCTCCTGATAAGAAACTACTCTTATCACGTAAACCTTTCCACGACACGAGAACAAAACATACCATAAAAATATTTTTTCCGAGCTTACAAACTGCGAATTGTCAAAAAATAATTTAATAACACAAACAGAGTTTCTAGCAGGTCTATTACTTTATTTTATAGGAAAACAAGATTCGTTGTAATGTCTACGTTGAAAAATTGCTCACGAAATTTTTCTCGCGAATTTAGGCTGTCAATGTTATGTTATTTGAGGTTATTCGTTGTGTACGGCACGTCACTTTCGTTCTAGTAAACATGGCAGCATTCGGCAACAGATGACAGGGCGCGGGCGGGCGAGCCTGCGCCGATCGCTCGCGTTTATCTCATCTCGTGGTCCGCGCGATCGCGCTGCCAGTTCAAAGTGGCCGCCCGAAACCAGCCGGGCCCGACGGTGGCGCCACTCAGGCCCCACTCCCTCGGTAAAGAGGGATTTTCAGCCGTCAACCCTCTTCTTCTCGTCGGTAAAGCAGTACGGTAAGACAGAGACAAGCGAGAAGCGCGCGAATCGATTGGCTGATGAAAAGGGGCGGGGGCCGAGCACGTGGCAATGGCTGTTGTCAGTGAGTAGTGCTCGACTGCTCGTATGGCGATTGAGTTTGCTGTTGTAATGCGTTTCACGTTCCGCAAAAGCTCTTTAGCGCGCGTTAGCGGAAAGTTGTTCGCCGCCCGCTAGCGTTAACTTTAATCAACTTCGAATACCGATTTTTAGACATAGGAAGGTACAAATATTATGAAAATAGTTATTAAAAAGACACATTTAACTTTCTTTGAAACCTGTTTTGCCATTTTAAGGACGTTTTACATAAAAATATTTAAAAAAAAATGATCAGAAAGTAAAATAAGCTTAAAACTTACCAGTTTGTGTACTGGAATCGAAGAATGTGCTAGTGGTCTCAACAGTCATGGTCCCAATAGTTCCATCTAGTATTTGCGTCGAGGAATCTCTGCGGCCGCGGGCTCGCATGCAAGCATCATCACTTTGCGAACTTTGACGACGGAAGTTCCGGCATCTAATCATTTCTTCAGTAGTTGACTGCCGTCGAAAGCCACGGGCTATAAGTATTTCTTCAGTAGTAGATTGTCTACGGATCATTGTCCTCTCGGTGGGTGGCCGAGCGCATGGACTGGGATCCCGACTTGAGCAGGAACTCGAATCTGGACTCCGAGCTCGACCCAATCTGACACATGATGCTTGTCTTCGCAATCGACTTCGTCGTCTTGCAGCTGATGGACTCAACTCTCCACCACCAGCTCGATCTGGGCTCAGTTGCGAGCGCTCCCGCCTCGGTCTTACTGCAGAATCAGGACTCAGAGAATCTCTTCTAGCCCTTCCTTCGTCATCAGGGCCTAATGATGGCCCCGAATCCCTACGCCGAGTACCAGGTGGGCCTATTGGATCATCAAAAGCAGTAGCTTGACGTTGTAGTCTGCCAAGTCGGCGTTCAGGACTAGCTGCAGCCCTAGAATCCCTACGAGCTCGGCCGCATTGGGTAGTAGAGTCTCGACGGCCACCCAAGTTCGGTGGAGAGCGGCCGCTGGGAGTAACTTGAGTACCTTGAGCAGTTTGCGACGTTTGGCAAGTCTGCGCTGTTTGGGAGCCACTACTATTAGGTGGCGTAGGTGAAGTAGGTGAGGGTGTCACAGCAGATGTAATAATAGTTGGCATTGTCATCATAGGTTGACATTCCCCGTCGGAGCGGCTTGGTTCATGGATAGCGACTACAGTCACGCATGGCATAAGAGTGGATGGTCCAGGATCAGAAGACGCATCAACAAATGACGGTGGTGCAGGAGTTGGTGGTGAAGTTCGTCTTTTTCTGTGGGTCGCCACAATCCGCGGGGGTGCAGCGACAGAGTCACGACGATGGCGGTGTCCATCTACTGAGTCTCGGCGTTCTTTACTTTCCTCAGAGCCACGTCGCCTAATGCGCCGTTCTCGCGTCGGCATGATGGTTATTGAGTCTTTACGATCCCAGTTTGGGAAATCAGCGTGAAAATCTTGAGGTGCCACTTTTGAGTCGCGGCGCTTAGAGGCCATTGATTTGATGCCAGAGTCGGCGGAGGAGTCGCGTCGGCGGCGTGGCGGCGGCTCGTGGCGCGCCCAGGGCAGCGAGCGCGCGAGATCTGCCAGGGTCTCACGCCGGGAGAGCGGGGCCCGCTGGCGCCGGGGCGCGCTGCCTCCGCCTCCCCACTCGCGCAGGATATCGGTTAATTGAGCCAAAGAGGAGCGGCGGCGACGAGGTCCACCTATGAGCGAATGATTTCTAATTACATTTTTGAAAAAACTATTCAGACAGCATATTATAATGCGAACGTTCTTTTCTAAATATGTTTTTAATGGCTACAATCACTGTATGCTACGTACCTCTGGGTTGATTGTCGACGTCTGGCTCCGGCGGCGAAAGGCAAGACACTTGTGCTGCCGAGTCCCTTCGACTGCCCAGTCTTTGCCTCAGAGTGGATTCTTCTAACGTAGATCGTGTAAGCTCGTCCCAGCCGTTGCCTCCAGCCCAGACCAACCCAACTTGGTGAGACAGTATCGGTAGGTTGCAAACGAAACATATTGCTGTCATAGTCCTGAACAAAAACAAAAACACTATTAGAACCCTTGGTTGAAGAAATGACACGGAAAGTTTGAAGATTTCTTTGAACTAACGATTTGTTATTCCGAAAATTGATACCGCGAAACATGGTGGTTCGTGCACCCGGCAGTCGGTGTGAATAAGCGTGAAGCGACATATCGCGCCCTAGTGCTCGCATCACCGGCCTGATAACCGAACTACCGATATTAAGTAATAACCACTCCCCTAGCTGTCAACGTGTTATTTATCAATAAACAATTGATGCGATACTATAATATTCTTGTCGGATTGTAATTGTATTGATTATCACCGACAAAGGCGAGCTTCTTTATCATCTTCTTACATTCAGGGATCAGTGAATTGGGAAAAGCTTCGTCGATTCGATTGAAAATGCTTTCCCCTACCACGTTATCGTCAGCCTTGGAGACACGTGTTTATGATAAAGGTCTACAAAGTCCGATAAACGCGTGCGATTGTTATTGTTGCGGCATAGTGAGTCGACGCATGATATTTTGATAATGCGTATCTGCCGGCTATTCGGATGAGCGAGTTCCGCTAAGTGTGACTGACGATTGAGATTTAATATTATTCAAGTGGAAACAGGGAATGTGCTCAGTCGGTTTGAAATCTCTCGACAGTGGGATCCAATTTACTCGTAAACTTAGAGTACCTTGTAATAGATAAGCCAGCACATGGGAATGAACACTTGAAGCGTCGAGTTTCATGTTCGTTATTAGGTGTTGAATTAATAAAAAAGCCATTCTGTTCATTCTACGTATTTTGCATGTTATTGATTATTTTATGAGCTATTAAATTAAGTATAAGCTATTTACGGACTACCTGAATAAGAACTTTTACCAGAAAAGAGCATTGTGCTTGAAGTAAAGGATTTGAACAAAAACAAAGTTTTACAACTAAGTCCAAAAAGTGCGTGAGTTTCAGAAATTACACAAAAGTTTTCCGGTCAAAGTTCTGAAATTGTCTAAATGGGTTTGTTAATTATAATATAATCTGGAATTGAATACTATGTTAATTTTAAATAGGTTTCTATGATTTTAATCTACAATTTATGCTTAAAGTGTTTACCTATTAGGTAATTTAGACTACAAACTTGTTTCCAATTCATCCTACCTAAGATAGCTATTTCTACAGTGCTATATCTTATGAACTACTTACTTATTGTATTGATAATGTTATCTATTTATAATAAATGATATTGTGTTATGTTCATGAGTGTTCATTATGAAGTTGTGTTTCAAGAAAAGTGCAGATTGATTGAAAACGTTTAGAAATCAAGGAAATACTTTTATAAACCAGGTATTTTCTTGGATTGTTATTATTTTTGACGGCTTGTATGGTTTTCTTAAGAAGGAAGACTTCCAACAAAACACAAAAAAATCTGGGAAACTGAAAGTTCTGAGAGTTACCTTTCAGGATTTGAGGTCTTAGAACTGAAATATTATCTTTTCCATGACATTTTATTTAGAGGTCAACCTTTCTAATAAAATGTTTCTTTTAAATAATAATCCGTCTAGAAAAAAAAAAATAAAAAAAAATAATAAAAAGCAAAAGATTGTGTGGCAAAGCTTCGTGCGGTTAGAATGCGTATCATTTTTTTATTTTTTTTTATTAATATATTTACTGCGCAACTTTTAGATTCTGTTTAGCAATATCACTGAATATTGGGTTTTTAATAAAAAATAAGATTACAAAGTAAAGCCTGCTTGGATATCATGCGATTACAAACTTAAGTAAATGCTTTTTGCTTAAGGCAGATTTTTGATAACATGCAAGGTTCATACATGTGTTTTGCGGATTATGTTCGATGCTCATGATTTCATGCTTGGTTCAAAGTTTTCATGCTTGGTTTACATAACCATGCTTGGTTTTCAGGGACCTGTAATGGCGCAGACGAGGTGAGGGGGACTGAGGCATGTTGAAAGCCGGGTCATTAGGTCAGGGCGCTAATTGAGGGTAATTCCCATACACAATTATCACATCAAACACTTTGTACATCTGAAACAATAAGTAAAAAAAATTAATCGTATAATTGCAGAATGAGGCCGTCTTTAGTATCGCTGAAAATTGAAATTTTGTGGAAGATTAAAAATTGTGTTAAAAGTTTGTGTTGTTTTGTATGTACTGCGGTGCTATTCTGTAAAAATCTCACCGTGATAACAAAGGTGAAGTGAGCTTAGAGTAAGCTGTCACTCTTGCTGATGCTAGGGATTGGCACTATTGACGGCTCACTTCACGCTCACTTCACCTTTGTTTTCACGGTGAGATGTTTACAGAATAGATAGACTGAACACAAGTGTGTAAAATTATTAAATAAATTAAACATAGTGTAGGTAGGTATATTGTGTTGTTTGGATACTTAATTGCTAGAAATCAAATATTAGATATTGTCTATCGCTTAACATTCCTAACCCACACCTACTATAGGTACAGACGCCAGCACATCAAGCTACTACAATCTGTCAAATTTCTTTAATAGATTTTCTACTTTACATAAGGTTCACAGTTGATTGTAAAAAAAAAATTATATAAAAAAAAACAACCGACTTCCAAAAAAACACTACAAAGTGAAAAATAATTTTAATTTTGGAAGTCGGTGTCTTTGGTTCCGCATTTTGGTTTTTTGACACCGACTTCCGAAATTAAAATTATTTTTCACTTTGTAGTGTTTTTTTGGAAGTCGGTTGTTTTTTTTTATATAAATTTTTTGTCTTTGGTTCCGCATTTTGGTTTTTTGACACCGACTTCCAAAATTAAAATTATTTTTCACTTTGTAGTGTTTTTTTGGAAGTCGGTTGTTTTTTTTTATATAAAATTTTTTATTTTTCACTTTTTAGTTATATCTACCCCAATCAAATTCATATAAACACTACTTGCTATGTAAATATCAGTGACAGGAAGCTGCATCTGCGTTTATAGGGTACAGACGTGATGTTATGTTGTGCGATTGCGTAAACAATGCATACATATGCGATAGCAGCAATCGCGGTTGTTTTACTGGTATTAATTATTATTATAATAAAAAAAAATTATAACCTTTGTAGTGAGTACAGGCGTGATATTATGTTGTGTGATGATGTAAACAATGCTTAGATATGCTATAGCAACAATCGCGGTTAATCTGCTGTTATTTATTGAAGAGTTCCCCCGATTTCTACAAGATCCCATCATCAGATATTGAAATGGTGACAATGGGACCACACGGGAAGCACCAGCTTTCAAACAAAAAAAGAATCATGAAAATCGGTTCACCCAGTCGGTTATTATGAGGTAACAAACATAAAAAAAAAAAAAAAAAAAAATACAGTCGAATTGATAACCTCCTCCTTTTTTTGAAGTCGGTTAAAAAATTGATTATTTCGGGTAGCTTGATGTGCTGGCGTCTGTAAATATCTTACCCAAATAGTAATTAACACAATACATAACCTGAAGACCAATTTCTGTAATTTAAAACGTTCAAAATCGAGTCGCTATCTCATATCACCGACAGTAAATGTCATAAACTTGCGAACTATATCAGACTGTGAACATTCTCAAAATTACGCGAATTGTCTCTGATCTGAGTCTCAATCTGTCAGAAATACCTCCAATTTCCCTACATTTTGACAAGTTTTTGACATTGTCGCTGAGGTGAGATTGCGGCTAGATTTTGAACGTTTTTATTTATTGGCCTTTTGATATCTATACCTAAAAGTATCTGCTAATATCACAATTCATTCATGGACAACATTCCATTTCGTAAGTATATTCATTTTACAGACAAAGGAAATAAACAGCATTATTCCCTCCTTAATTATGTAAAGTATAAATGGAGGATCCATGTACGGTGTCATAAAGTTCGGTTTTTAATCTCAGAGACTAATCTGACATTTAAGTCTTTTGTGTTGGCGTTTGCTTGACATTACACCTGTCAAATTAGTCTCAGGGATTGAAAAACGAGCTTTACAGGAATTGGCCGAAGTAAGGTTGTTGTTGGATTTCACTGTCCAGGATGCGCCGAGCGCTCGGTTTAGTTGACTAACTGGCGGAACAAACTGCGCTACACAAGGAGGCTTCTTCATGCATCCCAAAAAATTATAATAGTACTTAAAAGAAAAAATTATAATAATAATTTCGAGTCAAGTCAATTTCGGGTTAAGTCTTCGAATTTTAAAATCACTCGATTTGTAAATGGCACTACAAATTGATTACGTTTTCTAGTTCACTTGTTTACCTTTTATCAAATACTTTTGGAATAAACCATAACTCAAACTTTTCTTTAATTCAATAAACTGTCAAATTTTTTCGTTCATTCGTGCGACCGTTGCTTTGAGTGTACTGTGTCAAAATCAGTCCATAAAATTAAGTGAAATAAGTGGTAATTTGCTGCTAATCTCGGCAAATTTTTATTGTGACATATACAGTGACTCTTGTGGAATCCAAATATATATGGTTTTCATCAATTAAATTCAGTTTAGTACTAGTATTTGCCAAAATACTTAAAAAACTTTAACGTTTCTGAGTGTTCAAGGTGACCTTGTTTGTGACTTCGAGAACAAAGGACCTCATTAGTCGAACTTATCGCAAGTCATTCATACAAAAAGACTAAGTACTGGTGCATAATTTCGACCCACAACTTAAAGTCACCGTGGTCGAGTGGCCGGCGGGTGTGCTTTTTGTATCACTAGAGCTACTCGACGCAGCGTGCCGCTGGTTCGAATCTCACAAGACGCAGTTCTTTTTCCATTTTTAAAAATATTATAATTGGAACAAAGATTGTTAAATTGGATATTAACGGAAACAATACTATGTTCCATTCACCCGACAAGAAAAAATTCCATTCGGATACCGACTTAACGGCTGGTACCGTGGCTGATACCCCATTGAGCGGCGATCAAAATGTGTCAGTCCGTAATAAACGTAAACAACCGGATTCTGAGTGGACACTGGCTATATATGAGCTGTCAACGGAGTTGAAGAATACAATAAACGAGTGGCGACGGGACTTGGAAACAAGTATTAGTAAAATATCAGAGAGTATGGTATCAATGAAAGTCGAACTTACTTCAATTAATCAAGTGACGTCAGAGATAAAAAATGACATTAATTCTCTTCGATCGGAGCAATCAGTCCTGCGTCAGAGAGTTACAGAGTTAGATGTGAAGTATTCTAGTACAACCGAACGAATTAACTCCCTCGAAAGCTCGGTCCAGTTTGCTGCTGGGGAGCAAGCTGATCTCAGTAAGAAAGTTACCAATATTAATAAAAATATTCAAGAGACCATTGATTTAAAGCCTATCGTTACAGAGCTTGTGGCAAGGATTGACAATTTGGAACAGAGTGCCCGCAATTGTAACATTGAGATATGCAACATCCCTGAAAGGCGTAACGAAAACCTCGTAACCATGATGCAAAAAATTGGGGCCATAATTAAGTGCAATGTACAACAAACTGACATTATTTCTATTCACCGTGTCCCACATGCACACCAGCAAAACAATAAGCCTAAAAACATCATAGTTAAATTTGGTTCACGTATACTACGTGACAACGTCCTTAGTGCCCAACGGTTGTGCAAGGGACTTACCACGGACCAAATTGGCGTTTCAGGAACATCTCTAACGATTTATATGCATGAGCACCTGACACTAAAAAATAAACAATTATTTCGTGAGTGTCGAGACGCTGCCAAACAACACAATTATAGATTTGTTTGGGTTAAGCACGGAACGATCCTTGTCCGTGAAAAGGAGGGGACAAGGTCTTTTGCAATTCGGAACGCGCACGACATCACTAAAATCAAACCTGGCTACGCAGCACCGATTGACAACCAACGCGCTGTATCCATCGAAAAATAACTCTACAGTGAATAATCCGTCAATCTTCGGTTTGCTACATAATCGTTACGCACAACTTTGGACTTTTTTAATAGTTGATTTATTACTGACTTTAGTTGAACACTGCATAATATGCGGCCTTGTGAGTTGTTTGTTAATGTTAATCCATTTCTCTAGGTACTATGTTATGTTTCTTGTATTTTGTTCGCATCTTTTTAACGTCCTATTGTACAATAATGCCCTGCTAGTTGCGGCTGCGTTAGTAACGGTAAATACATTTATGACCATATTCCATAGATTTCTACGCTATAATGACAGATAACCTAGTTATATATTATCAAAATTGCAGGGGATTCCGCACTAAATTAAATATCTTATATATGAATATTCTAGCCAATTGTTATGATTTAATAATTTTGACTGAGACCTGGCTGACGCCCGAGATATCAGATAACGAGTTTATTGATGAGCGTTATGTGGTACATCGGTACGATCGTGACCGTATTGCCACCAATAAAAAAGACGGAGGCGGTGTTCTCGTGGCAGTACTGAAGAGTCTGCATTCAGTTAGATTGACTCCGCAATCAGCAATTCACGCCAGCATTGAGCACATCTTGGTGCAATTGCCAAGCTCAGGTGGAGGTAGGTGCCGAATTATTGCTGCAGTATATATACCACCTAAAACACCAGAGTTTGCATATGTTGAATATTTTGAACTTCTGCAATCACTGCTTGGTGTCACACACAACGATAATTTCTATGTGGTAGGAGACTTTAACCTACCAGAAATCGACTGGATCACTTGCACAGATAGTACTTCGTTATCTGCTCATGTTTGTAGAGGTAGCTCCCCCCTTTCTGGTCACATGAGTGCATTTTTGTCGTTTCTCAACGCTTACCAATTCAATACAATACGGAATACGGGTGGGAAAATATTGGATTTGGTTATTGGTAACAGTGAATGCAATGTTTCTAGAGCCACAGACTGTTTACTGCAGCTTGATAGCCACCATCCTCCACTTAATGTCTTTATCTCTCTAAGTGTACCATACGATTCGATGGCCCGCAAGATAGTTAAAAAATATAATTATTACAAGGCAAATTATGATGACATAAATGCGGATTTAAAAGGGATTAATTGGGAGGAAGTCTTAGTAAACCAAACCATTGACGATACCTTGAACACGTTTTATGATATTGTTTTCAGTATTATAAAGAAACACGTTCCAATTAATAACTGTAGATCTTTGAAATTTCCGGTTTGGTTCACAAAATCGTTAATCCATATTTACAAAAATAAAGCTAAAGCTTGGGTAAAATGGAAGATGTTTCAAAACATCTCGGACTATGAACAGTTTTCCATTTACCGATCTAGATTCCAAGTTGAGTGCAAAAATTGTTATAGAAAGTACATTACCTCCGTAGAAGACGGCATCCGGACTAATGTTAAGCATTTTTGGACTTTCATTTCCTCCCGCAAATCCTCTACAAGTTTCCCTACTATCATGCACTATAACAATCATTCAGCCAACAACCCTGAAGACATCTGTAATTTATTCTCAAGCTTTTTCAATTCGGTATATGAGCCGTCCACTTCAAGTCACAGTGTTTCACCGCAGTACGGAGATTACTCTGAAACCTGTTCTCTCCTTAGTAGCATTCAGTTTACTGCCGATGAAATATTAAGTGCACTAAAAGCATTAGATCCGTCAAAGGGCCCGGGACCAGATGGCCTACCAGTCGTGTTCATTAAAAAGACCGCCGTTAATCTGTGTGTGCCATTACAAATTATTTTTAATCTATCAATTTCACAAGGAGTCTTTCCCCAAGCTTGGAAACTCGCAAATGTGACTCCTGTTCATAAGTCGGGACCTAAACAGGATATCGAAAATTATCGTCCTATATCGATATTATCTGTATTTTCAAAGTTATTTGAGAGACTTGTCCATGATAAAGTTTATCCTCTACTGCATAATAACATTATCCCACAACAACATGGATTCGTCAAAAAAAGATCAACTACCACTAATCTGATAACTTTTGTTGACTATTTATTTAACAGTATGGATTCTCGCATTCAAGTTGATACTATATACACGGACTTCCAAAAGGCATTTGACAAAGTGGACCATCAACTGCTCTTGAGTAAAATTGCCTTTAATGGCATACGTGGCGACCTACTAAGATGGTTCTCTTCTTACGTTTTTAACAGATCTCAGAGAGTTGTGATAAACGGTTATAATTCTGCGACCGTAAATGTCACTTCCGGTGTTCCTCAGGGCTCTATACTGGGTCCTCTTTTGTTTGTTATGTTTATTAATGATATAAGTACGTGTTTTCAAAATTCTAAAGTATTGCTGTACGCAGATGATTTAAAAATTTTTAGGCCGATTATTAATCTACGCGACTGTTTACTGCTGCAGGAAGACTTAAATAGATTCTCTGAATATTGTGTTAAAAATAAACTTAAATTGAGTATATCCAAATGCCATTGCATTAGTTTTACTAAAAATAAAAAAATAATAAAATATGCATATTCCTTAAACAATATAGATCTGACTAGAGAAACAATAGTTCGTGATCTTGGTGTTCTGCTGGATGACAAACTCCATCTAGATGCTCATGTTACTAAAATTGTGAACAATGCTTTTCGTATGTACGGGTTTGTAATGAGATCGGCTCAGGAATTTAAACGTCCTAGTACTTATCTATATCTATTTAAAACTCTGGTTAGGTCTCAATTAGAGTACGGAGTCCCGGTGTGGAATCCCTTCTATGATAAATATTCTAACATGATAGAAAAAGTACAACGCAAATTTTTAAAGGCCATGCATTACCGTTGTTTTCGTACGTATGCATCTTACAGCGACTTACTAAATAAATTCAAACTTCAAAATCTTAAATCTAGACGTATAATGTTGGAATCGATGTTTCTGTTTGATTTATGTAACAATAAATTTGATTGTATAGATATAAGCAATAGAATAAGTTATGTAGTACCTAGAACAACTATATGTCGGGGTGTGCGCGCGCGACCGCTGTTTGCTGTAACCTCTTGTCGGACAAACGCGGGCTCGCGAGCACCCCTACGACGTCTTACCGCTCAGTTCAATAAAATTTTCCAGGGTATTGAGTTCTTTGCTGTTTCGGCTGGGAAATTTCGAAGTATTGCTCTTAAAACCATAGCAGAATTAAGTACATAACCATTTAAAATCATAGTTTACTATTCTTTCTCTTTTTACTTTTTTTTTTGTGTGTATGACTTTCAGTTTAGTTTTATTATTATTAGAGGTTAACATTTATCCATAATCTATGTACTTTTACATCGCACGATGTTCATTTTAGTTTAACTTTTTTATATTATGTGGAAAATGTTGTTGGTTGTACATTTATAATACCATTTTAGTTTTAAGTTCTTAGCGATATTGTAATGTGTAACCGTTTATTTTCCCAAATAAAATAAAATAAAAAAAATAAAATAAAATTACTTATTGAAAACAGCGCCACACGGCGACAATTTCCCGCACCATTTTCCGAAAGCTTGGCCACTGTACAGCATAGTGTTTACTGAAAGTGCTAGATGGCGGTGCAGTGTCCGGTGCGAAATGAAGCTTGCATTGAGAGAACGAACTTCTACCGTCGTTACAGAGATGGCGCTAGTAGGATCATCGGTACTTACTATTAAGTTTTCTTTTTCAGTTAATTTTGTAATTAATGCTTAAAAAATCTTCATTTCGAAGGGGAATGCAGTATTACGAAGTTAATGTTTTAGTATATTGCAATTTACGTTTGCTACTTAATACTTAGTGCAAAGTCGCTGTGAAAACTCTACGATTTCTACCAAGGGAATCTATTAAAATAGGTACAAATATATTTTATTTTTGTTATAATTTATTCCTTTTTAATTATATTATGGATATTGTTCGGAATTACTTGCACGTTTAAAAAAAAATTAATTGCCTTTCACTTTCGTTTTACCATCAGAAATTCAGCCACTTGATTTGAGCTTCTTATTAATTTTGTTGAAGTGTTTTCCGCCAATTAATTGAAAGTAGTAAGTGGGCTTTTTCATTTAGGTAGGTAAGAACCAAGGTACTACAAAGACTTATAATATTATATTTATGATTTCCAAGGATTCGTATCTAAATGTAGGTATAGGGTAGGTACCAACCGTAAGTTGTACCTAATAATAATAACAACAACCTCTAGAATGCCTAATTTGAAAGGTAAAATAATTGATAACATCCGTCGATACAACCACTTGAACAGATTAAATTCTAGAGATATCCAACCATCTGAATTGTGGCTGGAAATAATAAATATTATTACGTTCCGTTTCATGGCAGCTGTAGGAATTCGAAACGGGAAACGTAAATCCTAGCAAAAGAGAGCTTAGCAGCCTGTTTCATACAACGCAACCAGTTGAACATTTCACAGGCCGACTTTAGTCTTCTTCTTAGTTTTTTTTTTTTTTTTTTTTTTTTTTTTTTTTTCAATTAATTTTCATGTCGAGCTTCCATCAATTGTGCCCACCAACAGCGACCATAAAGGCAGTGTATTCCCTCGTTCGTAATAGCGGAATAATAGCATTCATTCAAGTGGTTGCTTTTAAATCTTTAACATTTTTAGAGAATAGGCCATGAACAAACGGGAATGTTGTTCAATTTAGATTGGTTTTTGATTGATGGGGACGGGTAAAGTTTTAAATGAATTTTGTTGGGTGCGCCGCCCCGCCCGGGTGGCTTCTGTCGGCCCGGCCGCTTCATTCAATTAGGCCTCAACAAATAATACGCTCGCTGTAACGACATATTTTGGGCGTGAAAGAGTCCATTACGTATAGAGTTTTCGTACGTTACAAAACTGATCGCAGCTAACATCGTTATCTAATGTAGTATGTTGGTACATAGTCGTTTTCCCGTACACAGCCAATTCTAGAGTTTCGAACAACACTGAATTTTGAACGCACAAACAACCATTACAAAATGTTCTGTGAAGCGCAAATAAACTTACCTACATACGGTTACAAAGTGTAACATTTTAATAGTAGAACATTGGGAATGTTTCGTCAGTTGTTGAGTTTAAACAGCAATTTGGATAAAAGGGAGCATCGCGATGCGAATGCAATTCTCCTGGAAAATATTTTGTGATTAAATTCGTTGTCTTAACAATGTATCGAATGGGGAAGCAATTATTGTAGCTACCGCAAGGCTGGGCTTAATTCAGGTATTTGATGTTATCGGGTTACGTGTCTGGTCCGCAATATTGGACATGCTTTGTTGCTGATGTGGCAGGTGGCCTTTATTGTGTGTTAGTGTCTGGTTTTCATTATTGAGTAATTGGCCAGTTTGGTACTCCTACCTACTGAAGCTATTGTTCGTATATTGAAAACGGCATCAGCGTGGCGGTTTATAATAATAATAATAATAACGTTTATTGGATAAAATCAGAACTTAGCAGTTTCAATACTAAAAACATAACATTTAAGAGGCTTCTATCCTAAATGAAGTCCTGATTTCCAAACTAGGTAAAAACCTGTATCTTGGAAATCAGTGCTCTTCCAATGAACATAACAAGGACTCTTACTTAGATAAGGAGTAACTAAGATACACCAGCACTGAAAAAATTAGACCACAATTAAGTTGTGAAAAAAGAAAAAAAATCAGAGATAAATGTATGTGTTTATGTAAGTTTGGAAAGAAAGAACACCATGATGGCGTTTTCAGCTTTGTAGTTAAATAGATGTTTTAAAAGCAGTCTTTTTAAAACGACAAATAATGCATTAAGATTGATTATGCCGTGTTTATAACAAAACTTGGTAGTTCGTAGCAAGCTGTTTGTCGCTTATTTTACTGTCATCTTACCTTACTTTGTCTGTTTCATTATAATGTGCAATTTTATAGATTTTTGTATATCACACGTTCTTTATAAGTGGTACGTTTGCGGCTAGTCGTAACGTACCAGTATACGTAATTAGTATTCATACCAGTGCGTACATACTCGTACCACTCGCATGCATCGGTGGAGTTGTTAAGATGTTTGCTCGCATAGATGGGTCTAATAATCTGCTTGAGCTAGGTCCATCCAAGCGTTATCTTGCAATATACGGCTATCCAAGTATGTCTAGATTTCTGGCATTCAAAGGGCTTCGTAGATTACAAACAGTCAGTACATTGCGCAGGAAGGTGAGTATGATATATGTAGGTGCCAAAGTCATATCAGACACAGATATGACTCAATATCAATATCTCAACCGACGATCTCGTCGGCTTATATTTAGGTTGAGTGTGTGTGAGGGATGATAATAAAACGAAAAAGTAAGACAGTGAAATAATGTGACAGCTGACAGGGGAGAATGAAAGAAAACAGCGTGTTCCATCGACCCACAGTAACTTGGGACAAGGGCCGAAATGTGATGATGTTGCAAACGGGCCTTAACGCCCACACATCTGCTGCATGTGACCTGCTGGTTATTCACGTATTCAAAAGATTGTTTTAATTGGAAAGAGACGTGGTTAATTGCAAGAGAATCTATAAATACTTTAACTCAGAATGTTAGATAGGCTCAATACCCAGTAACTTAACCAAGCCATAAAAATCATCATCTGCCTCGCCTTTTCCCAACTATGTTGAGGTCAGCTTCCAGTCTAACCGGATGCAGCTGAATACCAGTGTTTAACAACTACACACACACAGACACAGTATTTCATAACTTTTTTTTAATTGGGGTTTATTTATAAACGTTGCGTAAGGCCTGACGCCCATTGCGGCACGGCATGGCAAGGTATTGTTAGGCGACAAATAAAAATATAACTTAATGGTATGGAAATAAAGTTGAAATTTCAATGTTAACGGTCAAAAACAATACCCGCGTTATCTTAGGCATGCCGTGTCGGCAGCCTTCGGAACGCTTCGGCATCCCTCGGAACGCTTTGGCAGTCCTCGGGATACCGCGGCAAGACAGCGCCCGGCCGAATCCTGTGGCCCCGCGCGTAGCTTCATTAGCAGGGACGCCTCGGCATGCCTAAGGACGCTTCGGTATGCTTAAGGATGTCGCGGCATACTTAAGGATACCATGGCATTGTTAACGCCAGTGAGCGCTTACATCTAGGAATGCCGAAGGATCTCCTGCCGTGCCGTGCCGCTAATATGCGCCGGGCCTAAAGTTACGTACGAATAATTGTTAGCGACTTTTTAACTACCTATACATTTTTGAAGTTTAAACGTCTCCTAACTTTGAGCAACATTTATCATAACTATAACCGGTATTAGACAACTTTTAATCAATTTAATTAAACTTCGATCAGTTCCAATATTATGGTTTCGTATGAAATCAGCTTATATTTGTTCGATACCCTGTTACGAACTATCGAGTTTCCTTGTCAGATAACCCTAGTTAAAACCTGATACCAGGAATATTCCAGGTACTCTCCGATTTCGAATTTCCAGTTTCGGTAACACGAGTATTGAGTAAATCCTAGATTTGAGGCTGTAAAAGGCACTTCAACTGGCTTCGGAACAATTTACCTGTTCTGCGGTAATACCGGGAATCTCACTAATGATGCAAGGGAACAGGAAAATTTTACCGAAAATTATTAATATGAAAATTGGAATTGACGGCTGTCAAATAATGTTGGAAAACGGAAAATAGCGTTATTGAAATGTGACTTGAAAATATAATTTGAGTGGGCGTTTGATGTACTCTGGTACAAAGCTATGGTTACAATAAACCTAAGTGGCTGACGCTACCAATTTTATTATTGTTATCATTAGGTAAACCGCTTTGGTGTTTGCAGCTTATTTGTATAATTATTACAACGGTTTACTGTTACCTTTTTGTAGTCTTGATACATTTTTCCCAATCTAAATTACATTTAAAGTATTTGCATTGATGTATCATAAACGATGAAAAAGGAGTACGTAAGGATTGTAACACATTCTGTAGTTTCAGCCTACTCCGTATATGTAGGTGTCACAAACCTGCACCCTAAGCGTAACACACTTTCAATCAAAATCTGACACATTATGAAGTATATTGCTAATCCAATGCTTCATATGTTCGAAAAAAATTTCTGCTCAGCAACGTAAATAAAGCAATGAATGTTGTTCAACTGTCAAAATTAAACCCATTGCTACTGATAGTGTGTTACGCAATCACCCCGCTGCTACGTCTTCCAATATGACGAGAACCAAGAGTAGTGTTCTCTCAGAGAACGTTAATCATTATTAGACAAGACGAATGCGAATACTGCTGTCTTCCCAACGAGCAACCTGCATCAGTTACAAGACGGTGAATAATGACGACATATCTCATACATCAACATAATTTCTTTGAAGTTTTCTCGTGAAATGTGATGAGAAACTAGCTTGAGATATTCTAAAATGTAATATTATAATTTTACTTCACAGAGTAGAAGCTACAATCGTCTAGTAATCAGGTAAAAAGAAGATTGAGCCAGCCGTCACAGGCGAGATGAATCATCCTCCACGAATGAAAAATAATACAAAAGCGTAAAATAATATGGATAGTTGTTCGTCAAGTAAATATACTAAACTGTGAAAATGTTAGGTATCGTAGTCCAAAGGCTAGAAGAGATTCAGACGATTTAGTTAAATATTAGTTTTAGAAGGCAGATAGGTTTTTACATACGCATACACAAACTTACGCCTTCTTCCCATGGGGACAGGCAGAAACTACATAAGGCCGGGACTCCACCAAAGCAGAGATGTGTGCGGTGTGCTGTGTACTGTGCGAGAAGAGATGTTTTTCAGCTCGGGGGACTCCACCAAAGCGGAGATGTGTGCGGTGTGCTGTGTGCTGTGCCAGAAGAGATGTTTTTCAGCTCGGGTGCGAAAGGTAGACGATGTCACTATTATTAAAAAAGTAGCCGGCGCGCGCGCGGGGCTCTGCGGGTTGCTGGCGGGCGAGAGGGGGGAGGGTGACATCGCTCACTGCACGCCGCTCACATCTCTCGTCCCCACTGTGCATTGTCCGCGAACAGCTCACATCTCCGCTTCCATCGGTCCATACAAATATTACACATCTCCGCACAGCGATCTTCACTGAAGCTGAGCAGAGAGGAGATGTGTCAATAACTCAATTCTATTGGTTGTTTAAAAAACATCTCCTCTCCGCTCGTCTCGTCTCCGCTTTGGTGGAGTCCCGGCCTTATGCAACCTGCTACGATCCTTACTCGTACAAACTCCTTTTGCCTGGTTTACATTCATACAAATAGGTTGTTCTTACGTACGTTCTAAAATGTTGAGGTATCGTGGCTCCGTAGCGAATATAGTAACCTTATGAGGTCACAGTACACTATATGAACTGTAATTAGTATAAGTGTACGACAATGATGTGAAAGATCGGAGTCTTCCAGGCATTGTTGCTTACCAGGAGGGTCCGAACACGTTTCAATGTAATGTATCTCCTAATTGACACAATAAACTACCTACTTCGTATTTTTTTTTTGTTGTAGGCGAACATTATCAGAACTCATCGATACCTACTAAATGAGTAACTCATAACATATCGTAGAGAAGCTCTGCGCCGTCACCGAATCGTGGAAGTGGCGAAGATTTGGGCGGAGAAAATTTAATTCAACATCGACATGATGAATATGAGGGGCCCGTGGCTAATTAATAACAGCCGCACAGGTCGATCGATCAAGCTAAGCCACGCTTGCCGTGGTTGGTCTGTGGATGGGTCTGATCTTTATATTTATATGATCTTTATATACCGAGACCCCTCCGTGAATCGGAAAGCACGCTAAGCCGTTGGTCCCGGCTGTCATTCGTCGATCTTTGACAGTCGTTACGGGTAGTCAGAAGCTCGAAAGTCTGACAACCAGTCTTACCAAGGGGTAACGTATTATCCAGTAACTGGGTTGTGGAGGTCAGATAGGCAGTCGCTCTATGTGAAATACTGGTATCAGCTGCATCCGATTAGAATGGAACGACCCCAACATTAGTTGGGAAAAGGCATCTACCTAAGATGATGATCGACATGACGAATATAAAATAATAGTTAAATAATAATTTCTTTATTTATGTCTGTAATTTATATGGTGTACATAATAAAGAGTATTCTATTCTATTCTAATATGAGTAACTTATCGTAAAATATTACACTGTCAACCCAAAAAATCGCTGACCAAACATGTTTTTATTGTCAACTCGTCGTACTCGTAATTGCGTGTCCCGACCCCCGAAACAAAACGTGTCAGGAACTTTACATATAAACGTATCTGAAAGCACTTTTCCGTTCATCGGGCCAATAAAACGAACTCTAAATCCGTGGAACGATTACCCTTTATGTCCCGATGATCATAAACAGGTATAGGCAGGTTTAAATAAATGTGTGGCTTGTATTTTTATGTTAAGAATGATAATATAGAACGGAGGATTAACCTAGTCTGTATAGGGCATAGGTATAGGGCACTAAAACCAAAAACAAGAAAAAAAAGAGTAAAAAAATAGAAAAAAAAGAGTATTCTATTCTATTAAAACCAGTTGCCACCTTCTCAGTAAGTGCTCATACTCACGAACGGTACACATCAACTGCAGAGGCAACTGCAGCCGCCGCTCGTGTGTACTCGTTTGAGCACTTACATTGATCAAGAAACTATTTTCATTCGGAGAAGACGCTTAATGGTATTTACTGAAGTTAGTGTAATAAGACAATCTGCTTTTTCATAGAAAAGTGCAATACCTACGCGGTCAAAATGGAACAGCAATGATTGTTTTTAATAACCCGACGACTTTTAACGCATGAGGGTACAAAATCATGTCCTGATTCCATGGTAACAAGTTGCGCGGCGATGTCCTTGCCACTCTGTATAACCCCCTTGGTTACATAATTCACGTCCTTTATGCCAGTAGTCTGACACATGTTCACAAACTTCATTCAATTCACCTGAGGTGCATAGTTTGTAAGACGCTTACACAAGTGTAAATGAAAGACTCCATAAACAGTTCAGAAAACATATTTACTTCATAATATCAAAATACTTCACAATAAAATGGCAAAAGTGTAAATACATCATTACCTTAAAATTAACACCAAGTAAACACGTACACTATTTCTTTTGATGTTCACTGGGGACTGCTCGACGATCGACTGACCACCGAATCCCCGACAGATTCCTTTTACAATTCCAAATGCCCGCCACAACGCGCGCCTCGCTCTGATTGGTTAGCTATACACCAATTGAAACCACAGACCAATAAGAGCGGTTCGGCGTTGCCGGTTAATAACAACTGAAGTTTCGAAGTGAAATGTTGCCAGATAATAAATAAAAGGTGTAATATAAAATACAGACGCTAACAGCTCGGCCATCCTGCGAAAAGCGAGTCCCTTCGCGACATCAAAAAAAAAATAAAATAAAACTACATTATAATTAACCTTGGAATCTACCTAAGGTTTTACAATCATAAACCATGATAACATTGCCATCTTATAATAATAGTTAGTACTAATATTATAATCTTAATAAAAGATCTATCAGATTTAACTACATAATCTAAAACAATTTTAATGTGATAACCTAGTTGACAGCTTAAATTATTCGTAGTAATTTATTATTATAAGAATAAACTATGACATTAAAGAACAGTTATTTTCGTGGTAAGCTTATGGTAGCTAAGTTACACTTATTATTATATAAACATTACATAATATCAACATGATATTAATTATATTAATTCTAATAATATTATCTTAAATATTACATCAATGCGGTGTGTATACTTTACTTTATTAAATATTATATTATTTATTATTATATTTCATAAATCAGTCTATTCCAGTCTAGATGTACTCTCTTTAGTATATAGTACTAATTGGTAGGTTCATTACGGTCCTGATTAGCATTATCTTCAGACTCAGACTCTGTAGAGTCATAATTCCTATCGAAAGCGAGCCACGGCTTAATTCTATCTATCGCTATTACATTTTCATATCGACGTTGGCCATGATTGCGGGTTAACGGCGTATCTTCTATTAAGAACCTATCGTTAGGCAGTACTTTAGAAATTCGGTATGGACCCTGAAACTTTGCCGCTAGCTTTTTCGATTTGCCATCGCTTGGCACCTCTCGCTTTATGCTAACTAAATCGCCCGAGTTATATTCGTAAGCGCGCTTATGTCTAGCATCATATCGGATTTTGTCTTTAACCTGTTGTTCGGCAATGCGTGTACCTGCTTTGGATCGTACCTGGCCCAAATCGTCTGTGGAAAATTCTCTAACATCGTCTATAATATCGCTTAGAGCATTTTCGGAGCTACTACGTATGTTAAAACCAAGAAGTAGTTCCGAAGGGCTTTTGCCAGTCGTCTTGTGGACGGTAGTGTTCAAACCGATCTGTATATCCAGAATGTAATCATCCCAGTTCTTATCGTCTTTATTGTCCGTTTTAGAGGTGAGTGCACTTAAGATTGTCCGATTATAACGTTCGCATTGTCCGTTTGCTCGAGGTGTGGCCACAGCATTAAGTATGTGCTTGATACCCATGGATTGGGCAAATGCGCGAAAGCTGTTACTGGTAAAAGAAGTCCCTCTATCGGTTATCAGTCTAGACGGTGCCCCAAAGTAACTAATGTGCTCTTTGAGGGCTTTTATTGAGGTAGAACTTTTAGTGTTTCTGACTGGCTTTATATTTATGTATTTCGTGAATCCGTCTACAATTACCAATAGGTAGCAGTTGCCCTTTTTGCTCTTCACAAATGGCCCTAGATGGTCTGCGTGAATTGTATGAAATGGAGTTTCAACTTTAGGGATCGGGTGTAGTTCGCCCTGAACTTTCCCGGTATGGTCCTTACTACGTGCACACTCTAAGCAAGACTTGATATATTTTTTTATGAACCGACGCATTTTGGGGAACCAATAGATTTGCTGAATTCGCGTAAAGGTCTTGTCAAAGCCGAAGTGGCCCAGATCGTCGTGATTTATTTTGGCTATTTGCCACCTTACCCCCTTCGGTACCACCCACCTTAAATCATTTTCTTCCTTACCTACAATTCGATAAACTTTGCCGTTTTTCAATTTATAGTTTTTTATAACATCTAGCACCTGGTCCGATTTAGGGTCATTCAAAATCTCTCTAATACGTGCTATTTCGTCATCATTACTCTGCACCGTAACTATCCAATCATCCGTACCTACTGTTAGTACGTCTAATACATGAGAATCCTCCTTAGCTTCCCCTACCGGATTCCTACTTAGTGCATCCGCATGGGACATACGACACCCAGGGCGATATTCGATCTCGCAGTTAAATTCCTGAAATTGAACCCACCAACGCGCTATGCGAGGTATAAGGTCTCTTTTTGATAGAGTTGTTCGCAGCGCGTTACAATCTGTTAGTATTTTAAATGGAACACCTATCAGATAGACACGGAATCTGTTAAGGGAGGATACAACGGCCAGCGTCTCCAACTCAAATGAGTGGAGCTTTTGTTCATCGGGAGTAGTTTTCCTGCTAAAATATGAGACTGGCCTCAAATGACCAGCATCATCTTTCTGCAGTAAAATTCCTCCTATCCCGTGTTTACTAGCGTCCGTATGTACCTCGGTTTCGCGTGTTGGGTCATAAAGAGCAAGCAAGGGTCTCTGTACAAGCGTCGACTTAATTGTTTCGAATGCATTCACTTGTTCAGGCCCCCACTTCCAGGTGGTATTCTTTTTAAGGAGGTCCGTTAGAGGCTTTGCGATTGTAGCAAATCCCTTAACGAACCTTCTAAAGAAGCTTGCCAAGCCGATGAATTGCTGTAGTTCACGTTGGCTTTTGGGTGTACGAAACTTCGAAACGGCTTCGGTTTTCCTTCCGCCGGGTTTGATACCGTCAGCATTAATTTGGAAACCCAGAAATTCGATGCTATCCATGAAAAAGTTGCATTTGGATAGTTTGAGAGTAAGACCACCCCGTTTTAGGAGGAAAAGTACTTCTTCAAGCCTACAGAGACCTTCGTCAAAAGACCGTGCTGGGATCAAAATATCATCCATATAGACGAGAGCGTACTTTATTTTCGCTTCAGAGAGGATCTTATTGATCGTTCTTTGGAAAACAGATGGTGCATTTACCAATCCAAAAGGCATTCGTGTATACTGAAACTGGCCATCGGGCGTCACAAATGCGGTTTTGTCTTGCGAATTCTTTTCAATAGGAATTTGATAATAGCCGGACGCTAGATCTAATGATGTGAACAGTTTATTACCTGCAAGCCTATCGAGCTGGTCGTCTATTAGAGGTAAGGGATAGTGATCCTTTTTTGTGCGTTTATTTAAAGCTCTATAATCTACACACAAACGTTTCTCTCCGGTTTTTTTCTTGACCAGCACGATTGGACTCGCATATGGGGAGGTGGATTCTGTTACAATGCCCGCATCCATCATCTCCTGAACCATATCTCTTACCAGCGCTCTTTCGCCGTAGGACATGCGATATGGCCTGTATACCACTGGCTCTGTATCGTTAAGCTCTATGACCATCTCTGTTGCAATTGTGAAACCAAGATCTTTAAGACCAGAGGAAAAACATTCTTTAAATTTCAATAATAATCCCTGGATCTCGAGTTTCTGCTCTGAAGTGATGGTGTTACCGCACTGTACAGACTCATCCAGAGATTTATCATCGAAAGTTACTGAGTATACATTTTGTTCGTTCGTGATGGGGATAGCACGCGTCAGTAAAGACCCCTGTTTTATACCGACCGAATTAGCAGAGACGTTTTGTAGCAGCAAGTTACCGAAACCACCGTGTAGTTTATACTCGCCCGGGAGTAAATAGTGTTCTTTACCTGGGGTGCCTCTAACGGAACCGTTCACATACACAAAGCCAGTAAGACTAGTTCGTGACTTCACAGGTATCACAGTTAATTGTTTTGGAGCAATTACTACATCATACTGAGTCATGAGGAATATTTTTTGATGGGAATCCTGTTCGAACAATACTTCGTTAGGGGTCTTTATGATAGTAATACCAGGTTTCTCTGTGAACGTGTGACCCAAGAGGGCTGGGTATTTCAAAGCAGCGTCTTCAACAATGAGAATCTCTATATTCTCTTTTATCCCTTGCACAGTTACGTCGGCATTACATTTTCCCAGTGGTTTTATGTGAAAGCCACCTATACCCCGCAGGACTGGTAATCTGTCCAGGCTTGTATTTAGCTTCAAACGCTTTGCTTCCGATTCCCTAACTAAGGTACACTGGCTCCCTAAGTCTACTTGACAATTGATCGGCTGACCGTTTACGAATATTTCGAGGACATACTTCTGATTAGTAGCATCTGAATAGTCTACTAGAGCAACCTGCTTTTCATCCTTAACTTCACTACTGGGACGTTCAGTGTTTTGGATAGTGGGCCACTTAGATCTACAATACAAATCTAAATGACCTTCGCGGTTACACAGAGTGCATTTCGTTAGGGGCTTATTGCATTTAAAACTCTTGTGTCCTTCTCCATTACAATTGTGACATTTAATGACAAAAGTGGACCTCTTATTCGCGTCAGATTTGTTCCGACTGTTATTTGACAAGGAGTTCCTTTTACTCGTATCTTGCCCGGATCTATCCGCGGTTTCCCTACTAGTGCCTGGCTTAACAGTTTTAAAATATCTAAGCACATCTTCAGGTCCACGAAACCTAGCCGCTTGTGCTCCTATCCGTACCGCCCTATCGTCTACGCCGTGTAATAAGCAATCGACTGCTTTTCGACCTACGATACCACATCGGTTCAGGAGATTTATTTTTGCGTAATAATATTGTTCAAGGGATTCGCCGTAACGCACACGCTTGGCCAACATCTGGGTTAGTAGTTCCGCATAGTCGTATCTACAAGGAAAAGACTCAATAAGCTTCCTTTTCCATTCTGTCCACGAGTAAAGCATCGTGCTCAGGCCTCTATACCATGTCTGAGCAAGTCCGACGAGTTTCGGTAGAGCAAAATGAATGGTTTCCCGTTCATCCCAATTATAAATCTCCGCGGCTTCCTCGACTTTAGTTAACCACGTTACTATGGTTTGTTCGGTAGATAAAGGATCGAATTCCGGAATCACGTTTGTCAAAGAAAGCTTAGAGGTCGATTGTCCCTTCACATTATTGAGAACATTCAAGAATTTATTTAAGATGCTATGAGTAGCATCAGGCATCTGAACTTCCGTCAATTCATGTTTTATACGACGTGAGGGAGAACGAGTTCGTCCTCGCTTCAATAAGCGTCTAGTAGGAGTGTCATAGCTATCACTGCTACTGCTGCGATGACGACGTCGTCCTACCCTCATGACCCGGATTTCATCATCAGATGAGTTGTCACAAAACCGTTTCCTACTACGATAATAATTACTAGAATCATCACGAAGTCGAGTTCTATCACGACCTTTATCGACAGAATCGTCGCGATATCGGTCCCTTCTACGATTGCGTTCGCTGCTGTCTCTTCTTGATCGCCGGTTATTAACGTTTTTACTATAGTTTGGCTTTAAAAGAGAGTGCTTGCGGCTTTGCCTGTCTCCAACCAGGCTCCCTTCCGCTCCCTCACTCTCATTATCAGAATCATTAATTAAGCGTTTGCGGACTTGCCTGATATCCAGACTCCCTTCCGCTCCCTCGCTTTCATTATCAGAATCATTAATTAAGCGCTTGCGGACTTGCCTGATATCCAGACTCCCTTCCGCTCCCTCGCTTTGATGAACTTGGCGTCGCTGCGGAGTCCGCCGTGGGCCCTCGTTACGGTCCACACTTATTGGCTCATCCTCGTTATTGCAGCGACGTCCATTACCACTGCCCGCAGGCGATGAATCCATTATCTGTAATTGTGATTAAGTTTAATTAAGTGTTAATTAATGTATTTAACTTTAGTTTAATGCTATTCTTATGGTGGTAGGTAGATTAATATATTTCATGATCAAAGTAAAATATTCATCGCCCCAAACAAGCATCGCATTTCCAGAGTGTAGCCCTGGCAAAATGAAATACATGCTTTAAAACATATTATATATCCACGAGAGTACCCTGGCAATATATAATATGCCCGACGCAATAAATCAAATCAATAATTGTATTGTGTGTACAAGAAAAGCATGTACCGCATATCCAGAGCGTCGCCCCGGCAATATGGGATACATGCTCAAAATGATCCAGTACATATCCGTAGGAGTACCCCGGCAAAATGTACCAAACCGTTATACACGATTTATAAGTGGCAAGGATGCATCCCATATCCAGAGCGTCGCTCCGGCAAAATGGGGTGCATGCTCATAGTCCGTTACATCTCCGTAGGAGTGCCTCGGCAAGATGCAACAAACTACCACATGACGATTTTAAACATAACCTATCAATTAAAAACGCATGCATCCCATTTCCAGAGCGTCGCCCGGCAAAATGGGGTACATGCTTAAAATAGTCCGTTACATCTCCGTAGGAGTGCCTCGGCAAGATGCAAAAAACCAACACAAGACGATTTTAAACATAAACTAACAGTTGAAAGCGTATGCATCCCATCTCCAGAGTGTCGCCCCGGCAAAAATGGGCTGCATACTCCTTACAGGGTATTCATCAACTTTGTAAGTAAGACACAGCACAACAGTTTCCTGAATTAGGTATTTTAAACATGAGTGACAATTAACGTTTTTTGAATTACCAATAGAATAGAATGGTACTTACGTGACTGATGTAACTATCGTTGAAATTTACCACATTAAAACATTTTATGGAGCTTTTCTTTTACAATGTAAGTTAAGGGTGTAAGCAAAAGGGAAGAAAATGAAAAACTAATAAGCGTGGGCGGGATTAACGGATGGGTTTCAACTCTCGTATTTCAAGCCCTCTTTTTTTTTTACGAGTGAAAATCCGCTAATCCCACTTCTGAAATGTAAATGAAAGACTCCATAAACAGTTCAGAAAACATATTTACTTCATAATATCAAAATACTTCACAATAAAATGGCAAAAGTGTAAATACATCATTACCTTAAAATTAACACCAAGTAAACACGTACACTATTTCTTTTGATGTTCACTGGGGACTGCTCGACGATCGACTGACCACCGAATCCCCGACAGATTCCTTTTACAATTCCAAATGCCCGCCACAACGCGCGCCTCGCTCTGATTGGTTAGCTATACACCAATTGAAACCACAGACCAATAAGAGCGGTTCGGCGTTGCCGGTTAATAACAACTGAAGTTTCGAAGTGAAATGTTGCCAGATAATAAATAAAAGGTGTAATATAAAATACAGACGCTAACACAAGTTTACAAACTTCGCGCTTTGAAACATTAGGATACTCATCTAGAATGCAGTAAGGTATCTATAAAATGACCCTTGAGTGGTATTCTGTAAAAATCTCTGTGTAAACTTAGGTGAAGTGAATTTGAAGTGATAGATTCCCTAGAGTCAGGTGGAATGACAGCTCATATCAAGCTCACTTTACCTAAGTTCTTACGGTGAGATTTTTTACAAAATTGACCGACTGTAGTACTATTCTTTAAAAACCTTACCGTGAAAAGGTAGGTGAAGTAAGTTTGAAGTGAGCTGTCAATCCCTAGATTCGAAGAAAACAGAAAATCTATTTCTGTAACCTAAATAAAGCGTAGGTGTTTTTTTAATATTTAAAAAGAATGCAAGTTGAATAAACACAGTCATGTTTCAATTACATTTTGATATTTCGCTCTTTGTGATTCTGCAGAGCATGAATTTTGATACGCCCGCAAACGTATTTCACGAACAATATAGACACTACATTTATCATCGAGATTTCAATATGAACTGGGATAATTATCGAAAATTTTCACTGCATTCATATTTCGATATTCAATATTTTGATATCTATTTGGTAATAACCAATAGAATTTGTTCGATGTTCTGTTTCGGTAAAGCTTTGAAATGCAGGTTTTGTTTTAATATTTGCGAGTAAAACGTAACACCTATTGTTATGTAGAATTGTGATTGAAATAATTGGTAGGAGTTGGTATGATTTCACATTGGTTTTCATTACGTTAACAAAATATAATAGGCTGTTAAAAAGATACTGGGTAATAAGAAATCAGTTTTAGAAATGTTATTAAATATTATTTCCCGGTATTTCAAATTAGGTCTGTATAATTATCAGTGTTGGCATTTAATATAATTTAATTTTAATGTTTAGACTAGAATATAATAGAATACTCTTTATTATGTACACCATATAAATTACAGACATAAATATAGAAATTTTACAAAGGGTGACACAATGGGCGGTCTTATCGCTAAGAGCGATCTTTTAAAGACAACCTTTGGTTGGATTGAAAAGGGAAGGAGAAAAAACAAATACTGTAGGTAGTCTCTGGTGTACCATTTAGACGATACAATGAATACATATATAAAGTATATTGTACTAATCGAAATAAATATATACATATAACAATAGACATGAAACAGGAGTAAAGAAAATATAATGATGCTGTTTAAGGAGAGAGAAAGTGCTCAGGTATTGTTACTTAGGATGAACAAGAATCCATTAATCAAATATTGTGGAGTAAGGTGTGCTTGGTCAGGAATGTTAAAATTCTCTTATGCAAAAATGGACTCTTGGACTACATTTGTGTAGTGTTTTTGTTATTAAATTTTCATGAGCCACTTATTTTCTCGAGTCACCGAGGAGATACATATTTTATGATTATGAAATTTAAATATTACGCAGGCCTGTCACTTTAAAATGACAAAATAACTATTACAACAGCTGATCTATTCTGTGAAAATCTTAAACTTAAGTGAGCTTGAAGTGAGCTGTCATTCCATCTGACGTTAGGAATTCGCAGTGTTGACAGTTCATTTCACCTATATTTTCACGGTGAGAATAGCACTGCAGTCATCATTAACCAATCAAACTTGTCCTATGTAAACCTTCTTTCGAATACTCAAAAAGGTCAGGCAGCTTACATTAAAAGATTCTATGTAAAAAAAAAACAATGACAAACAAGAAAGATTTTAACATCTTCCTAATTTGAATAAGCAAAACTAGGAGATAACGAGGTCTAATGAATGGTAAATGAAAACAAACCGTGGTTGTAAAGTTTGCTAAGGCCTGGGGTTATGATAAAGGGGTCAGATTATGGTCTGCCGGGGGTATTTAAAACTTTAAACAATGGTAAGCGCATCACTTGACCATTCCAGAAAATTTTCATATTAGGGAAAAACTGAACTTCCATTTTCTATGGGATTTTTGTATGAAGTCAAGACCATATCAAAATTATGACAGGACAACGTTTGCCGGGTCGGCTAGTTTTGTTATAAATGTAGTGTCATCGCGATTGTACAGACGCCAGCACATCAAGCTACTACAATCTGTCAAATTTATTTAATAGATTTTCATAAATAAGGTTCAAAGTCGATTGGGAAAATTAGACAGTTTCGGGTAGCTTGATGTGCTGGCGTCTGTACTTTATGTCGTAAGTAGTAAGATTATGGTAGGAGCACGTACGGTTTGGCACAGCTGTGGTTAAAGGAAGTTGGCAGTATTTTTACGGGTGTAGGGATATTTCAAGGTAAGAGTAACAGACATTGGTGTCGATTCCCTAGTTCACAAACTAAACTAAATTTAATTTCAGTGCATGTTTTTTCTTTCTGTTTCATTAAGAAAAGGACAGAAGATAGTTTTAGTTTAGTCCTGCTAAATTAATCAGCGCCAATGCGAATGCTCAAAAGAAATTATTTTTTAACATAATAAATACAAAAATAGATCTAATAGATACAAAAATAATTATTTGATTAGTCATTTAGTTTATGTTTTTTATAGTCGATACAAATATGCCGAAAAACGCCCGCACATTAGGACTGGCGGCGCAATAAAATGTTCCGCTGTCAAAGTGTTAATATTATATAAAATCACGCCTGTACCTACCACCTACGCTATGTTTCAGTCACATGTAGTAGGGGTGAGGTTATTGCTATCAGCCTGACACAAATGCAAATTCCGGGCTGCTACATGAGAAATTCCAGATGGAAAAACCCAAAAACACTTTACCTGACCCTTGAATCTAACCCAGGATCTCATGATCAGCAGTAGCGCTACAAGATCAACTTCTTAAAAAATGCGGTTCCTAGCAGGGGTTCCACTATTTGGTAAAGTATTATTACCGACTGCTAAGGCTGCAGGTTGGATTTCATAATATTTAATCAGAAAAACACAGCCATTCGGTATAGAAAAATTATAATGTCAGTAAAAAAAAACAAAAGACATATAAAAAATAGACAATAAAAAGTAAAACAAAACCAAAGACAAATATTCCTAAAAAGTTCACATTATATCGTGAACATCCTCCCCCTTTTACAGAGGAACAATATTTTTTAACGGTCGCTTGAACATGCCCCCTGCGGTGCGAACATCGACCACCCGCACCACGCCGTCACGACCCGGGTACAGAGTCGCGATCACGCCACGTGGCCAGGTGCCCCTTGGTAAGTCTCCGTCTCCAATGAGCACAGGGTCCCCAACCCTGACTGCAACGTCTGTACCCGGAACGCGCCGCGGAGCTAAGGTCGGCAAGTATTCACGGACCCAGCGCCGCCAAAAATAATCTGCAAGTCGCAGTGCCTTTCGCCAACCGCTCCTACCAACCAACGCCGCATCGGTCAGGGCTTCGCTAGGAAACGAGTGTCCAGATGAATCGCCGAGCAAAAAATGATTGGGTGTGAGCGCTTTCGGATAGTCAGCATCGGGAGAAATGTGTGTCAATGGACGCGTGTTGACAATCGCCTCTGTTTCTGTCAGTAGGGTGGCGAGAACCTCCTCACGCGGGGCCCGCTCTCTCAATGTAACTTTTAGGGCCGTCTTCACAGAACGGATGAGCCTTTCCCAGGCACCACCCATAAAGGGTGCCAGTGGTGGCACAAAGCGCCAAGCGATTTTGTTCTCTGCCGCAAACTGTGGAATTGTAGCGTCATAAAGGGCTCTCAGTTGCCGGTTTGCTCCCACGAACGACGTCCCGTTGTCAGAAAATATTTCGCTGGGAGTACCACGACGAGCAATGAAGCGACGCAGGCACATAAGAGCAGAATCTGCAGATAAGCTGGCTACAATTTCAAGGTGGATAGCTCTAGTCACCATGCACGTAAACAACGCCACCCACCGCTTCTCTCGTCTTCGTCCAATTGCTACTTCTATGGGTCCAAAATAATCCAAGCCAGTGTAAGTAAAGGCTCTCCGATGATGGGCGAGTCTTGAATCGGGAAGGTCGGCCATGGGTGGTTGTAGTCTTGGCGCTTTTAATAGTTTGCACAGCTGGCATCCACGCACCACTGATCGCACAGCGTTCCGTATCCTCAGGATCCAATAGTCCTGTCGAAGCTCATTTAGAACTGTTTCTGTGTTAGCGTGAGCGAATTTGTTATGGTAGTGACGAATTAAAAGGCGCACTGCTGGTTCTTTTCCATCCAGTAAGATGGGCTGTTTATCGGAGACAGCAGAGGTTCTACCAGCAAGATGTATTAGTCCGTTTTTTAATACTGGTGATAAAAATGCCAATCGACTTTTCTTAGGGATGTGCCTTCCAAAAGTTAGGCAGTGAATTTCTTCTCCGAAAGCATTGAGCTGGCTTCGTCCCAAAATGTGCCGTTCTGCGCGGATGACGTCTTCCGCATCCAATGGCGCAGGAGCAGTGGCGGAGGCGATATTAGGCCGTAAATTGTGCCCAGGCGTGTTTATAGAGAAGCAAATATCCGCAACCCAAAAATTTTGAAAACTATGACCCCGATTTTTGAAAATGGAGGCAATGAATTGATGAGTCCTAGCTGTTGCCCTTACCAGTCTAATCCAAGAACTAAAATGAATGATATCAGCTACTACTGGTAAAGGTAACTGATGTGAGTTGGTAAAATTCATGATATCTACAGTGAATGATGTATTTTTCGGTAATTTAGGATTGTTAAGAGATGGCTTGAGTTCCTCCTTCGCGACTCTGTACCCGGGTCGTGACGGCGTGGTGCGGGTGGTCGATGTTCGCACCGCAGGGGGCATGTTCAAGCGACCGTTAAAAAATATTGTTCCTCTGTAAAAGGGGGAGGATGTTCACGATATAATGTGAACTTTTTAGGAATATTTGTCTTTGGTTTTGTTTTACTTTTTATTGTCTATTTTTTATATGTCTTTTGTTTTTTTTTACTGTCATTATAATTTTTCTATACCGAATGGCTGTGTTTTTCTGATTAAATATTATGAAATCCAACCTGCAGCCTTAGCAGTCGGTAATAAGTATACCTAAAAGAAAACATATCGGGCACATTACGTAAGTCGTAAAAACAGCCTAGAAAGGGAAAAGGGTTAGCTGGCTACACAGTGCCCACACGGCATCATTAATTTCAATATACAACGCCTTATTTTGACAGGAACATACTGTAGGACAGGCGGAACCTTGACCTCACTAGACGTAAATAGTTTTGTGAATCACTACATAAAGTCGCTTCCCTGTCTGTCTGTCCCTATATATGCTTAGATCTTTAAAACTACGCAACGGATTTTGATGCGGTTTTTTTTAATACATAGAGTGATTCAAGAGGAAGGTTTATATGTATGATACATGCATAATATAGTAGAGGAACACTGATAATTTTAGAGGTTTCTAATGTAATGTCGTAAATAAACACATTTTTTTGCGCTTACGTTGTAAACGCTGGCTGAACCCGTCGAGATAGATAAAAATAATGTACTACAGTATTGTACACCTTAAAAAGATCTACAAAAGGTATAACTCACAATAACCATTTTTTATCCTATACTTTTTACGAGAAATAATGGCTCTAAAATTATCAGTGTGCCTCCATTGCACCCGTGCGAAGCCGGGGCGGGTCGCTAGTATAAAATATTTAGACTGCCTCAAGTATTAAAACTTTTAACAAAAAAATGGACTGTAATATGAAATCGGCATATGTGAGTGGAAACTTTGGGAGGAGACGCCCTAGGAGGATATATAGTGATCTTATAGGTGATGTTCTTCAGAAAGCTCAAATGCGAAGTACTCGCAACCGGCGTGCTGTAAAAATCTCTGATGACTCTGTAAAAATCTCACCGTGATAACTCGGGTGAAGTGAGCTTAAAGTGAGCTGTCATTAGTGTCAATCCCTAGCATCAGATGGAAGGACAACTCACTTCACCTAACTTTTCACGGTGAGATTCTAACAGAATCGACCGGTTGTTGTATGAATGTAAACGAGGCAAAAGGGTCGTACCAGGTGGCGTTCTGTAGTTTCTGCCTACCCCCATTTGAAGAAGTGAGTTTATGTATGTACGTATGAATGAAAAATCAAAAACACGCAGACATAATAATGCCAGGTACACACGCAGTGAATTTTGCCGCCGACCACTTGCCGGCGATTTGAAAATCACGTTCGATTTGTAGCTAACGATTTCAAAATCTGTGTGCGGAGGTGAGATTTTAAAATCGCCAGTGAGTTGATTGAAACAAAACAATGTCACATGTGTGTTTCTTACTTCACTGTTTTTCTTATTGCACTACAGTTGAAAGTACCTCATAAGGGAGAAATAACGTGAACATAATAGCTACTTGCACCTACACTAGTAGTTTGATCCGACATAAAAGAGAGGTGAAGGAGTAAAAACAAAGCAAAATAACGACACATCATGTCGTAGAGACCATAAAAGTAGAAAACAACAATTTTATGGGTTATGGGCACAGCTTTTATTGTTTATGGCTCCGTTTCTTGGTTTTAGGACATCGTTGCGACAAGATAACGTGTTTCTCTCGTGAATAAATGGTGGAATAAGTGGCTAAATGGCTGAAGCTGACGATTGGACGATTGGAAAATAAAACCGATGTTGCAAAAGTTAGCTTTTACTGCATAACATAACTTCACGCCTGTAATTCTCAAAGGGTTAAGCAGAGATGTACAGACGCCAGCACATCAAGTTACTACAATCTGTCAAATTGCTTTAATAGATTTTCAACTTTATCGCTAAATCATTTGGTTCAAAGTTGATTGGGAAAAATTTACAGTTTCGGGTAGCTTGATGTGCTGGCGTCTGTATCTGTAGTACACCTACACTGGTCACACGTACATACTCCGGGCTGCTACTGAGAAATTCCTGATAGTAAAACACAATAACACTGCTCGAACTGGGAATGGATCATTCATTAGACCAGCGAGGCAGTAGCTTTTATTGCTGTGTGCTTATTAATAGTTTATGTGATAGTTATAAATTATGGTGTATTGTATGTAACAGAATGCTTTCTCCAAATTATACTTCTAGGAGCCAAGTTCCTGGCGAGTCAAGGACCTTTTTTGTTTAATTTTTACCTATAAATATTATAATTATTTGCGTAAGTTATAGCGCGAACCCTATTAGAGTCAACCCCCCGCACTTCTAGAGTTCGTCGTGTGCCGGCCAGGTTACGTGACTAGTTACGGCGCTTGTATAGGGGAAGTCAGCTCAAAGCGGCCATAGGAGGCAAAGCGGCCACGCTTCATTTTTCGGTTATTTGAAATGATAGCGTAACGCTGCCGTTCTGTACGCATAACCAAACCTCCCGCCCCGCGCCAGTCAGTCATTCATTAGCGGTGAGAGCAAAGGCGTGGCTCTAGTGACGACAAATGTTTTTTTGTGTGTTTTGTTAAAATAATACAAGGTAAGTTCAACCTGTTTTGGTCAAAACTGTTAATATTTAAATGCTTTCATTACACGTTTAATGTTACTTATCTATTTGGCCTTTTTTGTGTGGTATTTGCTTCGAAATATAGTAAATAACGTGAGTGAAATTAATGTTTTAAACAGAATGGCCGAAAAAGGCAAAGCGGTTCGGGCAAAGCGGCCAACTGACCGCTTTGCCCTTACTTTCATATTATGGCTGCATAGATAATGCTTAATAATTTTTTTTAGATGTTCAATAACTACAAAAGAAAAACAGGGAAGTGGAACGAAGATACGATGACCCGAGCAAATAAAGAGGTAAAAGAAAAGCGTGCGTCAATTAAATCCATCGCAATAAAATATGTTATCCCTCGCACAACCCTGAGAAAACACTTAAAAACTGGATCTGCCATACTTAAAAAAAACTTGGCAGATTTACCACAGTGTTTACACCGCAGCAGGAAGAAGACTTATATATTATTGATTGAGATTGATTAATCAAAACTAAACCTGATTCAAAATTCATATCGTAGTAGTTTGATGACTGAAGTTTTAAACTACATGACAGGTAATAAAGTTAAATTATACTTTTGAGACTGATTGTGATTAAGATAGGTTATGAGAAAGTAAAAAAATGTTGATAGTTTTATTTAAAAAAATATATGAATGTAATTTTTATTGTTTTGAAAGTTTTTAAGATTTAGAGGATTAATTTGAATAGAAAACTTTAAGACTGTTGAAAGGCTAAGTAAGAGAAATAATTGTTAATTAATAACAATTTTAAATGATAATAAAGACTAAACCTGATGTTTAAAGTTCCTAAGTTAAATTACTTATGACTGACTGTGATTAAAACAGGTAAAATGTTGTTTTTTTTAAAAAAAATGTTAATTATATATGTTGATTTTTGATTTTGCATTTTTGTTTTGTCAAACACTATATGTTCCAACAAAAAAAACAATTCATTTCTTGAAAACTTTTCGGGTGGCCACGTTGCCCTTACCCCATGACCGCTTTGGGCGGCCACTCGGGCAAAGCGGTTTTATGACAAGTTTTCGTAATCTGCAAATCATATGCCTATTTTTAAATTTGCGCTAATTTGAATTGACCATTACAAAAATTCTATTAATACTCTACTTGCTAGTATAAAATTCTCTTCAAAAATCATTCGTTCAATAGTTTTGTTTTTGAACTCAAAGTTAAGGTGGCCGCTTTGAGCTGACTTCCCCTACGGTAAGAAAATTTACCGTGTCTGCGGCAGACAAGACAAATTCTTCGTGTACACGACAAGAATTTTGTCTGTTCTACACACGAAACAAAGTTCTCCGCAACAACGTTCGCCGCGTCGTGTCTTGCGCAGACAAGATTTTTTCGTGCACCGCTGTGCGCAGTGTACACAGTTATTTTCTAGTTACGACACGAATTCTTGCGTAGGCCCGGCGTATTTTATTACTGTGTACAAGCGCCCTTACGGTTCGGCACACCCCTATGAATGTCGCCCCGCGCACCGGGAGAGTGAGTCGTAAGCGTCCGGTAACCGCGCACGTGGTCGGCGGATACAGACTCGTGCGCTTCACGAGCCGTTCATATACAACATTATTTTTAGTATATGGCAAACTCGAAACACGTGTCGAGTATTTTTATGTAAAGAATCTGTGTACAAAATACCAAAACTGTATCATGAAAAATCACGAAGTTATAAGCTTGTTATGTTACCTGATTGTCCGTACAAAAAGTTGGATACCAATTAGCACGCGCCGCCGCACCGGCTGTGACCTGTGTTGTGCGCATATGATTACGGATATGTACTTAGTGTCGCTCGGTGTCCAACTTGTTACCATTTTAAAATATTTTTGGGACAAACACGGTGTAAAAACTACTGGAATCAATTCAGTTACTTATTCTGAACAAACTATATTCAGGTTTGCAGTATACTAGAAATAATGTTGTATATATGTTAAATAATAAGTATCACATTATTTTCCTGTACATCGTTTTATACCAATATACACAGTTTACATGCACAATAGTTGGAGTTTCCTTTGTGTAAGGAATCCGGACTATAAAGTTGTATTTTTATTTTACGTAGGACTTACTGAACGAAACTGAAATTGAATTTTATACATAGGTATAAGCTGAAAAGTTACTTGTAGGTATGGCCTGTGTTGTAGCCATTTCATAAAATTGTCAAAAAATGACAGTTGTGATTTGAATATGCGGTCAATTTAGGTTGGTAGTCAATTTCTAGCTGTTTGTGTATTTATTTATTTATGTGGAAAACAAACAACTATACATTTTATCATAACCTAATTATATAAATTTAACAAATATATTAATGTACAGTCAACTGCGTTTTCACGTATTACTAAATGATGATGATGCACAGTGACACATAACTAATGTGTTGGACGGTTTGTCAAATATTAAGGTTAAGGTTAACGAATTTATTTACTCATAAAGAACAATACAGTTCACTTAATAATGAGCTTAAGTAAAAATAAAGTAATGTAGGTAATATACAGCGATCGAGCAATTCTAATAAATGTTTTCATAAATGTATTCTTTTAATTTTGATTTAAACACTGCAAGCGATTTGCTATCCTTGATATTATTTGGCAAATTATTGTATAATTGTGCTCCTTCAATGACAGTCTTTTTACCATAATATTATATAAACTTATATTACATTATTTTTTTATTTCTACTTATGGCTAATACTAAATTATATTTATCAACTAAATAATACATAAACTCGTAACAGCTCAACCTAATTGTTAGTTGAAACTGGTTTATTAATTTGCAAAATGGATCTTGACTCCCTTGAGAATATGTATGTGAGTTTAAATGTTTGTAAACACACCCACAATACAGGAGAAATTCCTAGTGTGGGGCAACGTTTTTTTTTTAAATAAGAAGAATAATAAATAATATGAATTTGAATTTTTCAGATTTGCATAATTAATATCCCTGACTTTATAATTATACTATTTATTTACCAAACAGCAATATTTTTGGTTACAAAAATGCTATTTCTAATTTATACAGAGATAAGCACCCTAATTGCCTAATCAAGCACACTATTCTTCTCAGTTTGAATCATTTTGAAGCATATTGCTAATCCATTGCTCCATATGTTCGAAAAATGTGTCTGCTCAATAACGTAAATAACGCAATGAGTGTTGTTGAACTGTCAAAATGAGACCCATTGCTACTGATAGTGTGTTACGCAATTACCCTGCAGACTTCAAAACTGTAAAAACTTTTAATTACTAACTCAAATAGTACTTTCCTAACTAGGTACCTTTAAGTATGTAGTTTTTGTTTGTTCTTAAGTTCTAAGCGCCGCGAATGCGGCCGAGAGATTCTTAAACGATTTTGCACTAAGTAGTAAGTTAATTGAATTTTATGCTAAATTATTCTTGCTAATGACTCCTGTGTGGGATTAACAATGGAGATACTTTGTTGGAAGGGAGTTTTTGCTTTAGTGAGAAACTTAAAGAAAAGTTTATAGTATAATATAGTATAGTTTTTTATCTAATATTTTGAATTGTTTCTTTATTTTGTTTTTCTTTGTTATACGTATACTTAGGATTTTGTAATATCTTGATTTAAAAGAGTTGCTTGGAGTTTCTTGCCCGTTCCTCTCCACAGAGTTTACGTTTTGGAATGGATAACTAGCTTCAACTTTCTGAATAACTGACCAATTCTTTGACAATTCCAAAGTGCCTGTAAATGGTTTATGTGAAATAAATTCTTTGAATTTGAGATTATTTTATTTGTAGAATGCTGTTCACGAAAAAAGAGAACGTGTTCTTAATTTTCTGCAAGACTTAGAATCTATGATAATCAGTAGGTATTTTGTGTAGAAAGAAAGTGTTTGTTGTAAATGCTGTTTATTTCCTTTCCTTAGCGGTGTGCAAGTACTTATACAGAAGAGCCTAAAATGTATTATTCCTTTGATCATAAATACCTTATAGGTAATAATGCATTAAAATGATGTGTTTGCTTTCTTGGTACCTACCACTACGAAGGCTTACTTAATTACTGTAAGAAGTCATTTATTTTTAACGTCATTTTTTCCACTAGGTACCTCAACTGTAACATCTTTACCTTACCGAGATGAGTTACATGCAATGACGCACCGTCAACTGTGGCTTCTTTACTTTCTATGAGCAACATTACCCATGAATACTGCATGTACAGACGCCAGCACATCAAGCTACCCGTAACTGTCAGATTTTCCCAATCAACTTTGAACCTTATGCTTTAGTGATAAAGTTGAAAATCTATTAAAGAAATCTGACAGATTGTAGTAGCTTGATGTGCTGGCGTCTGTACATACTTAAATATCTCTCGATTAAATCGATTATAATAATTATTTGTCCACTACTGTTTCGCTTTGATATTATTTTCATTTTTTTCAGATTTTTAGTAATCGAGAGATATATAAGTACAGTACTCATGGTTAAAGTTGCTCAAGGAAAGTAAAGATGCCACAGTTGACTTGTAAACCTTATCCACACATGATCAGACAATTGTTACAGACATGTTCGGTTCGAAGAACGAAAAAACTCACTGAGCAAAAAAGACGTCCACAACGCGTTGTGGTCTCTTTAAGCCCTCCACAACGTGTGTTGCCCTTACTTGTGTGACACTTGTCAAAACAGCCACAACGGATTGTGGATTGTGGACTAACTTAGAAAGACCACAGAGCGCAATTCACGTTGCGGTTAAACTAAGACCGCGTGAGAGTCCGGTTTACATTATGACGTCATTCTAAAGTTTCCAAAAGTGTTTCGAACTAAATAGTTAATGCTATATTGGTAAAAACTTACCTAGTCTTAATTAAACTACCTAAAGAAACAGCAAACTACAAGTCTTACTTCAAATGTCAAAATAGTAAAGCTATTTTGTGTCAATAAATGTAAGTACTTTGTATTTTTTTTTTCGCTTACCAATTAACAAATTACCATTAATTAACAGCAAACCACACGGTATCGCGTACTGCAAAATTAAATCATTGTTAATTGGAAGCTCATATTAATTTACGTAATTATTGGCCGTGGTTGCTCGCTGAAAACAAACATTATTGTGGGTGGAACCGTTAATTTATTTTTACTTACATTTTGCTTAATATATATCACCAAGTTCCCCTTCAGTATTGTCTGTTGCAGCATCTGTAACAATAGAGACAAGAAATTAATAGGTGCTTTCGTATTTCAACTCCGATATCTTCTTGTTAGAGGTAGTTTCTTCCTACTTATAAAAAGGTTTCTAAAAGTGTTTTTGCATAAGTATAAGCATAATCAGCCTATACTGTTATCACTGCTGGACAAAGGCCTCCTCTCTGTGAGAGGGAGTGGGCCGTAATCAACCACGCAGGCCCAGTGCGGGTTGGTAGATGTCACATGTCTTCGAATTTTTGGTTCCAAGACATGCCGGTTACCTCACGATGTTTTCCTTCACAGCAGCGGTCGGCCCAGTGGTCGGCCGCGCGAGTAGGTCATAGGTTTAAGCCAGACAGGTGCTTTATTTTGTGTAAAGTGTTTAACAATGTTTTAAATACATCTTTCGTTAATTTATATGGTTATTTGTTCTTAGTTTGGTCATCCAATCAGCACTTTTTTTGTAAATCAGATTCACTTCAAAGTGATGTTAAAAATAACGGATTTTGCACAAGGCTCGGTTTCATTACGGCACGGCGTATAAGCCGCGTCGTAGAAAAACGTATCTGTCAACAAGGTTTCAGAGGTCTACACAACTCTGACGAACCGTGCCTACACACGGCGCATAAACCGTGCTGTTAAAAAACGTGTCCGTGTACGTGATCCTTACTGACGGCCGTCCCTACTCACGGCGAATAAATAGTAGTTTATCACGGCAAGAAAAACTTGTGTGTATAAAGGGCAAGTCGGTTCAGGTGTAAGTCGGTTATTATCTTTTAAAGTGAAGGCACCTGAAAATATCCGTCAGAAGTTGGCCGTAATATCCCAGCGCTGATTTGCTGGATTCGTTTTCTCCTCTACCGGTCATTTTTTCTCCTGACAGTTAATTTTGTTTACATGTATGTATATATGTATTATTATTAATTCTTGTATTTTATAGTCATTTCGTAGCTTTTTATCCCGTATGTTGCACCTGCCATATTTTGTCTCTGCATCACCCTAAGGTTGATTGGTAGAAAATGTCTCAGGCATTAAGTCCGCCTTTGTGCAGAATTTTTGTAACTTGTGCATAATTTTTTAATAAATAAAATAAATAAATAAATCTCCTAAAAATAACCCCCCTATAATTCTCTTTTCGAAAAGACTTGATATTTTTGTAGCTATCATCCCTCTAATCTTCAAAGTCAACAATATTTCGGCTTACTTACAACAACAGCAACTTGTGTTCGATATTCCTATGGCGGTCAAACTTACACATAGCCACAGAATACATAATAGTATTACGTACAGAAGGGACACTCTCTACCCCGCGCTCATATCAAATACCGCACCTCACCCCGCACTTCGAGGTATTTGTCGCCGACTCTTTAGCAAGGGCTGTACTGCTGACACGAACACACAATGTTAATTTGGTTATGTAGTAGTAATAGGTAATTATTTTGCGAGCGTTGTATGAAGTGTCCGAGGTGTGAAATATCTATAAAGAAGTATCTACCTAATAGCGAACTAGAAAAGTATTACCTACTTAATTTTGTAACAGAAGTTCAGAGTTAAAACCCTATACAGTTGTTGCTTCTCAGTGAAAACTTAGGTCAGATTACAACTACTAGGAACACAATGTAATATAATGTAATGAATACAAAAGGAAACAAAAGTTAGCTCCTTCTGAGAAGTAAGAAATATAAAGTCGATTTCAGTAAGTATTTTACAGTAACAACTGATTTTTAAGAGAAACCTTGTTTATAAACAGTGCAGTACTGTTTTATGTTCAAACAAATAAATCTGTTTTGTTCGTCCGTATTAAAAAGGTTTTGTTTTTTTGTTGCTCGTAGGAGGAACATTTTCTATACAGGGTGTCAGAGAACATCGGCGCGCAAACTGAAACCATGAATTCAGCACACAATTCTATAAAAAAAAAAATACTGTTTCAAAGAAAAATGCAATACCTACACGGTCAAAATGTATGGCAGCTCTATTTTTTTTTAAATTAATAATCTACGAAAAGTTTCAACGCAGGTGTCTTCAGAGTCAATGGTAGGTAACAGATTTTGCGGTGATGTCCCTGCCACACTGGGGTTAGTACTGATTCACCCCGTTCTTATTTCCACCCGAAAAGTCATGTACTTTATAATCCCGTTTTATCAGACGAAATCGAGGTGGTACAGTCAAAGGAAAAAGTACTAAGCGATTATTAATAAGTTATTATTACAATATACTATTAATATACATATTTTAAACACAAATAATTTATAAATTATAAAAATCAACAACTTAGATTATGTTTTAGTGATGTTAAAATGAATAAATTATGTTTTAGTGATTTCTTGCAGGGATCACTTTATGTTACACTTTTGATTCATCAAAATTGGTTCCTAAAAATAATATTTCGGTGGTTGCACTTTCCCGTTTCACTGAACTTAATTTTTAAATTTCAGGGACAATTGAGAATCGAATTAGAATATATTTTTACTATAACTATCGGGGGAAACAAGAAGGGGGGGAATCAGCACTAACCCCCACATTGTATGTACCAATTTCAATATCAGAGAAGTTTTTTAGGAAGAACTATTCTTCGAAAGGCATGCCGAAAAGATCCACGAAGGTCAATTATTTTCTGATATATTCAAAGATCATAATTGTTCAGAAGAATTTCAAAAGGTTACTTTGTTTTGACGAAATGTTTTCAAGATGCTCTGGATCAATCCATTAGTATCTCAAGTAGGTGTTATTTAAGAAAGTAAAATCCAAGGCCCCCTTTAATTATAAGCCCGATGCCTGACGCCAAATTACAAGTCCTCAAGATCACGCCCTTCGTCTTTGTAGTCCATTCAGAAACATACGAGGAAAAATATTTTATTTGTAGGTATATATGTTTTTTCGTTAATTGGTTTGTTACTGTCAAGTTTCTGAACGAATCCCCCCCGGCTCGCGTGAACTTTGTGTCAACTTTTTTCCTGACGGAGACAAATTTTATAATTACATTCCACAAGTTTGTGGCAAGACCACCACAAGACGAGTAACATGTCATCAAGGGACATTTATGTCTGAGGAGAGGTCAAAATACGATAAATATTTTATTTGTTTCAGGTTTTGGTTTGCTCGTTCGTGGCTAAATAATAACAGCCGCACGATTCGATCGATCACGTTAAGCTACGCTTTCGGCGGACGGTCCGAGGATGGGCGACCATCTTTACATACCCAGACCTCTCCGTGCCCCGGAAAGCACGGCTGTCATTCGTGGATTTTTGGCAGCCGCCCGAAAGTCAGACAACCAGTCTCACGAAGGAGTATCGTATTACCTAGTAATTCGTGTATTCAGCTGCATTCGGTTAGACTGGAAGCCGTCCCAACATAGTCGGGAAAAGGCTAGGCAGATGATGATAATGGTTTTAATGTTGCTGGGACACAGGCCTCCTTTCTATGAGAGGGAGTGGGCCGTAATCCACCACGCGGATCCAGTACGGGTTGGCAGATGTCACATGTCTTCGAATTTTGGTTCTAGGATCACGATGTTTCCCTGTGGTGACGAAAATATGATAATTTGGACAAAGTAAAGCAACTGTCTGGGTTCGAACATACTACCTACAACTCGTGAGTCGCGGCCGTTATCACTGGACTACCGCTGCTCATATACAACGTGTAACGTTATCACTGGACTACCGCTGCTCATATACAACGTGTAACGTTATCACTGGACTACCGCTGCTCATATACAACGTGTAACGTTATCACTGGACTACCGCTGCTCATATACAACGTGTAACGTTATCACTGGACTACCGCTGCTCATATACAACGTGTAACGTTATCACTGGACTACCGCTGCTCATATACAACATGTAACGTTATCACTGGACTACCGCTGCTCATATACAACGTGTAACGTTAAATGCGCAAAACCTGAAAATAGTTTGATCAGAATAACGAGCAGAATTAATTGAACCACTTTTTAATATAGGTCATATTTTTCAAAAAATCTTCATTAAAAACGTTGCCGTGTCTATTTATTAATAGGTCAAGCAAGCCAATGTCAGCGCGGCGCAGCGGCCCGGTGACGATTCCTCCCTCGATAAAGCGTCGTCACAGATGCAAGAAACGATCAGAATGGCCAGTAAAACTAAAACAGCACATAAAACCTTTACAATTTTTTTAGTGACTTATTTTCTCTCTGAAATAGGTCAATTGAATTAAAAATCAGTTGGGGTGTCTGAGGTTTTGCGCATTTAACGTTACACGTTGTATATGTAGGTATGTGTAGCGTAAAACTCGGGAAATCGGCTTGTTATAACGGTACGGTGGGCTGAAGTAACGAGAATGTGATACACAATTTGCGACGTATATGTGTACGCTCGTTAGTTTAAAGTTTAAGGAACTGATATTCATATCCGGCCATATCCACCTTCTATCTATTTATATTCTTGTGATAAAGCAGCTTCGTCTTCCTCTGCGCGTATTCCATCATTTTTAGAAGCCTATGCCCCTTCCAAGTCCCTGGCTACCCAACTGTTCATAACGATCGATTTAGTGGTTTAAGCGTGAAAGGGTAACAGACAGAAAAACGAAAAGAGTTGCTTTCGCATTTATAATTTAACTTGTTTTCAGTGAAATAAAAAACACTTTTCCCATTGACAGCGGTTCGGACGATTTTGTGTTATATGCATAGCTTAGAATTTTAAAATGTGATATCAACAATCTGAAATTTACGAAGGTTTTACTATAGTTCACTTACGACTAGAAATTACGTGCATTGAGTGCACAACTTCTGTCACGGACCGTCTTTAAAAACGTGCAAGTAAACGGTGACACGCTTGGTTTTATTTATTATTAATAAGCAACTTATATTTCCAGTTTGCACCACACATACAAGTTATCGGTCAAGAGTATTAATAATTACACATCCTACTTATCCTACCCTACTAATATAATAAACACGAAAGTTTGTGAAAATGTATGGATGGATGGGTGGATGTTTGTTACTCTTTCACGCAAAAACGACTGAACGGATTTTGATGAAACTTAACAGTAATATAGCTTATACACCAGAATAATACATTGGATACTTTCCATCCCGATATTCCCACGGGATCGACACACATATGGGTGAAACCACGGGGCGCTGCTAGTACAATGATAAAATTCGTTTAAATTCGAATAATATTATTAATAACAAGATACAATTTATTTTATTAACTCCAAAGAGTGTACTGGGACTGCAATGGACTCCAGGATCGAGCAGCAGTATTCAGGAATTTCAATTCAGTATTACATTTTATGCAGAGTTGACAATAACACCTTTAACAATGACCATCGAAGCGTCTCCGTGCTCTGTGCTTACAACACTCTATGCGGGATTAAGCTCTATATTTGCGCCTGTAAAAGGCTACCGTATGCAGCTTTAAAGTTCATAATTTGGTTGATTGACACGACGTATTTTCAAAGGCGCTGTCAAAGGCTAGTTTTACACAAAGCCAGAATGTACAATACTCGTACGGTCAGCAACGTAAGTTGTTTCGCATTTCAGGGTTTTCGGGTTCCATAACCAAATGGCAAAAAACGTCATCATTTTGTCATGTCCATCTTTCAGTCTGTCCGTCTGTCAGACCGCAGCCATTTTGCTTGGAGATTATTATGAGTAGCACTATACTTATCGATGAAAATTGGAAAGAAATTGTATTCTGCGCACCGCTAATCAAATCATGCTGTGAGAAACTATGAAATAAGTAATTAAAGGTACACGAATGATGGATGAAGGAAAATGAGGTAGTTTTGCTATTTAAGTCATTTTTGAGATATGGGATATTTACGTGACGTTACAACCGCAGAAATCCCCTTAACCTAGAAATACTACGAGTATGTAATAATAACTTGTCTTTACAGCTGGTAAAATGGATACTGTGCATGCGTCATTCAGCCAAATATTCCAATCATTCATCCTGACTCCGGAACTCTTCACTGTGCGTGGAAAAAATCCTGCCAAGTACGTGTTGTCTTTATTGTTAATTATTAAGTAAAACATTATAAAAATCGAACCAGACGTTTTATTTGAAGAATATTTACTATAAGCTATTAGAAGAGAAGAGTTGAAAAGCAGTTTATGGAGTCATTTTGTGCCAATTTTTATCATACCTAAATGTAAAAGCGAAAAGTTTTTGTAGCTGACCGTACGAACATATCAATTTCACCCGAACTCTCAATGCAGTCGAAATTGGATTTTTAAACAAAGGAAGCGAAATAAAGCAAAGACTCCTTTCAACGGTATTGGCAGAAATATTCAGGCCAGTACGCGTATGTAGGCGTCGAGGCTATTACACAAAACGAATTGTGGTGAATGTACTCAGACAGAGTGACCGCGGCAAGATGATGGGTGACCGTTGTTTCTCGGCAGTAACGATATTGCCATTCGAATATTTGTAGGTTAGGGCCCAGATGTCATGGCTTCATTTTTATTTTACCTATTGTGGTCACATAATATAACTAATGTGTACAAAATGTTGTAAAACATTTTAAAAGAGTAACGGTGAAGTTTCTGTACCATTCTTCTCCATACGAAAACTACCTTTTGGAAGGGGCGGCTAGCATCAATTCTATTTTATTGTAAATGTCGACGTTCTATATTTATGTCTGTAAGTTATATGGATGGTGTACATAATAAAGAGTATTCTATTCTATACAAAAGTGCCTTCTATGTGCCTATTTGAAATAAATGCTTTGACTTTGACAAAATGACGTTACTATCGGTTATAACTATGATAATTATTGTATTGTCATTAGGTACTTACCGAAAAGCCTATGTCATCCCTAATTAATTAACAATTGCGTATCACATTACCGAGGGGCTTGTGGCTAAGTAATAACAGCCGCACGGGTCGATCGATCAGGTTTAGCTACGCTTGCCGCGGTTGGTCCGTGGATGGGTGACCATCTTCACATACCAAGACCCCTCCGTGCCTCGGAAAGCACGTTAAGCCGTTGGTCCCGGCTGTCATTCGTGGATCTTTGATAGTCGTTACGGGCCGTCAGTAGCCCGAAAGTCTGACAACCAGTCTCACCAAGGGGTATCGTATCACCCAGTAACTGGGTTGTGGAGGTCAGATAGGCTTAGTAGTAGTATAGTCGCTCCACGTAAAATACTGGTATTCAGCTGCATCTGGATAGACTGGAAGCCGACCCCAACATATTTGGGAAAAGGCTAGGCAGATGATGACTATCAATCACAATTTCATTAATTTTAAAGAATATTGCTTCATATTATGTTCGAAAAATTTGTCTGCTCGTTAACGTAAATAACGAAATCAATGTTATTGAACTGACAACATGAAAGCCATTGCTACTAGTACGTTACGCAATTACTCCACTGTTATGTAAGTATTAGGTCATCCCACTTCCAGTGTCATATTTTTTATTTCCAATATTTATGTATTGCGCAATGGTATGCAATAGTTAATACATGTGTTGTCTTGTACAATCATGTTAGTTTAATTTGGTGTGTTGTATTGTCAAGACGTGCATTGATTTAAAATGGAAGATTAAAAAAAATCTATTAATGTAGTGGAGCAACGTATATTTCTAAAGTTTTATGCTTTACTCAACTACTCTGGAGGAGTTGCGCACGACTTACTGGTACATGGACGAAAAATACTACTAATAGTAGCTATGGATGTCGGAGGCATTGCTTTTTGGAGAACTTATGATGAAAATACAACTATGACTCGAGAGCGATATAAGTCATTTTTAGAAGAAAATATTCCTATTTGAGCAGACGAACATCATATAACGAGTCCTATAATTTTACATGATAACGCCAGACCGCACAAATCAAAAATAGTTCAAAATTTAATTGAAGATAAAGGATGGATTGAAATTATTCAGCCGCCATATTCCCCGGATATGAATCCTTGTGATTTCAATTGTTTTGGCCATGTGAAGGGGAAATTGTCGGGTACTCGATACAATAGCAAAAAGGAGTTAGATATTAAACTAAAGATCATTATTGATGAATTACATGAAAGTGGTACTTTAAATGGTGTTCAAGATTTGCCAGCAGTCTGGGAGCGAGTGATTAATAGTGGTGGAGATTATTGATTAGTGTCACAAGCATAGAGAATATAACCACTAGAGAGCGTATGGGCCGATTTCTTCGAAGCACACGACTCACTACTGCGGGCCGGGGGATGAGGAAGAACGCGCGGCTGCAATTGGTCAGTTCAAGGTCAAGTTGCATCGTTAGGGCTGCTTTACTTCATTAAGAGAAAATAGTCGATATCGATAAAATGGATTTTAACATTATAATAAATACTAAATCAAAATCATAGAAATAATATTTAATCAAAATCAATCAATTACAAAAAAAAAATCCCGGAAATGGACTGATCGGCTCCGGTCGGGGACAGAAAGAACTAAAAAATCCCGGAAAATACAAAAAAAAAAACCGACGAACTGAAAACCGAGGAGGTTCTCAGTTCGTCGGTATTTCTTTTTTGAAGTCGGTTAATAGTAGATAGTTATTTTATTAAAGTATGTGAATTGAATAAAAAATTTATTCATTTTATTTTGCTCGATATCAACTTTCAGCTATTAAAGATAACAGCACTATTTTTTACGATAAACATACAAAAGGAAAGAAAGGGATAGAAGCATTAGAATTGTCTAATACAAGAACGAGACTTTTCCAAAAGACATCAACGCGCGACTCAAAAAGTGTGCTCGTTTACCCAGCCACCATTTTAAATAGACCCCTGCAGTGGCTTATAATCTGATTAAATCAAAAATAATTTTTCGTAATGTTTATGTACCGATGAAAAGTTATGTCATCCTTTTTGTAACTGGATGTCTAAGAATGTTTCCCACACCACTTCACCGCGCATGAAGGCATTTTGATGCGTTATAATTGCATAAACGTTATAAAAAAATTATATTAATTTAGCGTGCACGCAGGTCTAACACTTGGACACAACTAAAATTGCTACTAGTACCGTAGCCTATACATAGGCGACAAAATACTAATAGTTTTCGTGCGTCGGGGCACTGTATACGCAGTCAAGTGGTTATAATAGTCTTTGGTCACAAGGTTATATAGTATAGTAGTCAGTTTTTGTAAAATAATAATAATAAAAAAATATGACACTGGAAGTGGGATGACCTAATAGTTGTAGAAATATGCAACGCTTTGAAAGACGTAAGATTATTATAGTTCAGCCGTGCGATTCTGTAACCATCTCACGGTGAAAACTTGGGTGAAGTGAGCTTGGAGTGAGTCGTCAATAGTGTCAATCCCTAGCATCAGCATGACTCACAGCTGACTCCAAGCTCACTTCACCTTAGTTATCACGGTGAGATTTTTCCAGAATCGACCGACTGTTCTTCTTTTTAACATGTCGAAGTTACTTTGATTGATTATTATCATGTCTTTTGAGACCTGAAGGTGGCCACGTTGATTGCGGCATTATTAGCATTCATTTGGTCATCAAAGGTGCAAGTGAACGGGCATTTAGGACACTCACCTCAATTTTCAGACGCCAGCACATCAAGCTACTACAATCTGTCAGATTTTTTTAATAGGTTCTCAACTTTATCGCTAAAGCATAAGGTTCAAAGTTGATTGGGAAAATCTGACAGTTTCGGGTAGTTTGAAGTGCTGGCGTCTGTACCATGCTTTAGTGCAAACAAAAATATACTATTCTATTCTAAAACTGTGTTTCTGAAGGTTCTGCTGCAAACAACTTTTGTACATACATTACAAAGCCAAAAATACGAAGATGATGTCAAAGTTAATGAGTAAAAAATGGTGGACCTTTGCAAGAGCAGCTTAACCGGAAGCAGACAAAAATTTTACAACCCTTCTATAGAAAAAACCTAAATGCACAGCACCGTAAAACAAGCAATACCGATATTTCGTTTTTTATCTCTGAGCATTTGGAGTACGTCCCTCAGAGCTTTGTGTATGAAAGAGTACAAAGAACAAAGGTATTCCATTGAATTTTTCAATGGCACGGAATAAAAATGATGGTTTCGTGAAAAATTGGATATCAATCCAATTACGAGAATTTCGACTAGGATTCAGAGACATAGGTATGGTGAACTTTGATGATTTTCTCTGAGAAAGTAATCAACACATACGTTAGAATTTTTTAAGATTTCAAAAAAAAAAAAAATGTAGCCAGGTGTGAGTCGTACCCGAAAAAATCTCGTTTCTTGTACCTATATATGAGGACCCCCTGTTATCTTTAATTTTATTTGTTTTTTGTTTATATATATCTTCTAAAACTTCATTTTATTTTTATTATTTGTCGTTATAGCGGCCATAGTAGTACTCATTCTGTAAAAATTCCAAGTGTCTACCTATTACGGTTCAAAAGATACAACCCTGTGACAGACCGACGGACGGACAGACGAACAGCGGTGCCTTGGGAATAAGGGTTCCGTTGAGACCCTCTGCTTACGGAACCTTCAAAATATTTTGCTTTTAACTTATAGCTAACCTAACAAACTCTAACAGCTTGCTCCATGAAATTCAAACTAACATTTTAGATGCGGAAGTTTCATATTTTGCAACTCAATCATGCCGAAACAACTGAACGGATTTTCATGAACACATACATGGAGTTCGACCTGGGGCCCTATTATAAAGTACTAGCATCCGCCCGCAACTTCGTTTGCGTAGAATTCGGAATTCCCGCCGTTTAAATCCTATTACCCGTTTTCCCGTAGGAATGAAGCATTTTCCCGCGGTAAAAAGTAACCTATGTTGATCAAAGATAATGTCGGCTTCTAATGGTGAAATAATTTTTCAAATCGGTCCAGTAGTTTCGGAGCCTATTCAATACAAACAAACAAAAATCTTTCCTCTTTATAATATTAGTGCAGATTAATGCCATCATGTATGTACTCAGTCTAAAAAAAGCGATGGTGTTATCGGTCATGAGCTCTGTCTCTCTCTCGCACTGTAATCATGATGGCATTACAACGTCATAATACGGCACCTGGAATGTTTTAATACATGTCATTTGACACTTTTTGTTCCAGTAAAAGGCACATAGGGATCGTAAAGTCAACGCTAACGAAGTCTCGGGAAAAGCTCACGAAAAGGCGTGTATGATACAAAATGTCAAATTTCAATGCCGCGAGCATCATAATATGATTTTTTGAAATTGGTATTGCGCAAATCTAGATTTTCCAGTTTTAGATAGAACTTAAAGAAAACACAATAATATTCTAAAAATACGTTTAGGAACCACAGAACTAACATAACATTATTTTCCTCTTTAGCGTGTCGATGGCAATCAAAATGGACTTGGCCCAGAATTCGGCTTTGTGTTTGGCGCTATCACTAGCGTCCAGTTCTTCATCAGTTCCTGTAACGTGCAGCCGATAAAACACGGTAACGCAGTGTTTGTTGCTCGCAGCGTAAGTATGCTAACCGTTAAGTGCTCAAATATAATATTAAGAAATCAAGATAAAAAAAAAGACAATTTTGTTAAAAGCGAACAATCTCACGCTCACACATTGCCTACTCATCAAAGCGGTTCCTGCCTCGATCATATGATGATCAAAACCAGCTTATCGTGCATTACGCTCGTTACTAACTCAACAATTACTGACCATCACGCAGTCTTACTAAACGTAAATTTAACACTGCCTAAGCTAAATCGTCCTCAGACTACTAGTAAATTAAACACAAACAAACTCGAATATGATTTGTGCAACATTGATTTTAGCCTCATTTACAATACTGCTGACGCTAATTTGTCTTTATCGTACTTAATAAAACATGTTCAACAAGCAATATTACGTAACACGACAGTTTCTACAGTAAATAAGAAATTTTATAATATTAAACCATGGATTACTCCAGGACTAATTCGGTGTATAAGACACAGAGATAAACTTCATCAGAAAACTAAAAGATACCCTGATAATCTAATAATTCAAACCACCTATAAAAGATACAGGAATTTCTGTAACAATCTCCTAAAGAATTTAAAAATTAATTACGATAAAACTGAATTAAACAAAGCAGGTAAAAATACCAAGCAACTTTGGAAACATATTAAAAAGGTCACTAATATATCTAAACAGCGTGAATCAAATTCGAGTTTATTGCTGGCTAATCCATCACAACTCTTATCAGCTAACAATGTAAATAATTATTTTGTAAATGTTGGGAAAACTCTTGCCGAACAGATTCCAAAATACTGCGGCCAACCATATTGCCAAAAATCAAGCAATAGCTGTAACCCAAAATCTTTTGCTTTGTTAGATACTGATGAAGATGAAATAACCCGAATCATTTCTGGGCTAAAAGACGACTGTGCAGTTGGATGGGATAATATAAGCAATAAGATTCTTAAACTCTTTAAGCATATTTTGGTACCTCCCTTAACGCATATATTTCGAATCTGTCTTTCCGAAGGAATTTTCCCTAGCTGTCTAAAAAAGGCAGTTGTAATCCCTATCTTTAAATCTGGAAGTAAAGACGTAGTTAATAATTATAGGCCGATATCCTTACTCCCCTCGATTTCAAAAATACTAGAGAAAATTATAAACAGTAGACTAGTTCAGTACCTTGAAAAAAACAACATCTTATCCCCTTTGCAATTTGGTTTTAGAGCCAAACTGTCCACAGCTGATGCGGTGCATAGCCTGACTGATTATATTTCAGAAGAACTCGGCAAAGGAAACCAAACCCTGGGAGTCTTCCTCGATTTAGCCAAGGCCTTCGACACGGTGTCTGTTTCTGTTCTTCTGAAGAAATTAGAGATCATAGGAATAAGGGGAACGCCGCTGAAACTTTTTACAGACTATTTAGGCCACCGGTACCAATGTGTTAGAATAGATAATATTACTAGCGATGAGCAGAAAAATACTGGTTTTGGTGTTCCCCAGGGGAGTATTCTGGGCCCCACCCTCTTCCTTATTTACATTAACGACTTGTGTAATCTAAATATTAAAGACGGAAAAATAATATCCTATGCCGACGACACGGCGTTAATATTTAGCGCAAAAACCAGTATCGATTTGTTCGAAATCGCTCAACTAGGTTTTAATACTGTTACTAATTGGCTACATAGCAATTTACTAACATTAAATGCCGACAAGACCAAATATATTCACTTCTCCATGCGCAAATCTCAACTCAGTATTACTAACCCTTACTTATATGCCCATCAATGTGGTAACCGCACAATCACTATGTGTAATTGTCCTTTTATACACAAAACGAGCAACATAACATACCTGGGGGTAATAATGGATGACACACTGTCTTTTAAAAAACATATTGAAAGCCTAGTAAAAAGAGTGCGCAAACTAATATATGTTTTTAAAAAATTGCGAACATTAGCCGATTCAAAATTAATCACACAAGTTTATTTGGCCCTATGTCAATCTATTATTCAATACTGTATCACTTCTTGGGGTGGTGCATCAAAAACTAATTTGCTTCCTCTTGAAAGAGCTCAGAGAGCAATTTTAAAGGTAGCAAATTTCCATCCCTTCTTTTTTCCCACCACTCTGCTATATAAATCCTGCAATGTACTAACCGTTCGCCAGCTTTTCATTATGCACTTAGTATTAAAACAGCACACCATGCTTGCCTACAATGCCGACAATACTAACAAGAGACGGAATGATCTTGTATGCTTATCTAATGCAACCTCAAAACATGTCTTTGTAGAAAGATTTTTAACTTTCCTAGGCCCATTCCTGTACAATAGATTAAATAGAAAACTATGTATCTATAAACTAAATTACTATAACTGTAAAAAAATTATACTTAAGTATTTACTAACCCTCGACTATGCACAGACAGAAGACCTACTTATTGTCTGCAAATAAAACTGCTAACATACTATTTTACTTTTATTTATCTAAGTTTTAATTTAGTTTTTACGTTAAACTCAGTGTTAATTTATTACATTAAGAATTCATGCATTTTCTAGCCTGAAGCACAGGTTCAACCTAGTTCAGGCAAATTAGCAACTGTGCGCTATCGTAATTGTTAAGGTATTAAAGTGTAAATGTTATCCCCTTTATATAAATAAACGATTTTATTATTATTATTATATTATTATTATTATTATCTGTGAGTCAGTGTAGGCATTACACAGCGTTGGAGCGGAGTCTCTCACCAACGGCACAAAATCGATCTTAAAAATATTTTATCCAGCATCAAACTAAGACATTAATAACAGCCGCACGGGTCGATGGATCAGGTTAAGCTACGCTTGCCGTGGTTGGTCCATGGATGGGTGACCATCTTTACATACTAAGACCCCTCCGTGCCTCGGAAAGCATGTTAAGCTGTTGGTCCCGGCTATCATTCGTAGATTTTTGACAGTCGTTACGAGTCGTCAGAAGCCCGAAAGTCTAGCAACCAGTCTTACCAAGGGGTATCGTATTATCCAGTACGAGTGACTGGGTTGTGGAGGTCAGATAGGCAGTCGCTCCATGTAAAATACTTGTACTCAGCTGCATCCAGTTAGACTGGAAGCCGACCCCAACATAGTTGGGAAAAGGCTAGGCAGATGATGATGATGATCAAACTAAGACTTTCGTTCAAGTTTTCTTCATTTTGAACATACATTAATATCCCCACCATAATAGCGTAACACATTTTCAATAACAATCTAAAAGATTTTGAAGGATATTGCTAATCCATTGCTTCAAGACTGCTTCATTTATGTTTTAAAAACGTGTTTGCCCAACAACGTAAATAACGCAATAAATGTTGTTGAACTGTCAAAATATAACCCATTGCTACTGTTAGATAGTGTGTTACGCAATCACCCAGCAGGATCATTCAAAATTGCTCTTAAAGTTACAAAACAGGAAACATACCTGAGTCTATTAAAATTGTCTCTAAAGTTGGTTGAAAACCGGCTCTATTGAACAATTTAAACGTTGGTAAAATCAGTGAGTCAGTCTGCGAATTAGCACAACGTAGGAGCGAGTCTTGTGACACCGCTCATCACCGGAACAATTGAAATAGGCATTCCAATTTCCTCCGCCTGGAGGCTGTTCCCGGAAATAGAAACGTTTTTAAACGTTATTTTTAGTTGCGTGCGCTTTTCATACTTGGATTGTTGAGTGAGTGGTGTTCTGTTCGCCTGGGTTTTGATATTTTGTGAAATATCCAGTTTGTTTAGGTTTCCCGGGTAAAATTGATTTTCGGTGTGATTTTGGCCTGTTTTCGGCGTATTTTCGGCCCGTATTTTTACCAGAGTTTAGCTGCACACTTCGTTTGCAATTTTTCGAGCGTTAGACAGCAAATCAAAATACTAACTCTTTTGACTGCACATTGTGCCTATAACATTTTGTTTACGTACGTGTTTTTTATTCGTATACTTTTGTTATATTGGCATATTTTTTATTAGTCATTGTATTGTATAGTAGTAATATGGCCAAATTCATTTTAGGACCTTTCCCTAATTCCTCAGTAAAAAAAAAAAAAATTACTACAATAAGTTCTACTTTCCCAAGTACAAAACTTAGTAGCCCTAAAACTTGGCGAGGGTAAGTGAAATCCTTATTAACTGTTCGTCGTGTAATGTGGGCGATTACATCCCAACAGTTTGTCCCCCGAAATTAATTGCGTCCCAACTTGCGTCTATGAGGAAACCTTGTGAGTTTTTCTGTGTTCCGACAATCTTGGGTCTTTTGTAGGCTGTTGCAATATGTTCCTCGGATAAAGGGAGAGCATAGTAATAATTTGTGTAACAAAGCAGGTATGTATCTATTTAGGTGGCAGCTAGTATTTCATTTAACCTTGCGCACAAACAAGGAAACAAAAGACAGGAATGACGGGTTTCCAATATTTTAGAGTGCATTCATTTTGTGTCTGTGTGTGCTCGAAAGCACTCTGTTAGCATTGTCGGTTTAATTTATAACAAACCTACTAGCTTTTATTTATTTATTTATAATATACTTTATTTTACACTAGCCACCAACTATCCCACGAAAACGTACTACCGGGGATAAGAAGTATCCTATGTCTTAAACCAAAAACCCGTGGTATTCAGGTAGACCGTTATGGTCTACCTGAATACTAAATTTCATCGAAATCGGTTCAGTGGATAAGTCGCGAAGAGGTAACAGATAGGCAGACAGACCGAGTTACTTTGGCAATTATAGTATTAATATCCAAGTATGGATTGTTATACAACTCGTATACACGGAGAGAAAAATCTTAGAAAAATTACTGTGCTGTCTCATAATCTGAGTGTATTTGAGTGGTAATGGAAAAATTACCAAGCACTATTACTAGGCACAGTAAAAATTCTTATGCTGTACAGTAAAATTTATTGGAAAAATAGTGAATTTTCCCAATCTCACTCAGAAAATTTCCTGTAGATGTCACTTGCACTCACTTTACAGTGATTCTAAGAATTTTCTCTCCGTGTACCTATCTGTTTTATTATGTTAATAAACACATTTGCTTTTTAACGTTTATATTACAGATTTGTAGTTAAACAAAGGTAAGCACACTAAGCTATAAACCCAACCGAAAATCAACACTTACAAAATAGCCGCACAAAAGCGTGAAGTCAATATAAACAACGTTAAAAGCTTGGTCGGGTTTTCCCAGTAAAGTTTAACTTCCATAAATAAGATGCAATTTTAATCAAGCAAAAAATGTACAATCAAGAACACACACAACACAACAACAACAACAACACACTTTAACACATTTGAACATTTTTGTTATCATTTCGCACCGTGAAGGTTTATTAACGCTATATAACGCTTCATTTTACGTATAGTTGGCAATACCTTTGGAAACTTCTGAATTATTCAGTCGTAGTCGTCTAAACTGAACCCAGCTTGATATATCCAGCTTTCGGACGTAAGCCTGCAAGCGTTGCTCCTTAAAACATTGAACAAGTCATGGAAATAATAGATCTGCAAGTTCATGACTTAATACTTATAAGTATGACGTAAGAAGTGGTTTGAACTTTCGGGTTTCGGATTTTCCTACTAAATGAGGTGCCTCATTTGGAAAAGCTGAGCATGTGATATTCACATTATAGCACCTCAATTACTTTATTGTTTGTAATATGTTGTTAGGATAATGTTGACTCCCATTACCGAATTATTTTGAAGCCACCGCATGATTTTAGACATAAAATGTCGCTTGTATGTATTTCAAATGTTACTGCCTGAAGCAATGTTTACCTTACTTGGGAAGACACTGGTGCCCACGACATCGGGAATCCTGTGTGGGGTCCAGTGCATTTGCAAAAAATCTAACACCTAAGGCTTCTCTGTAATCTGTTACTATTTTTAGGGTTCCGTACCCAAAGGGTAAAAAGGAACCGCTCCGCGGTCCGTCCGTCCGTCCGTCACCAGGTTGTATCTCATGAACCATGATAGTTAGACAGTGGAAATTTTCACAGATGATGTATTTCTGTGGCCACTATAACAATAAATACTAAAAACATAATAAAATAGGTAAATATTTAAGGGGGCTCCCATACAACAGACATGATTTTTTTTGCCGTTTTTATAGAAAATGTTACGGAACCCTTCATGCGCGATTCCAACTCGCGTTTGGCCGGTTTTTTTTTAATATTGGGCCATGTTTTTTCTAAACTGTATACAGTTTTTATTTATTTATAAATATAACTGCCTGAAACAATGACATTAGTACAATTTTATAATGTTCTTCACAATGTTGTTGACGGTTAGAAATCTAATACACCTAATACTGGGTTTTCTAATACATCTCTTCTTTTATACCTACTGCCCGGAAAAAACATGAAACGAAAACATAAAACAATGAAACTATAGAGACAATTCATGTGTGTTCTTTCATCTTACAGTGGTATTGTTAATGAAACCAGATAATCAACGAAATTGACCTTGGATAGCTAACATATGTATACAGGAAAAACTTTTTTCGCTGTCACGAAAGTGGGAAGGGGGGAGGAAAAGGCAATAATAACACAATTAGTATAGTTAACAGTTGGGGGAAATCGCAGTTCTTTCATTTATTATGTTGTTATGTAGCTGGCAGATGATTGAATGTGGCCTTGATTTGGTCCTCTTACAAACATAACTTGATTTTAGGTACAGATGTGTTGATTTTTGGTCTAAATTGGTGAAGCAAAAAGTAAAGGCAATTCTATTTATGATTTTTGGTTTGATTAATCGCACTGTAGATACATAATTCTAAGGTGCTTATTCATAATATGACTTTTGATCTACCGACCGATACTAGTTAAAACATTTATTTTTACTAACAAAGTAGCCTGTATACTCGTAGCAACATAGACTACTAACATAGTTTTAAGACCTTTTTAACTAACAATGTTTATGAATGTACTAACACTAGTGTTTAAGTTGTGTATGTAACAAATTGGATTTTATGATCTGCAAAATAAATGAATGCTCAGCATATTGCCCCTTCAAAAGCGTATAAAGGAAAATAAAACTGTTTTCCTAAGGGACTTGTCAAATATAGGTCGAGGATAAAGTTTTTTCGTATTTTTTTGTACAAATTCATGACATTTTTGTTTCATAGTTTTTGATATTTGATAATAATATACCTATATGTGCCAATTTGTTCGATAACTTGTTGCCATTTTGTAGGTAGTGACGTAATCCCATTGCTGTAGAAATTTTGGGACTTCTGATCAAAAAACTGCGACAAGTAGTTTTGACAAACCTCTCTTTTATTAAAATATGGCGCTAACTGGTTAGTGTTTTTGGTTTCACCTGATCACATCACATAAGTCGATTGAGAAGTGCCTACCTATCTTATACGATTTCTTTTCAAGCATGATTGATAAATACTGTAGGAAAATATACGATACAAAGGAAACTGTCATTGATTGATAGGACTTGGGTTCCGTATAATTAATGATTATCATTACTCATCCCTACAACAGATTCAGGTAAGTAGGTAAATTCATTTGAATTTATATTGAAGACTAAACAATAATTTCTTTTTAAGTATGTTTTATTCTGTTTACTAAATTTAGTTGCTTACATATTCTTTTGACCGTTTGAATATTTACTTTTATTTGACAAGTTATAAAGATTCCTCGGTCGGGCAAAGTGTTATTGGGTTTTTCCATCAGGAATTTCTCAGTAGCGGTCCGGAGTCTGGATTTCTGCCCGGTTGAAGGAATTAGGCTCGCCCCCTATTACATATGACTTAACTGACGAAATATACTGGTACAAGTGGTACATTTCTGCCTAAACCCTTTGGGGATTACTGAAGTGATGTTATGCTATGTTATAGGGTTAAAGTATTTTACCAACATGTATTTCAACATCTAAAGTCATGATTTCAGAGTTAGTCCCGTAATGAAAGTTGTTCATATTCACGGGTAGAACACTCTGTAAAAATTTGGAGACGGTAAAAAAATCATGATGTATAATTATAATTATACATCATGATTTTTTTCACCCATATATAAAATTAAGTTTTATGACCATAATTATGATCATAAAACTTAATTTTATAGGGGTGGAAAGGTTTGGAATTTGTACAAGAAAAAATTATATTCACGTGAAAAAGACGAGATGTAAGTGCTAGTAGTTGATAAAAATCAGGAAACTTGTCTTAAACACCTTTGGTAAGCGAATTTTTATGTAGTATTCCAAGTATTACGAGAAGAACGCTATTGTTTGCCACAAATTATGAAATAATAATAATAGAGAATCACGCTTTAGACACGTGTCTAAAGCGTGATTCTCTGTGTCTCATTCAGCACAAGTATTCAAATTGCAGGAACTGAATTTCCCAGTGACATTCCCGTAACTAGACCCAGCGATGAAAATTTCGGTGTGGAGTGGTGCGTTTTAAACAGATTATTGGTGGGTCCGAATCATGATTGGATTTTCTGCATACGTTGGCACTACGCCTGCGAGAATTGCCGTGGTTGGTCCGCTGATTTGTCGGGCAAATCTTGTTAAATACACCGGTGAAACCACGATATTTCGTGAATTTTAGTGAACCGGTTTTGGTAAACTTGTTGTGTGCGTGATGCGTGTGATGTGAACCATTTTCAGCATATTAATGTTGTTATAGCATAGTAGTTACACATTTTTGTTTTTAACCTCTGTTAAGCGTTTGCTTATCTATTTATATTTATTACATAGTAAAAAACAAAATCGCTTTTCGTGTCTGTCTATGTGACCGCTTAGATCTTTTAAACACTGGATTTTGATTCGGTTTTTCACCATCACTTAGAGCATTCCAGAAGTTTTTTCCAGAAGTTTTTTTTTGTTTTTCTATAGGTACTAATAATAAACCTGAACAGTTTGTTTATTTGTTTGAACGCTAATCTCAGGAACTATTACTTAACTTTAAGAGGAAATGCGGTCGGAGAGACTTTTGAAAATTAGGTACAGACGCCAGCACATCAAGCTACCCGAAACGGTCAAATTTTCCCAATCAACCTTGAACCTAATGCCTGAACGATAGCGTTGAAAATCTATTAAAGAAATTTGTCAGATTGAAGTAGCTTGATGTGCTGGCGTCTGTACATATTTGAAGAAACTATCGCTGTCACTCTGCGAGCGCTTGGCGTCCGGCTGTCTTGTCCATGTGTGTGTAAGGGCTCTTTCCCACGGCAAGATCTCGTTTTTTGCAGGTACGGTTTTTTGCAGGATCCCGTTTAGTAGTGTACGTGTTTAAATATACATATTCATACAAGAATCCTGTTTGCAGTATCTGGAAAACATAAGGATATAATATATAAAAATAATGTATCATCAAAAAGGAAAACATAGGGAATTATATTGTTAATATTTATTATTCTGTTAAAAATCATTGCTGCATGGTCATTAACCAGAAAGAAAACAGATGAGAGCGATTCTATGGAGAAAACCACCCACATTTCCTCTTAAGCAACGTTTCATCACTGCTCTCAAAACGGTAAAGGAAAACGTTGTGAGGTAACCGGAGAATGAGAGAGAATGAAAGAGAAAGAATATCCTAGTACCAAAAATTCTAAAACATGTGACATCTACCAACCCGCACTGGGCCCGCGTGGTAGATTACCGCCTACTCATACTGAGAGGAGGCCAGTGTTCCCGCAGTGGGGACATTATAGGGTGATTATGTCCTGTTTATGTAGAAGAAAGAAAGAAAAGAAAGAAAAAACGTTTATTCTGCACAAAAAAAACGCACGTTACAAATAAAAAACAAAATAATAATGAAAAATAAAAAATAAAAAAATGAAAAGACAAAATATACAACGTAGCCAAAAGCCTCGTACTCAAGCGCTTGATGTCAGGGCCAGGGACCAAAGACAACACATACATTAATCAACGTTGTGATGTAAGCAACGTTTATAAATAAACCCCTGTGAAAGAAAATCAAGACCGTTGATATAATAACTACTGTACTCCTTCAAGTGTGACTATTAGTACCGCACCACTGAGTAAAAATGTTTCCTTCTATCGGAAATACGTCAATGCTTAAGCTCCGACTGTCTGCAATACAAAAATGACAAGCAAAGCACAATGCATTCGCTGTTACTAATGCGATTCCCGTGTTTGCTAATAAAATAGAATTGCGATTTCTAATATGGCGGAGAAATATGCCTGAGGGCAGTTAAGGTTGAGTGGACCAGGACAATAAGTAGTGGAAATGAACTTTGATCAATGTTAATCGAAAGATTTTTGTTGGGTTTCTTTTATAGTGCCAATTGCAGTAGGGTTAATTGACGATATTGTTTACTTACAATACAAATTGTAAGAGAATCCTCAAGGATGCTCTCCAAAGTATGTCTTATAAAGAAACAGAAAATTTACTAACTGTGTTAAAGTAAATATAGGTATACAATTTTCACCTATGTTAAATATTTATCAAATATAGAAAGTAAGAGTTAAGCTACACAACATATGATTATTCAACTTTTGTTTATTTATTAATTTTAAAAGACTAGTTTAGCTATTCTCGCCTGAAACACAGGATTACCTAGTTCAGGCACGTAAGTCTTAGCAATATAATTTTTATTTAAGCAAAACTGTACTAATTGACATGCCTTATAATTTTTGAATAAATATATTATTATTATTATTTTTGTTGAACATGTTTTTTTTTCTTAGCTCTTTAGCTAGTTATTATTATTATTATTATTATTACTTAATGTCTTAAAATATTGTCAACCCTTATTTTTGGAAGACAGTGTTTCAATCATGATTAACATGATTGTATATGATTATGGGTTTTACCTTTTTTAACCGACTTCAAAAAAAGGAGGAGGTTATCAATTCGACTGTATTTTTTTTTTTTTTTTTTTTTTTTTTTTTTTATGTTTGTTACCTCATAATAACCGACTGGGTGAACCGATTTTCATGATTCTTTTTTTATTTGAAAGCTGGTGCTTCCCGTGTGGTCCCATTGTCACCATTTCAATATCTGATGATGGGATCTTGTAGAAATCGGGGGAACTCTTCAATAAATAACAGCAGATTAACCGCGATTGTTGCTATAGCATATCTAAGCATTGTTTACACCATCACACAACATAATATCACGCCTGTACTCACTACAAAGGTTATAATTTTTTTTTATGATAATAATAATTACGCAATCGCACAACATAACATCACGTCTGTACCCTATAAACGCAGATGCAGCTTCCTGTCACTGATATTTACATAGCAAGTAGTGTTTATATGAATTTGATTGGGGTAGATATAACTAAAAAGTGAAAAATAAAAAATTTTATATATAAAAAAAACAACCGACTTCCAAAAAAAACTACAAAGTGAAAAATAATTTTAATTTCGGAAGTCGGTGTCAAAAAACCAAAATGCGGAACCAACGACACCGACTTCCAAAATTAAAATTATTTTTCACTTTGTAGTTTTTTTTGGAAGTCGGTTGTTTTTTTTATATATAAAATTTTTTATTTTACATCGAACTTATGTATCACTGTTTTTATTTGATTTTTATTTGTTCTTACCTGATGTACCTATATACTGTGTGTCTTTTAGTTTGTGCTACATAATTAAATGTATTTTATTTCTTTAAAATCTCACTAAGAACAATATGTGCGTCCGTTTTAGAATTCCTTTCATAGTAGACTAAGGCCCATATAGAACCTTACTCAAGACTCACGCATTACTTAAAACTAGTTCCGACCAATCAAATTGCTTAATTCTACTAATATAATAAACGCGAAAGTTTGTGAGGATAGATGGAGGGATGGATGTTTGTTACTCTTTCACGCAAAAACTATTGAACGGATTTGAATGAAATTTTGCACACAGATATTTTATAACCAGGATTAACACATAGGGTACTATTTATCCCGATATTCCCACAGGATCGAAACATATGCGGGTGAAACCGCGGGGTGCTGCTAGTAATAATTAAGCTCCATTATCTCATTACCAGAAGACATCTGTCGCTCATTTAGTTTCCAAGCCAAGTTAAATTTCACGGTCTTATTAGATTAATTACTCGTTAAATTTGAAATTAGCAAGAAAACTGAAGAGTTTCATATTTCCGAAGAATCCTATTTACAATGTAATTGGATCTACTGGTTTAACTTCTGATTGTAGTTAATCAGCGTTTCCGTTGTTAGGTCGAACCGACGAAACGGTGATACTGATAAATTCATTTTGCTTAAACAGTTGGATTATTATGCTTTAAATATTGTATTTATTTGTTTCAACACGGGATATTTTCTTCTACAAGAACATCGAGTCTAGTCTAACGGTAACGGTTTGGGGAAGAAGTAGTGGACCAGAGGTGCAGAAATGCCCCTACTTGCAAGATCTAGGTCGTGGGTTCCAACCCAGGCAGGCCTTATTTTGAGTATATAATTTCATCACTGCTACTCTGAAAATAGTGAAGGAAAACCTCGGAAGGAAATCTGCATGTCCTAGAGCCAAAAATACTCGTATGAAGACGCACACGTGCACGATTTTGCACGTGGGCCCAGTGCGAATTGGTAGATGTCACATGTGTGACATCTACCAATTCGCACTGGGCCCACGTGATAGATAACAGCCCTCTGGAAAAGAGGAGATTACAGGATGATTATGCTTATGCTAACGGTAGCAATTGATATAAATCTATGGCACTAGTATCTTACACCTGGTGTTTTCCAACAGTGCCACACTGTGCATGGTGTGTCTATCATAGGTACGATTGCGTCTTGTTGACCTGCAGTAGGATACACTGCGTACAGGTGAAGTTGAACATTGTAAGAAGAAAGATGAAAAACACTTTCCCCTTTTCTCCGTGGGCGATGCGTTTGACGTGTGTAAAGGGTGAGCGTTTTGCTTACAAAAGAGCGTTCTCAAAGAAAACGTAAGCAAAAAATCAGTGTCCCTATTCACTAAGACAAACAAGTAATGCACTCCAAGCAGTATATCTACTGAGTTTGACACATATCATGTCTTGTTGTTAGCATGCAGCACTTTATAGATTAAAATTGTGCTACGTTAAAATTATACGAATGAACCCCTAAAGCTCTGGCCACATTGGTGGGAATCCCGCGTGAGATGCGGGACACGACAGCGCGCGTCGATTGTTTAAATAATAAAGAAGTTACTCGAGTAATCGCACCAGTGTCAACACCTCTATACAAGTTAGTGCTCATACACACGAGGGACAAGCGACAACAGGCCGCTCGTGTTATTGAGCACCGTACTCGCGGTTTAACTCGTGTTATGCGCACTTAGTTGAGACAATCAGTGCGAGCTAATTTCATCCTGAATCACGAGCGGGATACGCCTCCGTTTAGCTAGAACTTGAAGGGTAACAATAACTCGTGAATAAGCAATTAGGACAAACTACATCATCAGTTGTACCCAGACTTAGATACACTAATGTATTACCGCATCACAGATCTATATAGATAGAGAAGGGCCCGTGGCTAAATAATAACAGTCGCACAGGTCGATCGACCAGGTTAAGCTACGCTTGCCGCGGTTGGTCTGTGGATGGGTGCCCATCTTTACATACCGAGACCACTCCGTGCCTCGGAAAGCACGTTAAGCCGTTGTGTCATTCGTAGATCTTTGACAGTCGTTACGATTACAGTCAGAAGTCCGAAAGTCTGACAACCAGTCTTACCAAGGGGTATCGTGTTACCCAGTAACTGGATTGTGGAGGTCAGATAGGTAGTCGCTCCATGTAAAATACTGGTATTCAGCTGCATCCGGTTAGACTGGAAGCCGACCCCCAACATAGTTGGGAAAAGGCTAGACAGATGATGAGATCTCTTACTAACAGCAATTACTTTTATCACATAAGCAATTCTAACTAACACGAGCACTAGCTTCAGAGAGATAAGTACGACTTGGGAGTTAATAAGTACTTGAAACATTTATGCTAACGCGTGCTACAAAGTAGTTGTCATACTTTATTATATTTAAACGGAGTAATTGAACGAGACGGCGTCCAGGTATGAAGGGAGATAGTTCGTGTAATCCTTCATTGTTGTTGTGTTGTTATTGTTAAAATAGAGTTTAGGTGTTAGTGTAATTTTGTGTCAGATACTGTTAGTGTCATTTTGTGTCAGATACATATAGGCTGTCGTATGTCAGTGGTATGTTTTAGTCAACCATTCATTAATTTATTCAGACGAAAGACGTCCACTGCTGGACGTATGGCTTCCCTAAGCACCGCCATTTTGATCGGTTCTGTGCTTCCTAAATCAAGCGGATTCTAGCGGCTTTCTCAAGGTCATCGATCTACCTTGTATGAGAGGCCTTCCAATACTACGTCTTCCAGTACTCGGTCGCCACTCCAGAGTCTTTGGCACCATCAGCCATCTATTCTGCGATTAATGTTCCTTGCTCATTGCCACTTTAGTTTGGCAATCCTTCGGGCTATGTCTGTTTTAGTATTGAACAATTATTTCGAAAACTAACCATTACGCAACTGGGTTGTGGCAAACACTCTATCTAAAATACTGGTATTCAGCTACACCCGCTGAGATTGGCAGCCAACCCGAACGTTGTTAGCTAGGCAGATTGATTGAATTATTTCGAAAAACGAACACCGCTCTTTTTTTTTTTTCCAATTTGATAAATGATAAATAAATGATAAATGATTTATTTTCTGTAAGTAGGTTTGTACAAACACTTTTACATGTCAATCATATTTTTTTAAACTAGATGAGGTCGGCGTTTCCTATCTGACTACTCTGAGAAGAATATGTCCCCTTACACATGTTTCTTTCAAAATATACCTTTAGTGCTCCTTTAGAAGCGAGTTAAGGTTGACTTCTTTGATGATCACGGCAGTGGATATACTTACAACAATATTTTTAGACAACAACATTTCAAAACTGTATAATGAAAAATCACGAAGTTAAAGCTTGTTATGTTACCAGCCGGTTGATTCTGAAAAAATCTCACCGTGATAACTAAGGTGAAGTGGGCTGTGAGTCATGCTGATTCTAGGGATTGACACTATTGACGACTCACTCCACGCTCACTTCACCCAAGTTTTCACGGTGAGATGGTTACAGAATCGCACGGCTGATTGTCCGTACAAAACAATGGTTACCACTTAACACGCTCCGCCGGCCGACCGGCTGAGACCTGTGTAGTGCGCATATGATTGCGGATATGTTCTTAGTGTCGCTCGGTGTCCAACTTGTTAGCTTTTTTAAATATTTTTGGGACAAAATATAACATGGCGTAAACATTATTGAAATCGATTCAGTTACTTATTCTGAACAAACTATATTTAGGTTTGTAATATACTAAAAATATTTCACAAAACCATTTTCAATAAGAGGATAATTATATTGGCTTTTATTAATCAAATCATAACATTACATCAACCTTAATGATCCAGCTAATAATCTATCTAGTATCACGTTCAAACACGACTCTTTATGATATTTGTGTAGGGTGACAGCCTCCGGAAGTTGAACAAACTCATTTATCTGTGGTTTGCCGCCGCTTGGAACCGTGCCGTCCTAACCGTGTGTTTTATTTACCTATTTTCCTTGCAAAGTCAACGGAGTGTGTATTTTGTCGGCCAATTTTCTGCTAAAATACGTCGTTCTTCAAGAGTTGTGGAGATAAAACAAATAGGTGGAAAATCGGGCATTTTTCAAGTAACCTACGTATTAACTTAAATACTCTTTGTATTTTTTAAGTCTCTATTAATCCATGAGTCTTTATTAACTTCATAAAGACTATGTGTCCACTTTTATGCGGCTTAAAGCGCAGTGATAAGTTAAAATTACCTTTTTACCTCTCAAAAACAAAGGCGGAAAAATTACGGAAAGATAAAAGGCACTTTGGTAAAACAATAATAAAGCACACATGCCCGCGATAAGCTCATAAAGCATTCATGTCTCTTTTTGCAAATTATTATAAAATAATGCATGTTTATGTCTGGCGTATCTGGTATGTAAATAACGCAAATTTTTTATTCCTCTTTGTTTTGCTGCCTTTGTTCGAAACAAAGAAGTCAACAACAATAGTATTAACTGAATGGGGTGGTTTTTGGTACGAAGGCCTTACGATAGGAGTAATTGGATAGAAATTGTCATGTAAAAAAAAGCGTTATGCGACTTCGACGTGGTGTTCGAGGGTGTTTAAGCCGATGGTGAGGTCAAAACGAAAATGCAAGATGGCTGCTGTCGTTTCCATGTTTTTTTTCAGGAAATGACTGAAACGTTTCTGGTGTTATTAAGCGAGAAATATGTCGAACTACGTGTTTACAAAATAAGAAAGTCGCGTTTTTTGTAAAGGTCATTTTAGCTTATCATATCTCAGTATTAAAATAGACACTCCGCTAGTTAGATTTTTTTCCTGCCAGATGGAAATATGACTATTAGTAGTTCCCCTGTGACTGACCATTAGGTACCTATAAGCAGAATGTAGATGTTACTTACAACGTACTATTAGTGATATGAGGGCCATTGGCTCAAGCATACAAGTAGGTTCAGACAGCTACAAAACTAGAATTACTCTTTAGTTTCTAAATATGATTAAGCAAAATATTTGACTAAAACGAAACAGAAGTAAAATTAAAAGAATATTAACTCAAAAAAAAAAACTAACAAAAACGCAGTTTATCAAATAATTTTCTGTGGATTTAGATGAAATGGCAAAGAGACAGTGTTTGCACCTTTGCTGCTGACCGTACTAACACAAGGCAGTTTAAAAATAACCTCATTAGAAATCTCAGCAGGCCTCATTAGAATCCATATCACGTTCATTTCCCTTGACGTGTACTAAGCCTTTAACCGACTGATTGCTTGATGCATTTACTTTGTACCACATGTAACCACTGAATTACATTGAAAACCCTTTATTAGGTTTCGATAATGAGTGAGTCTGTCGACTTGCATTTATTCTTTGAGGTCTGGTTACATTTAAGTATTGAATGTTAACTAGTTTTAGGTATCTGGAATACTTTCCTAAAGGCAGTGTAATATTATATGATATATAAACGTCAACGAACCAAAAAGAGTACTAAGGATCGTCGCAGGTGGCGTTCGGTAGTTTCTGCCTACCCTCTTGGGAAGATGGCGTGATTTCATGTATGTATGGGTGTAATATTTTAGTTCCCAATAGCACGTCAATATTTAGCTGTGTAGTCAGATGACAGTCAGACTGTTTTATCTCTTTACGTCCCTTTAATAATAGTGAGCTAACGAACCATTAACTAGTTAATCCAAATGGGTTCTTGGTTTCGATTCCCAGGTCGGGCAAAATGTAATTTTTGTCGGGCAAAGGGTTTTTGCATTTGGAATTTCTCAGTAGCAATCCGTAGTTTGAATTTGTGCCCGGTTAATGGTACTAGGCTAGGCGAGGGGCCCGTGTCTAAATAATAACAGACGCACAGGTCGATCGATCAGGTTAAGCTACGCTTGCTGCAGTTGGTCTGTGGATGGGTGACCATCTTCACATACCGAGACCCCTCCGTGCCTCGGAAAGCACGTTAAGCCGTTGGTCCCGGCTGTCATTCGTGGATCTTTGACAGTCGTTACGGGTAGTCAGAAGCCCGAAAGTCTGACAACCAGTCTTACCAAGGGGTATCGTATTACCCAGTAACTGGGTTGTGGAGGTCAGCTGATAGGCAGTCGCTCCATGTAAAACACTGGTATTCAGCTGCATCCGGTTAGACTGGAAGCCGACCCCAACATAGTTGGGAAAAGGCTAGGCAGATGATAATGGTAATAGGCTCGTCCCCTATCACATGGGGCTTCAACAAAATGGGTCAAATGTTGGTGTTGCTATAGGTACACCTCTGCCTAACCCTTTGGGTAATACAAGCGAGATGTTATGTATTATGTAACTTGTTAGTCAGTCATTAAAAGACATTGTCCACTTAGTATGTGACTTTGGCTCGGCGTGAACAGACACTTTAAGTATAAATATAATACAGGTCTAATAGCTAATTCTAGTAGGGAAGAGAATATTGTAATAAGATTGTATCATGATGCTTGTAAGACTTATTTTGCTTACTTGCTTTTTTTTTAAATAAACACATTTGTATTCATACATTTTATTATTATTCTGACTCATATGTTAGTAATATGTTGTCTAGAAAGTGGGCAGGTGGATATATATTATTATCTTGGTACCTTACCCAGCTTGAAAACCAAATCATAGTCATCTCATGAGCGCAGCAACCCACTGTTCTTCGGTCCACTATACAATTGCAGCAATAGGTACTGCTTGATTGAATTTCGTCCCTGACTGTTATTTTCGTGTAATATATACACGCATGCGGTATCAGTGTCCATTTTCAGCGCCAAAACAATACTTGCAAACAATAATAAGAGTAAAACGAGCAAAACAATATTCGATAGAAACAAAGTCATGACATGACAAGTGACTTGAAGTGACAACTCACATTATGTCAATGTCAGTTGTCACTTCAAGTCTTTTTTTAAATAATCGATTTATATTAGATTAAAAATCGAATTTAATGACCAACTACGATACTTTTGTTTTCCAATTATATGGATAAAACATGTTTGAGTGAATGTACAAATAACAGCTTTAATTGACTGTAGACTCTAGACTCTTATAAGAATGAGGAGGACTTAGTAAAACTTAAAAAATAACAATTAGAATCGATTTATAAATTATTATTTTACAAATAGCAACACCGTGAAGGTCGAGTACTGTCAATATGTCGAAGAGTAAAACAATTTCAGTACTTTTTAAATACACTATTCGTGGGCGCAACTTGATACAAAAAGTTAGAATAAATAAGCGTCTAAAAACAAAACATGATTTTTGATTAAGTTGTTTCTTTTCGAGCATCGTGTCCACGCCAAGCCGAGAATGGACAATTTCCTTTAAGATATGTGCAATTGCATGACTCATAAATGCGAACCATTAGAGAGTGCTTTACGATCGATTTTTTTTTTTTGCCTTCTTTCTGCAACTGTTTTTATTGTTAGACTCCTGCTAGTACATAGAAACTACTTAATTTATATACCATTGTAAAGGTAATTTCATGAAGATTAATTTTTTTTTTAAATTGATTTAATGCAGTAGAAAGGAATAAATCATCAAAATATTTCTAAATAAATTCCCGTCAATCAAGTGTGAAACTTGAAAACATTGTAGCTTGCGAAAAAATCTATTAACTGAGTCTTTTTTTTTTGATAGATTTGTTACACCCAGAACACTATTAATAAAAAAAAAACTATTTAATATATTATCTGTATCTATGGTTATTTTATACCATCAAATGAGCATTATGAGAGCACTTCTGGATTTTCCAATTTTTTTAAACAAAAAAATTAAACACTTGTCTTGTGAAGCATTAAATTTCCCTTTGAATTCTGTAAATAATTTCAAATTAAACAAATAAAAAGTTTTATTGTCGAGCTTACGCTAAGCGATAGAACCAAGTTAATTTGTTAGAAGTAAAAGCGGGTTTTAACAAAGTTAAATTATGTTAAGCGAGATACTGGAAAATTTGAGGCGTTAACACAGTAATTTCTTATCAGCACGGCGCTTGTTAAGAAGATTTGGTTCATAACGACCGTGATAAGTATGCTTGTTAAGTATTGGTTGTTGGTGTTTGCATGTTATATTGACGTGTCTGAATAGATCTACTTACAGAAATAAACATTTAATTTAATTTTATTTCATTTATTAAAAATAATGAGAATCAGCTGTGCGATTCTGTAACCATCTCTCCGTGAAACCTTGGGTGAAGTGAGCGTGGAGTGAGTCGTCAATAGTGTCAATCCCTAGCATCAGCATGAGTCACTCAAAGCTCACTTCACCTTAGTTATCACGGTGAGATTTTTCCAGAATCGACCGGGTGAACGATTCTATTATCTACATAAATAATGACAGAAAAATAAAGCTTAAAACTAACGTACCTACGACAAAAACGCCACCTAACAAAGTTTGAATAAACAAAACAAGATATCGAGTTCGATATTTTTTTTTTCGGTTTTCATATAATAATAATAATAAACATTTATTGCAGAATCAAGTTCCATAGTTTGTTAGTACCAGTATAAAATGCCTTATGTCTAGTGTTAGTAAATAAACTTAAACTAACGGGTAATTATATAAATTAATAACTAAGTACACCCACTAGGACCGCCACTACCACCACCACCACCCACTACCACGCCACTAAGTCCGCGATAGCCGGAGTACGTTATCTATACGATTTATGCCTTAATTACGTGACTAGGGGCTGATTTTTCCAACACCATAATATTTTATCGGAATAATTTTGAATTTTTGACAGTTCTCTCATACAATAACTGTCAGACTTCAATTTTATTCCACGAATAAAAATTATCTTTCTATTGAAAAAGCAGCCCTTAGTAATGGCGTTCGTTTGTCAAAATACAACGAGAAATTTAGGAGTTATGGGCCAACAGATGAGCATACATACATAAATAGCCTGTTAATATCATAACTCAAAGGAGGGTTTTGGTTATAACAGGCTTTGCCAGCATAATAGGAAAAAGTAGTTTGGTTTGGTTTAATCGTTTAGACCAGCCGCGGAAGGCGTAGCTTAACCTGATCAATCGACCCATGCGGCTGTTAAAACTTAGACACAGACCCCTATTTTTTTTCACATAGTTAAAGCACGAAAATTATTTAAACCAGAAAAAATGGTCGTTTACCTACTCGTTTGGTCCAAACACGTAAAGTAACTCGAAAATAAAGCTTTCAAAGAAGATTACTTATTTGGTCAAATCATCATCTGCCTAGCCTTTTCCCAAGTATGCTGGGGTCGGCTTCCAGTCTAACCGGATGCACCTGAATACCAGTATTTTACATGGAGCGACTGCCTATCTGACCTCCACAACCCAGTTACTGGGTAATACGATACCCCTAGGTAAGACTGGTTGTCAGATGTTCGGGCTTCTGACTACCCGTAACGACTGTCAAAGATCTACGAATGACAGCCGGGACCAACGGCTTAACGTGCTTTCCGAGGCACGGAGGGGCTCGGTATGTAAAGATGGTCACCTATCCACAGACCAACCGCGGCAAACGTAGCTTAACCTGATCGATCGATCTGTGCGGCTGTTATTATTTAGCCACGGGCCCCTCATTTGGTCAAATGTTCAACTATTAAAGGAACATTTAAAATAAGGAAGCTTTTTGTAACTCTCCTGCCATAAAAGTGAATAATTAATTAATGCAAAAAGTACCACTGTAACCATTAAGAGCATACATAAATGTTTACTAAAGTATTTTTATAGATTTTAAGTTCCTACGTCCGTTTCTGGCCGCGGCCATAAAATATTCGTAGACTGCCTACGACGTAGCACCTTCTACGCCGTAGAGGCCTACGTCGTAGCAGTAAATCATAGCTGACGGTGCAAATGGGGAAAAATATTGCCCCATTAAGTTTAAAGGAGTTCTTTGGGAACATTTGTAATCAGTACGGTCCAAGTTGTTCCCAAATAAAGAACGGTAATAATTACTGCTAATAAATTAAAGTCACTCAGCGGAAATGTTGGACATTAATTTTATTCTCCTTTTGTTGAAATGGGTGCTGTTTTGTTAAGACTAAAATACTAGTATTTTAATTGTTTAATTTCTTATCTTTGTTAAAATTATATCGGTAATATAGGAAATTGTCGCAAAGATTTAATGACATTCATAGATCCACTTAACTGATTGGTTACTCTATTTGTGCATTTACCCATCCTAAGAAAAAATCATTTTAAGTCAACTTTTACGTAATTCTAGCTAGCAGAACACAGCAAGTGTTTATTTAAAATTAGACTAAACTTTGATGGTGTTGGTAGGCTTATAGGATAAAAATGATTGATACAAATAAAAGTAAAAAGAATAAAACGTTTTCTAAAAATATCTTTAAACCAAAACAACTGTACTTTAAAAAAAAAAATAGGTTACACATGATATGATATAGGTGTTTATTTCCTTAAAGATGTGTACACATACTAGAATAAAAATGCATGCAGGATAACATGAACAAAAAGGATCAGACATGTTAGTATGGTGTGCAAATATTATGAATAATAATTTATTTATTTATTTTTACAATTTTAAGAAAGCATACAGACTGATTAAAATAAATCGTGACGAAATAGTAAACAACTGACAATTGCTAATTACAAGCTTCCACATATATATTGCAATGTTATAAAAAAAAGATTAAAGAAAAACAAAAATTCATGTTTGTGGTTTATTGCGGCATACCTACATAAGGTACCCATTGAAATACTCCTTACTCAAGATTTTCCTGATTCTTAACGCACTCGTACAAAATCATTAATGCTATGTGAATTAGTAAATAATAATAAATTATAAATGTCAATATTAGAAAAATAATGGTCTCACACCGCTGGAATTATGTTATTTCTTTACTTACTAATAAAACACTGTCTCAAAGACATGAGTGTTTGCAGAACGTTCCGCTCTCTTATTGTGTAGGAGTAATAAATGGATTAAAAGATAAAATAAAGCTAATACACCGCCCGCAATATTTTCTGATATAAGCCTTCGCAATATACATTAATCCTTACTCGACCTTTCTGCACGACAAACTCACATACACATAAGAATACATAACATACATATAGCTACTTTGTTATGAAACTTAGGTCTCTGAAAATATAACAAAAGATACCTTTTCGTTGTATGAGAACCTAAATAAGACTTATGCCTATTCATACCTATATGGGTTTTAGATTATTGGAATAAAATTATATGCTTTTATCGTATTTATAAAATGATATAATTAAGTGACGCTCAATATAACACTTCACACTAATATTATAAAGGCGAAAGTTTGTGAGTGTGTGTGTGTTTTTGTATGTTTGTTACTTCTTCACGCTCAAACGGCTGAACGGATTTGAATGAAATTTGGTACACAGATAGTTTATAACCGGGATTAACACATAGGGTACTTTTTATCCCGATATTCTTACGGAATCGACACTTATGCGGTTGAAACCGCAGTGTAGCTGCGCCCTGCGGTTTCAACCGCATAAGTGTCGATTGTGTTTTTATAAATGCAGCCTCTTGACCGAAGGCACTTAGCAAAATATTGTCGTAGTCAGACAAATCACAGCGTACGTCTTCATATTTAGAAAAAAAGAAAACGCAAAATTGCGTTAACAATAGCCCGTCGTACCTTTCTTCGCAATGATTTAAGATCTCATTATTTCTGGAACAGATACTCACGAGCTCGACGCGACTGAATGAATGATTTAGTCTGAAACATGACTGAACTTTATTTAATATTAAGTGGATTTTAAGCGTCTGCTGGAAATAAAATAAATTGCTTCGTTGCAGAGAATTTTACATAGCATAGCATCATACCATCGAGGACCGCAAGAGCTGAATCAAGGTAGCGCGGGAAAACAGTTCCTGGAACGACTTGGGGACGCCTTTGCCCAACAGGGAGACAGAAAAGGCTAAAAAAAATCACGCTTGTATTTGTCGGAGATGCCAACCCTCCGGGGACCATATGTAAACCTGTATAACAAATATATAAACATATGCTTAGGTATCATGTGAAAAGGGGTGAGTTTATCGGGTACTCATCCAAACACCGGGCGCTACTGAGAAATGTTTAATGGAAAAACCCAATAAAACTACCTGGGAATCGAACCTGTGACTTCACGCCCAGCTGTCACGCTAACGATCTCTAGACCAGCAGTCAGAAGATAATGTCTTTTTTATTATTATTATAGTAATCTCGGACAAACAAAACAATAACTTTTTGCATCGGTGACAAACTGTATCATAAATCTTGCAGAAGTTGACACTAATTTTGATGTACCGTTAGCAATAGCTCGTGCTAATCGCGGGACCAATTTGAAACGACGCACCTGTGTCTGTGCCTCGATTGAGATTAAACAAGCTTCTTTAGGCATTGAACTTATCGTCTTGAGTTACATGCCTACTTATGTCGGCATAAAGGTAATACTATATGCTTGACATCCCTGGCTTGTCGACAATGTCAACTGTATGAAAGGGGTGACCCTTTTTTCTATGAAGGTTTTTCAATTATGTAACATTTTGTAACGTAAAGCCTATCATTCGTAGAGGTTGGTATAGTCTAGCAAGTCAATTCAAGAAAATACTACAATATTATGTTGAATGAAAATACGTACCAAAAAGTTGCTTCGAATGTTAATGTTTATCTGAAACATAAAAGAAAACCATTATTAGATTACTTTATCAAAATGTTTCACAAATACCTAATGTTGCGATTTCTATTGACACTACCCAACATTTGTTTTTAGGGTTCCGTACCTAAAGGGTAAAATGGGACCCTATTACTAGGACTCCACTGTCCGTCCGTCCGTCCAGGCTTTATCTCATGAGCCGTGATAGTTAGACAGTTGACATTTTCACAGATGATGTATTTCTGTTGCCGCTATAACAACAAGTACTAAAAAACAGAATAAAATAAATATTTAAGGGGCTCCCATAAAACAAACGTGATTTTTTTGCCGTTTTTATAGATAATGGTACGGAACCCTTCGTGCGCGAATCCGACTCTCACTTGGCCGGTCTTTAAGGAGCTCACGAGAAAAACAATTTTTGCTGCCGCGTACTGTAGAGACTTAATAACTTATAAAAAATACACAACTTCCAAAGAACTCGGAAGAAAAAACGTGCTGATGATTATGTTCCCCCAAATGTGATGTTGACGAGTGTTTACACCTTTTTTTGCTCGGTATATTACATAACGTACCTACCCACTTACGTAAACTGCCAACATAAACACACACCAAATAAAAATGAGTTAAAAAAAATTACAAGAGATGCTCGTACAGCTCGTCGCGCTCTAATTTATTTTATACAGAAGAATAGTTTTAATATTTTTTAAATCTCCTGCGATAACACATCTACACGCAAAAAGATTTGCAGACACCGAAGTACGAGAGCTATGGACCACTGTGTGGCCATTCTCGCATAATATATTATATTATTTTTGTAGGAAAACACTGCTGTGTACGTTATTGTAAAGAATCAGTTTGGCAACGATTGTTAGTTCAATTAATCGGTAAGGTCATATTTTAAGGGTCTATCGCATTTATGTTTTACAGGACACTATTCCATGTCCGTAAACCAAACACGGCCTCGAAATTGTGTTCTTATACAGGATGGCCCATTTATAGTGTTCCAAATTTTTTTTTGTCTAGGACATCCAATGGGTTCACCTAAACGCAGCATACATTCTGCGATCAGTGGTTTAGAATAGGATTTTTTAAATTTAGTTTCTTAAAATCTCTACTTTAGTCATGTAAGCCTCTCTAGATTGAAAGTTGTTGCACAAAATCGAATCATCAATTTTTCTTAGTACATTTTTGTGTCCACTATAAATGGGCCAGCCTGTATATCGATCCTATTCTGGGCAGCCGCCCTTACTTTAAAAAAGACAACCCTTACCGTTACTTTAAAGAATTACTGTCACTTTTGGACAAGTATCTTCTAAATATTTTAAAAACTTCACAGTCAAATAATGTAAGCTCTTCAACGAGATGCACATCGGTCAAGAACCTTCAGTTCTTTCAACTTGGACTCGGTTCACGAACTCCCTTTGAGCATTTCAAGTGTACATTTTACATAAACCTGGTAGCATTCCATTACCAGCGTTCATTGCTTTTATTGTGACCTTCATTGTGTTCACATTTTATTGGCTGTCTCTTGTTTGCTCGTTAATTACCTTTGAAGTAATTATGAGGTAGATTATGGCAGTAATTTTTCCGTTTTTGACGACCTTGAAATGTTGAAAGGTTTGGCAACAAATGTCGTATAGCAAAATTTTATTACCAAAAAGAATTTATTCGAGAAAAAAGTAGATAGTTTAACCTGCCGAAACTATAACAGTCTATTTCACGGAGTAAGAGAAGGCTCCATCAATCTGGTTAAATTAAAAATGACCACTAGTTCTAAATTGTCAGGAACAATTAAGTTAATTCATTTTGTTTTCAGTTTCTAAGCAGCTTCCGTCGAATGTCTATTTTCTTTAAATGTTATGTACTTACCTTCCTAAATACATTTGGAAACCCATGTTGAATGTATATGCTGTTTGTATTGTTTAATATGTAAATAAATCAGCATTGTCGGTGGTTGTAAAACTAGTCATTAGTATCAAGTTAAACGGTCACGTAAGTATGAAACAGTACCTCACTGTAGTCGTACCTATTAGTTAAAGTAAACTCCACTATCTCCTATTACAAAACTTAAAAACTATGTCAACGTGAGTGAAGCGAAATCACATTTCGTTTGCAGAAAGTCTGACTTAATCGCTTCCAGCGCAGAGACACTTCAGCTGAGAAAGTAGTAGTAGCTTTAAATGCGTTTTCTTCTAAAGAATGTAAGCTTACACCACTATTAAATTTCTAATCTTGGGATTTGATTAAAAAACTGTTGATTTTAGATGAAAACCGGAGCCGAAAAGATAAGGAACAGTATATATAAATACTCTATGCCAATGCTAATTTCGGCAAAAAGATCGTTTTTAAGGTTCCGTACCCAAAGGGTAATACGGGATCCTATTACTGAGACTTCGCTGCCGATCCGTCCGTCCGTCCGTCCGTCCGTCCAACCGTCCGTCCGTCTGTCTGTCACCAGGCTGTATCTCATGAACCGTGATAGTTAGACAGTTGAAATTTTCACAGATGATGTATTTCTGTTGCCGCTATAACAACAAATACTAAAAAATAGAATAAAATAAATATTTAAGGGGCTCCCATACAACAAACTTGACTTTTTTTGCCGTTTTTATAGATAATAGTACGGAACCCTTCTTGCGCGAATCTGACTCGCACTTGGCCGGTTTTTTCTCCCCTCGTTAATATTTGCTTAAGTTCCGTTTTGAAACGGATTTCCTTTCAGTGATCAGAGTTTGAAGAAATGCTTGAAGAGTTACGCTTTGCAAGCAAAGCTTGATAATTTTTTTTTTCTGAGAAATAAATACATACATACAAAAACTTACGTCTTCTTCTCATAGGTTTAGACAGAAACTAAAAGACGCCACCTACTGCGATCCAAACTTACGTCTTCTTCTCATGGGCTTAGACAGAAACTAAAAAACGCCACCTACTACGATCCTTACTTACTCTTTTTGTCTCGTTTACGTTTATTTATTTAAACTTTTCGCACACAAAAAAGGTACAAAGGCGGACTTAATGCCTTAGGCATTCTCTACCAGTCAACCAAGGGTGGTGAAGAGATTAGATGGCAGGTGCTTTGGTTCACGTACGCCGGTTGCGAGTACTACGCACCTGGCTTTTCTGAAGAGCATCACCAATGAGGTCACTATAATTATGTCGTCTTAGGGCGGAGGAATCTCCCACCCGGGGGGACATGAAGGGCCCGCCAGCTAGGCGGGCAGGCGCCGGGGGGCTTGTGGACGCAAAGGCTGAGCCGGATTCCCATGACCCCTCCATCAAGGCGATGAGGGAACACCGCTGAGTTTTAGTGGGTATACTGCCACTCTGGCAGGGAGTCCCACATACTCCGTTCCGTCCCCCGACGAGCGGAGATGCGTAATGTCATTTCTCAGCGAAAAAAAAAAAAAAAAGGGCGGAATCTCCCGGAGTTGCCTTGTAAATACTTTTTTTAGACACCTTTCATTCATCCTCAATATGACCAAACCATCTAAGCATACTCTTTTATTTTTTTGTCAATATATAAATATAGAGCAATAAATACGTCCAGCAGTGCTATTCTGTAAAAATTTCACCCTGAGAACTTAGGTGAAGTGAGCGGGAAGTGAGCTGTCATTAGGGATTAACACAATTGACACTGCTCACTTCAAGCTCACTTCACTTGTGATTTTACAGTGAGATTTTTACAGAATCGACCGGCTGTTTACTATAGAAAAAATGAAATTACAAAAGCAACCAACAAGCCATTATAAGCTCCAAAAAGCGCAAACCTTAAGTTGAATATACAAATCCTCCATCCTCCGCAACACAGCACATCATTCTGTCGTCACATCAATAGCGTCACACAAATCCGTACCTTGACGATACCGTTGCAAAGCATTCAATAGGCCTATGAAATGGATGACCATTACCTTTGTGATGCGGCTTTCAAGCACTTCACTGGTGACTCACTCCGGCTAATTAATTGTCAGTTCGACTGAATGCACCCTCCAATCTGGGATTACATGGAGCTATGTTCATAATATAGGTAGCTAGGAGCCTGGTATATGGACGTCGGAATTTAAGTCATTTGAAACCGGTGGGTGCGATGTATCGTTATTTTATACGCTGTTGGCTGACTTATTTAGTGGTTGGCTTTTAGAGGTTCCGTAGTTTAATAGTAAAATCATATCGGTAGCTTAGCGAGAGTATTATGCCCATTTTCACTAACACCAGGAAACAATAAATGAACGCTTATATATTATTACACTATCCAAAACTCTCGGCGTTGAGTCGAGCGATGAAAATCCGACAGTACGCTTTATTTGTGCAATCATTTAAGTGTCACCAAGTCAGTGTCACGTGTTAGTGAAAAAGGGTATTAGAGTATTGTTATTAATCCGTTTCGAAACGGACCTTAAACAAATATTAACGAGAGGAGAAAAAACGATTTTTTTGCCGAAATCGCCATTGGCAAAGACTATGTATACAACGTGTAACGTTAAATGCGCAAAACCTGAAAATAGTTTGATCAGAATAACGAGGAGAATTAATTGAACCACTTTTTAATATGGGTCACTTCTTCTTCATCTTTCAAAAAATCTTCATTAAAAACGTTGCCGTGTCTATTTATTAATAGATCAAGCAAGCTAATGTCAGCGAGGCGTAGCGGCCCGCTGATGACTCCTCCCTCGACAAAGCGTCGTCGCAGACGCAAGAAACGATCAGAATGGCCAGTAAAACTAAAACAGCACATAAAACCTTTACAATTTTTTTAATGACTTATTTTCTCTCTGAAATAGGTCAATTGAATTGAAAATCAGTTGGGGTGTCTGAGGTTTTGCGCATTTAACGTTACACGTTGTATATAATGTTCCTTAACATCAACTCTTTAAAACCAAACAATCAATTTAGTCAAAGCAAAAGTGAGATAAAATCTATTACTTCGCTAGTTCGTTGCAACGTAAATTCACAAAATAAAATATTATATTTTCTCTAGTTCTTGTTGTGAAAACGCAAAGTAATGAGTTCTGTTTCTGAGAAAAATTTAACACAGTTAATCAGTTCGTACGCTGTAAAAGGTTCATTTATCCTTAGAGTAGGGTAAGATTAAAAGAATTACCCAAACTCAGGTACCTGAGTTTCTACCCAGAGCTTACACGTAAGCACAATTATGTAAGGTCCAACAAATTTCTCGCGTCATGAAAGCAAACAATATACCTAAAGACAAAAAATATGTATTCATTAACAAAATTAGGCAATTAATAGACTTCTTGAAAAGGAACAAGAAGTTAAATTAGGGAACTAGACAATTATTATGAAAATTGTTGAATATTTATGTTGGAGATGTTGAGGGATTTTTATCCGAAATTCTATCGGTGTCCGCCATGTTGCACGTGGTTGGGTAGAATCAGTGCGCACACCCGGCGCGGTCAAGCTCTGGATGTCCAATCTGTCATGTCGCTAACAGACTAGTCTCACCGTGGCATCTGACAGATGTCAAACGCCACACGCGACAAGACATTGACAACCTCGACTCGAACTACTGATTCAATGACAACTGTTATCGATTTGATTAATCGAGTAAGGCATCTTATACGCAGATGGCGCTACTAGTACGTAAACAAACCTTTTAATTCACTCCTCCGACATTTATAAAGGTTTTATTAGGAACTAGCGATCCGCCCCTGCTTCGCACAGGTTTTTCGACTTGACAAAACATCGAGCTTTCGATATTATATTATGTAACTTTAACACACCTTGCGGAATAAATCCTTTAATAAATGATGGTGAAAACCACATCAAAATTCGTTGTGTACTTTAGAAGAACAGCGCGGTCACACAGGCAGACACAAAAAGCGACAGTAATTTATAATATCGCTACCTTGGGGTAGAAAGGTAGTAAAAGCTATAAACCCTTTATGGTTTTTACTACCTTTCTACCCCAAGGTAGCAATATGTATAGATATAGAAGAAATCGATTATATAAAGATTTCCACAAATACTTTAGAAAATACATCTGCATAACTACGAATTGGCTATGTTATAGTTTAAATTATACACTGATTAATACGTAGTCCAGAAGGCCTAAAAAGTAGTTATGTGTAATGTAGTTAAGTGTTACTAACTTTGTCATAAATCTGATTTATCAGAAATTTGAACATAAACTAAATAAAAATAAATACTCTCCGTATTTACAGAATTTACGAAAAAATATAAATTCAAAATTTTTATAAATTTTAGTTCTCAAAAGCCTGTTATGTGGGTGGTGCAGACAAAGAATGAAGATAACATCTTCCATTTTTGTGCGTCGGGTCGCGACGGAGGGAAAACAAAAAGTTTTTATCTCATCCTCTCTTTGGAGATAACATAGTGGAAACAAATATACCCTGTTTGAAGTAGAAAGCGAAACTGATAGTTCACGTTCCGAATTTACATTGTTTTATGTGGAAAATTGCCGATTAAATGGTAGTACTTATTTAGTTTACTGGTTTACGTGACCACGGATTGGTCTAGTTTGTTTTTGTCTTTTTGTAAGTTATGTTTGTTCAGTGAAATCGGTTATTTTTATGTCAAATTATTTTTATTGGTTCTGCCTTTGCTTTATTTTAATAAATACTAGCTGTGCCCCGCGGTTTCACCCGCATAAGTGTCGATCCCGTGGGAATATCGAGATAAAACTATCTATATGGCTATAAACTAACTGTGTACCAAATTTCATCCAAATCCGTTTAGCCATTTGAGCGTGACGAAGTAACAAGCATACAAACACACATAAACTTTCGCCTTTATAAAATTAGTGTGATGTTGTTATGGTGGTGCTTGGAGAACCAACATTTCGAAGATAAGTGACATCCACCAACCCGCACTGGGCCTGCGTGGTGGATTATGACCTACTTCGTCTCACAGAGAACATGACTGTATCCCAGCAGTGAGAACGTTACAGGCAGATTATGCGTAAGCTTTGTATTTATGTTCCTATAAACACCCTAAACGACTGTCAATACGATTTGATTATACATACAAGGAAATTAGACACAAAAGATTCATGAATAAATAAACGTTTTGTCTGTGTATAATATAATATCAGCAATACATCACCGTCAAGCAGGCTGATTTTATTCAATAATCGGAACGACAAACAATACAAAATCTTGCGGAAAAATAAAGGCAATCCCTAGAGATGAATTTACGTAATAAAGAATGGTTTTACCCAAGGTTTGGGGATACAAATATCTGCGTATAATCGAGCACTTTGTGGGGGAATTGAATTCTACCTTCATGTATTACCTACCTACTTATTCTGGTAAGTTCAGCTCGATCCTCACTTAAGTTACCGCACCAATAGGTTAGTTGACAGTTTATGAAAAACAAATTAGTATTATTTCTTGTGGTTTATTTTCCTCAAAATATGAATATTTCAACGAAACATTTACATTACCAGAACTAATTTTTCACTTCCATACCGCGATTTAATTTTGACTGTCAAAATGTGACATATTGGCAAGATGGTTCGAGTTTCGTCATACCTTTTTTTTTCCTCAAACCCACTTTTTTCACAGTGCTGTCTGCACACAAACTTCAATTAATACTTCTATCTGACTGCTACATTCGGTAGTCTTGATTAACAAGGTTGTTGAATATTAAGAAAGGAATCTTCAAAGCAGACGAATAATAGTTTATATTAATGTTCATTTTGTCAGTTTTGAGGTAAGGAATAATAAAAAATAAGAGAAATTTAGTTTGAGAGATAAAGAGAGTTATATTTATTTATTTATTTAAACTTTTCGCACAAAAGGTACAAAGGCGGACTTAATGCCTTAGGCATTCTCTACCAGTCAACCAAGGGTGGTGAAGAGATTAGATGCTATTGATTGATTAGATGACAGTTTATATCTTTCTTCGCTCTCATGTAACGATTTGTGTCTAAACGTGACAAGTCCTTGTAATGTCACTCTCAATTCTCGTAAAATTATCGAATCACTGCCTAAGGAGGTTTCAATTCAAAAAGAGTTCGCTTTCCAATAGTGCGGCACTTGACTTAAGCTTAGAGAATATCTCTACTGCAGTAGTTCAGTTTCAACGTTCATGAAGGAAACCTGAGTAACACGTAATCAACTTAAGAAACTTGTTACCATTCATGTACAAGGTGTGCTATGTCAATGTTTCCCGTCAACTTCGGTCTAACATAACATAGCATCACGCCGGCAATTCCCGAAGCTTGAAGCCAACATAACTGGCAAAATGAGAATGTACAGACGCCAGCATATCAAGCTACCCGATACTGTCAGATTGTCCCAATCAACTTTGAACCTTTTGCATTAGCAATAAAGTTGAAAATCTATTAAAGTGGTCTAATAGCCGTTTTACTTTGACCAAATGTTTCAAAACATTATGTATCTTGTATCTGGACCTGTAATAAAAAGATTCAACGTTCCTATCGCAAACATCTTCATTCGGAATGAAGTCGAGTTTCTTTCTTTATGTGAAATTTCTTGATCCCCGACCTACCCTGCCGCTATTACTTCGTTTTCACTTAGAGTTCATTATGACAGTGTTTCTTTTTGCTCGACTCCTATTGATCTTAGCGTGATGTTAAGTAGCCTATAGCCTTCCTCAAGAATTGGGCTATCAAATGCAATATTTTTTTTTCAAGTCTGTTATGGATGGTAGTTCCACTTTATTAGTTCAGCTTTATTATTAGTGTAGATAGATGCTAAACTAATTTGCGTGATAACCCTATTTTTGTTTTATTATTAGTTAATGACACTAAATTCCTACTGTGGCACAAGATAAAATCAAATCAAATCAAAATCAAAAGTCATTTATTCAAACTAGGCTGAGAATCAGCACTTTTCGAACGTCAAAATTACAAAAGACAGTCCCCCAAAACGCCCGCCCTTCACCACTTCCTAGTGCTTTGATATACCTAGATAGTAAAAAATAGATACGTGATTAGACTTGTAAGTGTCTTAGAATATCTACTTACAGAATGAAACAGACTGACAGTTAGATTTTTAGGGCTTTTAACTACCTGTAACGACTGTCAAAGAACTACGACTGACGGAAGGGTGTCGATATTGCAATGGATAGTCACCCATCTACGAACGTCGATCGCGGCAATCGTAGATCAACCTTCGATCGACCCGTGCGCCTTTTATTATTTAGCTACGAGCAACACTGATTTAATTCCTTACATATGTATAGTAATGTATACTAACCAAATATGATCACTAATCAATACCAAGACATTGTTACACCTACCTATGTCCCCAAACAGTAAATTTTCATCAAAATTTCCCGTGTCCTGCAAAGCTTTTGTAATTGAACACATGAACGCTGTCCGATATAAGCATGAAAGAGAAATAGAGTGTGTCACCGCGGGTTTCCGCACGAAGAGTGCGGGACAGCGGGTCATCACTCATCTGAGAGGAATAGGTTAGTATCGTGCTTACAGACGGTGAGATAAGTTATCCAACGTTATTATTTATTTGTTTATTTATATATACTCTATTGTACTCCACAAAAATACATGACATAAAAAAATACATCAAACACTACAAAATATACAATGGGCACCATTATCGCTTTCTGCGATCTCTTCCAGGCAACCTTGGAATGGACAGTGATTTTTCTGGACATAAAATGGGCCTGTCGTTGGTGCAAATATTATTTATACAATACACGAAAATAGATACATATATAAATATCCCAAATTATAGATACATAAATACATACTTACTAAATATATAAGCAACGAAAATAAAAGAAGACTGTAGATTATTCGTTAGGTCAACAATGACACGTAATGTTCCTTTACGAGTCTCTATTTTAATCAGTTGTTAAATCTCATCTCTTGTATATTGACAGTTGTTACCGAAGAGTATGCAATAATGAAATTATACAGCATGAATCAGAAAAATTTTAACCGTTGTGTTTTCAATTAGAAAAGCGAATAGCAATTGACTTTACTGTAGGGCGTGGATATTTTACACAGATACAATTATAATTGATCGAAGTACCTACGACGTTTCTTGCTGACGAATGTACAGACGCCAGCACATCAAGCTACCCGAAACTGTTACATATTTCCAATCAACTTTGAACCTCATGCTTTAGCGATAAAGTTGAAAATCTATTAATGAAACTTGACACATTGTAGTAGCTTGATGTGCTGGCGTCGGTACGTACTAAGTGCCTTGTTAAAGTTCTCAGCTTACCAGTTGAGTAGTTACATGTACCTACAAGTTGTATATAGCTCTACACTATTAAAACTTTAGAAAGGGCAAAGTTAAATAATGGGACTATGATCACAGAGAAAATGAAAACGGAATGATTTAGCTGTGATTGGAGAAATACCTCAAACCTGGAATTGGCTTTGTTTGGTAGCTTTATTTGGTAACTCAAAATTACAAACATTTACAACATTATTTTAACTATATTGCAAACCTGAATATAGTTTGTTCAGAATAAGTAACTGAATCGATTCCAATAATTTTTACGCCATGTTACATTTTGTCCCAAAAATATTTAAAAAAGGTTACAAGTTGGACACCGAGCGACACTAAGTACATATCCGCAATAATACGCGCACAACACCGGTCACGACCAGTCATAGTGGCACTAGGCGCGGCCTGGAGGCGCGGGCGGCGCGGGGCGCCGCGTGGTGTGAGCATATTTTTGTACGGACATCCAGGTAATATAACAAGCTTATAACTTTAATATTTTTCATGATACAGTTTTGAAGTTTTGTACATAGATTCTTTACATAAAAATACTAGACACGTGTTTCGGGTTTCGCATATACTAAAACTAATGTTGCATATGCCTAGGCAAATGTTAAATGCTTTTTAAAACCAATATAAGAAGATAGCAGAAGTAAGTTTGATGAAGATAATACGACTAATAGAAAAATGTAATATATGGAAGAAGATAACATGCTAAAATATATAAATAATTGCTGCGTCGACCGTACATAAATTGGGACAAGGTCAAGAGAAGGATGAATATGTTTGATGTATGAATTTTCTTCATCTTGGGTTCAGCTTCCAGTTTAACCGGATGCAGCTGAAATACAATATTTTACATGGAGTGACTGCCTATCTGACCTCCACAACCCAGTTACTTGGTAACACGATACCGCTTGGTAAGACTGGTTGTCAGACTTTTGGGCTTCTGACTACCCGGAACGACTGTCAAAGACATACGAATGACAGCCGAGACCAACGGCTTAGTGTACTTTCCAAGGCACGTGGTTTTCTCTGTTCTTGAGAACAACAGTATACAGTATGCGTTCAATATACAGAGCATAATAAAACGCTTCAGTTACCGTTCAAACTATACCTACCAGCCGATTTATAGTAAAGCACAGTTGCTTCCCTCAATACTTGTTAAATCCCTGTACAATAGCGTATTGCATTTACCATTTACAATAGGGTATTAAGTTCAGATATTGCAATTCTGCTTACGTAGAGACAGTCCTTTGTCTACGCGTCAAACTGAAACTCGCTTTGTGGTTACTCACCTAGATGTATATTTTTGTTATTACATTGAAATAATGTAGGTTATGTGTATTACGAACAAAATACTGTCATTATACATTGGTTTTGAAGTTAAGATTATTCCAAACAGATTTGACTTTAACCTAGTTTCTTTTTTTTTTTAATAAGCAAATTTCATTGAGTTTTTGCCCTGACTTAATATCCCTAGTCTTTAATACCAAGTATACCACATCATTAGTTCCGACTCATGGTATGGAAAATTCGTGAGGTTTTAGTCGATTAAAGTTCGACATAACCCTTACAATAATCACCCTCTTTCACGAAAGGCTTATAACCTACTTAAATATGACTGGTCCTGGCAGTTACCTCCACTCCCTCGGTTCTGCACTGCTTCCGATCCGAATCCGAAAAATGTCGGTCCGAAATATCCATAGTGCTATTTGTAATAGGGGCTGCCCACTAGATCCGCACTCAATCCGTTAGAATTTAGAACATTCCCAATTTGAATTGAACACGGATGTTGAATTCGAATTCGCCCTTACTTAGGGTCCTTTCCCACGGCAAGTTCCCGTTTTTTGCAGGTACGGTTTTTTGCAGGATCCCGTTTAGTAATGTAAGTGTTTAAATATACATATTCACACAAGCGTCCTCTTTTCCGGATACTGCAAGCAGGATGCATGTGTGAATACATATATTTAAGCACGTACACTAAACTACCTAAACTAAACGGGATCCTGCAAAAAACCGTACCTGCAAAAAACGGGATCTTGCCGTGGGAAAGGGCCCTTACTTGTTTTTACGACAATTTAACCCATTATCATGAAAATCAAGCCAACATGTATTGGCTGCTTAGATTGAAAACTGAATTTGAATTTGGAATCTTTTCTTCTCCTGCCTACTACCGAAGAGTACATGATCTATAAAACAAGCTTGAAATCACAATATTTTTCAAAATAAAAGACACAAAATATCTAGAGCATGCACGCACGACGTACATATATAACGTGTGGACGATGCGCACTGACCTGTCGCACGATTTCACGCTGTTACAAGTTTAAAACAACGCTGGTCCGAGTTGTACGCAGCCTACAAGTACATACACGACACATCAAAGGGAAGCGCTGTGACACAGAGAACGGTGAATGGACGAGCCTTCAATTCTGAATGGACTTTGAATTTTGAGCCTTTAGATTTCGGCCTTTGGGATGTGACGGTTGGGTATTAGGTCCATTCTATAGATTGTGTATTTCCACAAAACACCATCTCAGATATCGATCTACATGATCTTCACATGATCTGACCAAGATTATGTCTGGACTTTAAAAGAGACTGTGACATCTGAGTTTGTTTCGGCCTTTCTGCTAGGAGTAGCCAGATAGAAAACGCCAACTTCATCTAGTTTTTAAAATATGATTGACGTGTTTGTGCAAACTTACAGAAATAAAATTATTTATCATTTATTAGATGTCACAGTCCCGTAGGTTTCGGCCTCCGGTTTTGGACGTCTTTGTGTGTATCTTTAGATAAATTCTACGGACAGTGATTCAGACAGGACAGGCCTTTATGTAGCCGGCTTTTGGATTCCTGCGCGCGTAGCAGACCTCAATACGTTTTGAAGTGCTTGTTGTATAGTGAGTCGTAGGAACATTTCATTAATATAGTCAATTAGACGTTATTGGTCCTATCGAATAGGTAGGAGTATTTGGGCTTAGACGTATACGTTGAATTGAGTTTAGACTGAACCGTTCTACAGATGGTGAATAAGACGTTAGTCGTAAAGGCCTGTACCTCTGGGGTTTGACTTGCCATAACACAGTTGTGTTGGATTAGGTTGTTGGAATGAAAACAATATTTATTTTAACAATTTTTTTTTCAATTTTACTAATATGTTATACTAGCTGACCTGACAGACGTTGTCCTGTATAAATTTCATTATGGTTTTGAGTTCAGATTTTCTGAATTTTCCGGCACCTTTTCCATTTTTCCTTTTCCTAAAAACCTAATTCGGATTCGCTAGATCGGTCCAGCCGTTCTCAAGTGATGCGCTTACCAACGAACAGCATTTCGTTTTTATTTATATATATTTCACATAACCATAAACAAAAATCTATTTCAATTCAAGCCCCAACTATTTTCGTTTTTCTCCTCTTTCAAACACTGCAGAAACCTTCAAAACTGAACAGCTAAACAAAAAAAAAAGTTTTTTCTCCTACCCGTCAGTATGTCACCCGTTTCGATCTACATCAGCTGTTTTCCGAGAATATAGCGGGGACAATATGACGTCCGCATCGGTCCTAAGTACACTGTCGTCTATGGACATTCACCATCCCCCGTTATTAACAACATCCACGTGGCCATCATGTCCATACTAGACGTATCCACTCAAAATGATAATTATATACGTTATAACATTGCAGAGCGGATATTGAGTTGTTGTTGGTTTAAGGCCTCGCGGCTCGCCTCTCATGCACGGCGTTGTGGGTTCAAATCTGGGCAAGTATATACCTGCCATGCGATTCTGTAACCATCTCACCGTGAAAGCTTGGGTGAAGTGAGCGTGGAGTGAACTGTCATTCGCTAGAGATTAACACTATTAAGTGCTCACTTCACTTACGATTTCACGGTGAGATTTCTACAGAATCGACCGGCTGTTCCTTTTTTAATTCGTATCTACTTTCTGAGTTTATTTTGGGAATTACTGACCTCGGTAAAGTGGACACGTTGCGAAGAAACCTGCACTTATAGTTGATTTAAGTCTGAAAACATCAACCCATCTTGAGCAAGCGTGGTGATAAAAGCTCATGTCTTCTTTGTATGAGAAGAGGCCTTTGCTCTGCGGTAGGACAATTATAGGCTGGTCTTATTATAGGTAATTGAATATAGTATAAGTACGTTCATACGTACTCAAGTGGCAGTGGGCTGGCCATGTCTGTCGAAGGGCCAATGGCCGGTGGAGCAGACGAGTCCTGGACTGGAGACCGCGTATCGGCAAGCGTAGTGTGGGACGCCCCCCAGCTAGATGGACGGACGACCTAAAGAAGGTGGCTGGGGTAGACTGGATGCGGAAGGCGGAGGACAGGGTGTTGTGGCGCAGTCTGGGAGAGGCCTATGTGCAGCAGTGAACTGCGATAGGCTGAGTTGATTGATTGATTGATAAGTACGTTATGAGAAAGTCGCTCGAAACGCTACAATTGTTACAATTGTCTTCTTCTTTGCGTAACGCTAAGAAGATTACGATTGTTCAGCTTACTTGGCGCTTCAGTATACCCACCTACGCTAGCTTATGATTTTCATACATAGAGAATAGCTGCTGATCCTCTTGTCTGAATTCGTTCTTTGCCTCTTTGCCACGATCTATGATAACACCAAACTTTTTTTTTCTTTACAAAAAAAAAAAAAACGTTGCCCCACACTAGGAATTTATCCTGTATTGTGGGTGCGTTGATTGTTATAATGATCACATACAATCAGCCTATAATATATTGTGAGAGAAAGTGGGCCATAATCTACCACGCGGACCCAGTGCGGGTTGGTAGATGTCACGTGTCTTCGAATTTTCAGTTGTACGGCATGCCGGTTTCCTCACGATGTTTTCCTTCACCGTTTAGAGAGCTGTGGTGATGAAATAATTTTAACGGTGCCCCACACTAGGAATTTATCTTGTATGATTGTTATAATGATCACATACAATCAGCCTATAATATTCCAACTGCTGGGACACAAGCCTTCTCTCGGTGAGAGTGTGCCGTAATCTACCACGCGGGCCCAGTGCGGGTTGGTAGATGTCACGTGTCTTCGAATTTTCAGTTGTAGGGCATGCCGGTTTCCTCACGATGTTTTCCTTCACCGTTTAGAGAGCTGTGGTGATGAAATAATGTAAACAAAGTAAAGCACCTGTTTGCGTATAAACCTATGACCCGTAAATTGCGGCCGATACCGCTGGACCACCACTGATCTGCTCTAATGATCATACTGTAAACAATTACGTCCAAATTGAAACTATTTACAGCTCTAAATAAATTTCAATGTAATTAATGAAAGTACCCTGTATGTTGATTCGCCAAACATTTGAGCCGGCAAATATCTATATATATATATATACCGCGATATCGCCGCGTCGCCATACAAAAGTAACATTTTGTATGGCGTCGCGGCCGCTGCGCGAATATCGCCGCGATATCGCCGCGTCGCCATACAAAATGTTCCTATATTGGAGTCGCGGCGCAACCATGTTGCGGCGCGACAGGTCGCCCCTGTGTGAATAGTCGCGCGCGTTTCCATAGAAATTGTTCTACGGATATATATCGCAGAATCGCGTCTTGACGTCGCGTCGCGCCTGTCTGTACGAACCTTAATACTCCACCCAGCATGCATTTAATAAATTAAATATGTATTTATGAAAGTTGCATACTTCTCGCCGGAGAATATGTATTAAAAAAAAAAAAAACATTTTTAACTACCCACGCTTCATAATGATCCCTTTCATCGTAATTAAAATTTGATTTTAAAATAACGCAAATTTCAATCTGTAAATAGTGAAATTTAATTTAAGCCTTTGTAATGAAACTTAATTGAAATGATGGAATGTAGTATTTTATTATTAGTTACACTGGAATTTATTTCATTTAGGTAGGTATTTATTTCTTTGACAAGTGCGTGTTGCCAGTGATGACATATGGCACTGAAACGTGGTCGCTCACGATGGGTCTTATTAGACGCCTATAAGTCACCCAAAGGGCAATGGAGAGGGCTATGCTTGGAGTTTCCTTGCATGATCGAATCAAAAATGAAGAGATTCTCAGGAGAACAAAGGTAACCGACATAGCCCGAAGAATTGCCAAACTTAAGTAGCAGTGGGCAGGGCATATTGCTCATAGAACACACGGCCGATGAGGCTGAAAGGTTCTGGAGTGGCGACCGCGTACCGGTAGACGTAGCGTTGGTAGGCCTCCCACAAGATGGAATGACGACCTTGTGAAGGCCGCAGGAACCCGTTGGATGCGAGAAGCACAAAACCGGTGGAGTGTCCTACGTCCAGCAGTGGACGTCTTTCGGCTCAAATGATTATGATGAGATATTTTTAATTAATATTAATAGCCTTAACCTAGTTTTAATTAGGTACCACCTATTATTAAAATTGTTACTACTGCAGTAGATACTGTGCGCTTCCTATTAACTTGCAGGTAACTTAATACGAGCAGTAGGTGGTATCTAACACAAACTGTAAATTGCTTCGATCAAGTTCAATCATTGACTAAGTGACGCCCTTTCATGTGATCATTTAATTTGCATGAAACTAGACTATAGGATACGATACTACTGCAGAATAGTAAAGTACTAACCAGGTAGCATAGTTTGCTATTTTCCGGTATAAAAAAAAGAAGTTTTTATCGCGGCGAAAGTGTAATATTTCGACTGTTTTATTTATTTATGTAATATTTTCGCACACAAAAAGGTGCAAAGGCGAACTTAATGCCTTAGGCATTCTTTACCAGTCAACCAAGGGTGGCGAAGAGAGTAGATGGCAGGTGCTTTGGTTGAGCAGAACAATGATAAAAAAAAACTATATTAAAAAAAAAATGTTACAATTTTTCCGGTCTAGCTCTCGTTCGCCAAGTGTGCAAAGTATAAGTTGCGATAAGAAACTTCGCTCGAACATTCCTGCTAAGACAATTCAACTACGGACAAATTCATTATACAATAAAAACGTATGCAGTCGGGGTTCCCCCGTCAGGAACGTTCCTTACGTGATACTCGCACTCAGACTCACAATTTCCAATCCCTAAAAATTTTACTTCATCTACGAGTTCAATTTCACACCTCACACCTCGTAATAGAAAGAGACACATAAAAAGATGCATGGACCAACGCTTTTTCCTTACGTGACGATTTCTACCAGTCAACTCCTACCGGTGACCGCGTAAAGCAACGTTGTTACACAGAAGAAACCTAGAAACAGCAATCGACCTTCAACTTTCACCACAGTGTAATCAATTCAGCGGATCCATTTTATCTCGCAAAACGTCTGATGCCCGCTTGTAGTTACTCTGTGGTACTGCCGGCTACGCAAGCCTACTGTGTGGCCTACGCCTGTAATTTTCAAAGCAACCGTTGATTACTGCCGAGCTACGTTTTGTATGGGCCCATAGTTATAATGACCCAGTTTACATTGTTCAAACGACCTTGCTTTGCTCCTAGATGTTTTCTTCTAAGATGTAAAAAAGTTTTTGTTCGCTTTAGGGCGTAAACTAAAAATGAGTTCCGTTTTAAAAGTGTACTCTTGATACTCGTAGTACTAAAAAGTGAATTGTTTTTTTATTGTTAGTATTGGTATTAGGTACAGACACCAGCACATCAAGCTACACGAAACTGTCAAATTTTCCCAATCAACTTTGAACCTTATGCTTTAGCAATAAAGTTGAAAATCTATTAAAGAAATTTGACATAGTGTAGTAGCTTGATGTGCTGGCGTGTGTACGTAAACTTGATATTGTTAGTGGAATGTAAGTTTGCTGAAATTAAAGAAGTTATTTTTATTATTCAGTTAAAACTGTTTTCTCTACTCTTCAGACTTACATAAATCTCTCCTATATTCTTGAAAAAAATGCAAAGCAGTGAACCCAAATGCTTCATACTGGGATAAAAATCTTAGCAAAAAACCTAAAAATACGTAAAATTGAAGTATCGTACACCTCACTTTCAGTAGCCAGGCTTACGTGAACTGAACCAATCAGGAGCCTCCACCAATGTGACCACTATACATACGAACATCATTAAGCCTTGAAGTGTTCTACAAACAAAAAACATTGTTTCATGTTTAGAAAAGAATGAAGTGAAAAATAACCTCTCTATACGACAAGGTACGTTTTATTCAAAAATATTCTCGCATCAGAACTCTAAAACATTGCAAAAAGCCCAAACATATTTCTCAAAGCCGTTCAAAGCTGAAAAGCATTCCGAAAATTCCATTCCTAACGAAATGCTCTATGAATCGGACTCTCACGAAAATCTGTTGCAAATCAACAGTTGTATTTACTACTGTGAATTCCGAAATTACAAAATTCCCTTTAACCAGCAGGTATTTTATAGATGGTACTGTTTTGCTGGTCTGCCCCGTTGTTCTAGTGGTCGCAAGTGTTAACGCTGAGCAAGCTTAGATTCTGGGTTCGATTCCCGAGTCGCGCAAAGTGTTACTGGGTTTTTCCACCTGGAATTTCCCAGTAGCAGCCCGTTTGGCAATATGCTCACCCCCTATTACACCGTAAACACATGATAGATACGTCGCACACCGTCAGAGACTCCGGCACAATCTGTTTGCTCAACTGTCATCCAAAACTGTAGCCCTATAGGTGCCCAGTCTTTTGTACATTAAAAATACTAAATGCCCTTCTGTTTACCAACCCCGAATATGATGTGTTTGTGATTGAATGTAGTAAAATTATGAGTATACATATGTCTCGTGTTCTGTGAACTAACATGGAACAGTGGACTCCCTTACTTACTTTTTGTATGTAAGGGAGTGCACTGTTCCAAGTTAGTTTTTTAAATGAAATTATATACATCATGATTATTGTCAACGTAATAATGGAGTATATTTTCATCACCTGCGTAGCCTTTTCCCAACTACCGTTTTAATCCTATATATCTATCTAAATATATATTCTATATATGTATTGGATGATTTGTTTTTTTACAGTCTCCTAATTTTTACAGGGTGTTCTACTCATGAATATGAACAACTTTCACTATGGGACCAACTCGGAAATCACGAAAAAAATCTGCTTAATACAAAAGTTCAATATACCTACTACCTGACCAAATGATAAATGATAAATGATAAATGATAAATGATTTATTTTCTGTAAGTAAGTTTGTACAAACACTTTTACATGTCAATCATATTTTTTAAACTAGATGAGGTCGGCGTTTCCTATCTGACTACTCTGAGAAGAAAGGCCGAAACAAACTCAGAGGTCACAGTCTCTCAGTCTCAAATGTACGAAACTTTTTTTTATATGATTTTAAATATATATTATATTATTTATTTATTTCTATAGCAATTGCTTGCTGCACTTACAGTAAAAACCAAAGCGCGCACAGCAAGCCAACAATATAAAATGTAACTAAAAAACTTCATTAATTTGGATGAATATTGGCATATAGGTAGTCCATGATCTGGAAAAGGACATAGTCACTTTTCATCTTATATCGCAGACGAAGTCGCGAGCAACCGCTAGTTAATTATAAATCAATAAATTAACTAAAAATAAATAAATAACTGCCGTAAAGTGGATGTATTATAAGCAAACCTCTACCCAACCGTTCGGGGAATACCTGAAGCCTAATCCCTGTTTAAAGGTTTAAGCCCCATTAACACGGTGCAAGTTTATTGCCTGTGGCATACCATAAAATTGAAACAGCAATTAACTGGCGCTGGCGGTCTTAACAACACGTACAATTTATTGCACGATACGGACAAGTTAGTTGCCGTTCAAAACTGGTATAGGTGTATAATAAAATTGCATATACAATAAAAAAGCACGTGCATAAAAAACGCGTTCAATTCTGCCATGAAAATTTTCTATCATTCAAACAATGAACTTTTAATGAAATGTTTGACAGTGCAAATATTTACAATACTTGAATCAATCAAGGACGTGCAATTGTCTGCTTAGACGAGACAAAACTGCCTTGGTATAAGCTGCATGCAATTTTGTTGAACTTGCATTCAGTTATTGTATGCCATTTTATGGAAATCGCACGCGTGTAAGAGCGCGTGAGAGCGTTGGTGGCTTATTGTTAGTTTTATCGGCCCCAACTTACAAGTTCTAGGTCGTGGGATATAACCCAGACAGGCGGTTTATTTTGTGTAAATAATTTCGTCATCACTGCTCTGAAAAGGGCGAAGGAAAACATCGTGAAACCGGCATGTCGTATAAGCAAAATTTCAATGAAGTGTGACATCTACCAATCTACACTGGGCCCGTGTGGTAGATTATAGCCTACTCCCTATCGAAGAGAGGAGGTTTGTGGCTTAGCAGTGGGAATATATGAGTTATCGAAGACACGGTTCCATCAGGTTTGGATTCTTGTTGTGATGTAGGCTGTAAATATGAATAATAATGATATACAACGTGTAACGTTAAATGCGCAAAACCTCAGACACCCCAACTGATTTTTATTCAATTGACCTATTTCAGAGAGAAAATAAGTCATTAAAAAAATTGTAAAGGTTTAATGTGCTGTTTTAGTTTTACTGGCCATTCTGATCGTTTCTTGCGTCTGCGACGACGCTTTATCGAGCGAGGAATCGTCACCGGGCCGCTGCGCCGCGCTGACATTGCGGCTTGCTTGACCTATTAATAAATAGACACGGCAACGTTTTTAATGAAGATTTTTTGAAAAATGTGGCCTATATTAAAAAGTGGTTCAATTAATTCTGCTCGTTATTCTGATCAAACTATTTTCAGGTTTTGCGCATTTAACGTTACACAGTGTATAAAAAATTAAAAGTCCAAAAAATACGGTTACTACACACAAAATCTTGGAATTCCTATTTATTGTTTTAATTATCAAGTAAACATGCCAGAGCTAAGATTGTAAAAAAAAAAAAAACAAAATCAAAACAAAATAAAATCTATGGTATATTTTTGGAAAATGAAGACAATATGTTTGCCTAATACTACATGGCTGTACTAATAATAGTTAACTTACGATTTCAAATATGTGTCTTGATTTGAGTGTAGGTACAGTCCACTCAAAAAAACGATGCGTCTTTTCGCGGACGGTTTAAAACAATCCTCTTCATAATGGGAAGAACAAATTACAGTTTGTTTTGAGGGAAACCAATTATTTTTCCTGTCTGTTGCATGTATCCATTTATTTATAATTTCTGGATCTTTCGGGAAACTTAAAAAAAAAGATTTTTTTTTAAAAGACGTTCTTAATATAATTTCTTATTTAGAACAACTAACAATTATTACTATCCATATCTCAGCGCTGCGCACCGGTCAGTTTGGTCACATGGAGGCGACATGTGCTACGCATTCAAGACATATACCTCAATATCCGTTATCTATACAAATAAATAAAATTGAAGTGGCTGTTCATAATTTAAAAAAGCAGCTTTTTACTAAATGCACATGAAAGTATATACGGTAGTTATAACAAAAAAACTATTTTCATAATTTTTGTCTGTCTGCTTGTTCCGGCTAATCTTCGAAACGGCTGGACCGATTTTGACGACTTTCACGGGCAGGTAACTAATGTTATAAGGAGTAACTAAGACTAGAAACAAAGAAATCAAAAGGTTTTAATGTCAGGAGAACGAAGTCGCGGGCAGAAGCTAGTTTCAACTATAAAATCATGGACAAAAAATAACACACATACACACACACAAACAATAAAACAAATAAACACACGCATAAATAATAAAATAAATAAATAAACACGGAATCACTAATTAAAACCAAAGTAAATAATGTAAACATGAAAACAATTTGCACTGATGCGTTACAGATTTCAATTTAAACTCGTTAATTCATTGCATAACTCATTGGAATGGTAAATAATTAAGTAAAGTCTTTGTTTGCAAACTAAAGACCGGGTCACACCAAATGAAACGAGTATTTGGCGGAGCGGTGTGTTACAGTGTAACGTTTACCTATTTGAACTTGAACAAATATAGAGTGAAGGCATATCTCTCGGATATCTATGGATATAGATGTACTAGCTTTTGCCCGCGACTTCGTTCGCGTGGAATAGTGACTTCCGGCAGATTTTTGGTTTTACCCACATAGTTAAAGAATGAATTAAAAATGGAAATGAATTAAAATGAATGAATGAATTAAAAATTTAAAAATTAAAAATTCCCACATGAATTAAAACAATAACATGAACCGAACTCGTGTAACGATCGACACCATTGCGCGATCACCAACTCGACATATAGTACTAATAGAATTATCTATACTCCGTTAGAGCATTTTCTATGTACTAAAAGTTGTATTATATTATATTTTTCATACCTTTTTACTATTTATTTACATTTTTCCGATGAATTTTCAGTACTAAATTGATGCCGACTCTTGACCAATAGATGGCGCTGTATGTCCGGAATAAATTTTATTTTTTATTTTATTTTTTGTAATAAAAACTATCCTATGTCCTTTCTCAAGTTCCAAACTATGTCTGTACCAAATTTCACACAAATCGGTTCAGTAGTTTAGGCGTGAAGCAAAGACAGACAGACAGACAGACAGAGTTACTTTCGCATTTATAATATTAGTTTGGATGTATGTCTTTCAAAGCGTGTTGAGACACGCTTACAGTCTTTGAATCAAGATTCATATCTCATTGCGTGTTTGCATCTCAAGGATTTCCATCTTACATGCAACTGGGAGCTGAAAGTTATAAGTCGGGGATACGTCACCAAGCCGCGCTACAATCCTATTGGCCTAATCTTGTTCAAACTGGCTTTTGCAGCGCGTGCAGAACCTACTCTCATAGTCCGTTGATATGACTGGTAATCAAACTCTTTTCTTCCGGGTTCCGAGAGTACATAGAAGCTAGAATATACTTTCTTTATTGTACACCAAAATTGTAACAAAGCTCTTTTGCAATATTTCTAGCTTTGTGGGTACAATGGCGGTCTTATCACTGATGGCAATATTGAGCAGATAACCTTAAGATGGACTGAAATGAACGACAAACTAGCTGGAGGCTAACCAAAATATAATATTCAAGATTTTGTAATGTTTTGCTATTTTTTACTCAATTACACTTAAACGCTTAAAGGATACGAAGGAAATCAGACACACAGATACATACATTGGATTAAAATATAGGATACTTTTTATCCAGATATATAAGCATAATAAGCCTATAATGTTTCCCACTGCTGGGACACAGGCCTCCTCTCAGTGAGAGGGAGTGGGCCGTAATCCACCACGCGTGCCCAGTGCGGGTTGGTAGATATCTTGTATGTCTTCGCATTTTTCATTCTAGGACATGCCAGTTTCCTCACGATGTTTTCCTTCACCGTTTTGAGAGCAGACGGCCGATTCTGTTATAATCTCACCGTGAAAACTTGCGTGGAGTGAGCTGTCACTGTCATACCACTGATGCTAGAGATTGACCAAGCATACATTTACAATCAAAATCGAGATTTTAATAATATTTTTTTATGATAATTCTATTGATCATTTTATATAATTTCAATGCGAGTATCTTAGTATAAATAAAGTGTAGTGTGTGAATATATCAGAGTATATTTCAAGCGATGATTCAATAAAATAAACATACATCAATCAATTAATCCTTTATGCAGATGATTATTATGTTCATATTTCAGTTCTTGTTACAAGCAAAAAACATTTTGAAAATTGTTGTTGTATTTTTTAAGTCTAAATGATTGTTTAGATTGTATTAGTCGATCGTGTACTATTTATTTCCTAATTTATGTTAAATGTATATTGTACCAATCTTTTTGTTTCCGTTTTTTATTTTATAGTGCTTTCTGTGGAAACTTTTAAATGGCCTTCATTTACATATTGTTTAAAAACACTGTATAAATTAGCTGTAAGCTTCCCGAAAAGAATAAAATAAAATAAAAATGATTTTGTGTTACTTGAATTAATTGTTAACGGGTTTTGTTATTTAACAAAGGCCTTCTTTCTGTCAAGTTCATTCTCAGACAGAACGTAAATAAACTTCAATGTTAATTGACAGTTAGCTATTTATGTAAGTGGTATTTGCGAAGCAAAGCGAAATTCCACATAATTTCTGCGAAACACAAAATCAATTAACTACTGTTGAAACTCCTGAGGGTGACAGTTCTGCTTAATTCGGCGTCACGTGACTATTTTCTTGATCTAAACTATTACTATTTTCTTGATTTTACTCAAAATGAATAAAAGGCAGTCAAAAGTAAAAAGTCTAATACATCACTGAATGTCACAGAAATCATTACCATGTAAACGAGAGAATATTTTGGGATCTCTGAAGTTACTTGTAGTGCCCCGCGGTTTCACCCGCGTAAGTTTCCATCCCGTAAGAATATCGGAATAAAAAGTATCCTATGTGTTAATCCTGGTTATAAACTATTGGTGTGCCAAATTTAATCCCAATCGTTTTAGTACTTTTTGCATGAAAGAGTAACAAACATCCATCCATCCTCGCATACTTTCGCGTAAATAATATTATATATTAAGAAGTAGAATAGTAGGAAGCTGGGTAGTAGGGTATTTTGTACTGAATTCTGATATACCGATGGCGCAGCATGTGGGGCGCCTCATTTTGTTACTGGAATCACCGGATTGGATAAGACTGACACTGGCTGGTGACGTCGCATCGATGGTTGCGTGGAGACTGTCTTCTGATGACAGAAGAGGATGTCAGGGGAGCCGCTGTCGTACCACGTCCACGATAAACTGCTATATTCGGGCATAATCCTTATGATATTGAAGATACTGAACCACTAATATGATTACCACTCCTGGTACAGACTATCGTGATCCCTTATATAACCTATATATGAGTTACAAGTTTCAAAACAGCAAAAACAAAATAAAAGATTCTTGCAAAATAAAAGAACTCTATAACTGCTACAAACATCAAAACAGCAACAAAGTGGAAATAAAAATAAAAACAACAACGTGCCACGAATATTTGTATAACGGATATTCATTAAAAACATCACACACCGCAGATTCGAAACAAATAACTCGACATGCAATCAAAATACTTCGTTTCTGTGTTGGTATCGAATTTCAATACTACCTCGATGCAAACCAAACGTTCATCTATGATAAAACTGTACTACCACATGTTATGTGTAGGAGAATATCGTGTGGAGAATATCATTTTATTACCCACTAGCCCGCAACTTCGTTTGCGTAGAATTCGGAATTCCCGCCGTTTAAATCCTATTACACGTTTTCCCGTAGGAATGAAGCATTTTCCCGCAGTAAAAAGTAACCTATGTTCATCAGAGATAATGTCGGCTTCTAATGGTAAAACAATTTTTTAAATCGGTCCAGTAGTTTCGGAGCCTATTCAATACAAACAAACAATCAAATCTTTCTTCTTTATAATATTAGTGTAGATGTCCTACAGTCAAAACTTTGTAGACATGTTACATCCACCAACCAACCCATACTCTAGCTCTTGTGATACAGGACCTCCTAGTTCAAGAGACAGGGCTACAGTGATGTTTGTGTCTTGAAGTGAAAATAAATAAATAATTTTTATTATTATACAGGACCCGCGTGGCGGATTACGGATTTACGGCCCACTCCCTCGCACAGGGAGCATCCAACAGTGGGAATATTTAATAAATTTTAATTTATTTATATAAGTGTTAACTAACTATTTACACTATGTACAAAATTAAATTGAATAAGTTGACTATGCTTAATGCTAAGCTCGCCCCCTATTACATGGCACCTAAACATCATCTGCCTAGCCTTTTCCCAACTATGTTGGGGTCGGCTTCCAGTCTAACCGGATGCAGCTAAATACCAGTATTTTACATGGAGCGACTGCCTATCTGACCTCCACAACCCAGTTACTGGGTAATACGATACCCCTAGGTAAGACTGGTAGTCAGACTCGGGCTTCTGATTACCCGTAACGACTGTCAAAGATCTACGAATGACAGCCGGGACCAACGGCTTAACGTGCTTTCCGAGGCACGGAGGGGTCTCGGTATGTAAAGATGGTCACCCATCCACAGACCAACCGCGGCAAGCGTAGCTTAACCTGATCGATCGAACTGTGCGGCTGTTATTATTTAGCCACGGGCCCCTCCCTACTTACATGGCACCTAAACATAATTGGTAAAATAAGTGGTGGTGTAGGTACTATAAGTACAGCTGTGCCTACCCCTTCGAGGAATAGATGCATAATGTTTTACGAAGAAAAGGCACAATCAAACCGAGACGTTTCTACTTACTTTCATGAATACAAAAAGTACATCCACAAAAGCTCTATAATTACCCACAAAACAACTTCGAAGTTCAAACACTAGACCGCAACGAGCAGTATTGCTACTTCCAATATTGAGAGCAAACATCAGCCCGACTTGTTGCTACTGATTCGATGCCGGAGCGCTCAGTCTTACTTGTTGATATCGCGGAGTTATTTATATAGCCCATTGCAGTGGAATGTTATGATCTGGGATCGTAGACCTTGGATTTTATGGATGAGGATAAAGTTACAGGTGTTTTGTTCATCGAATTATTTTCGAACACAATCGAATTTGATCTATAGTCTTATAAAATTCATGGTTATAGATTACTCCTTATTCAAAGCTAAATTCGAAAAATAAACTGCGCATATTTGATTAGATCTTTCTCTAACAACGTGAAACTTTAAATGAAGATCGTTTATCGCTATGACAAATCTCGCGTAGCGTTTACGTCACAGGGTAATCGCTACGCGATTGCTAGCTTCGTAGCATCTGTGAAAGTTTCTTGGCGAGATGACAATCTCCGATAGCGGGGGAATAAAAATGTCAATTCAATATGGAACTGACATTTACGAACGGATCATGTGACAGTTCGAAAGGTTATGTCGACCTTGAACATTTTATTGAAGTGGCCGTATTCTGTGTTCCAGAACATTCTGCCTGAGATGGCAATATTTTATTCATACAATTGGATAAACTTGAGTTTCGGTAAACAATGTTATTTTTAATAAAAATATATTAGCCTAAGGTAAGGGACAACCTTAATTTACCTAGTTTAATTATTATTTTCACATGTTTTAATGATTACTCTTGTGATTTACGTCTACGTAAAATGAAATTGGAAACCTTAGCGTGACAAGTCAAATAGGCGTTGCTGAAAGTGTTTCAAAAACATTTATTATAGCGGCAAACTGGCAAAGTCGTCTAGCTATTTCAGAAATATAGCTTGTAGCAATTTATTTAACACTCCAAAACATTATTACTGTTATAAATGATTTTTTTTAACGAAATCTAATGTTTACCTATTTAGATTGAAACTAACATATATAACTTACTAAGCAAATAAGCATAGCTTTTTTTTAACAAAAAATAAAAACGTGTAAAAACTCCTTAGCAACAGTATCATTACATCTATATGATTATGTAGAATGGAGTGATGCAGGACTGGTTTCAGCTAGACGGACCGATGAGCATAAAAAGGTAACTGGGAAAGTGGAGGAGAGGGTGACGTGGCGCAGCCTGGGAGAGGCCTATGTCCAACAGTGGATTGCGATAGGCTGAGTTGATTGATTGATTGATTGAGTTATGTGCTACCATCATCATCTGCCTAGCCCTTTCCCAACTATGTTGGGGTCGGCTTCCAGTCTAACCGGATGCAGCTGAATACCAGTATTTTACATGGAGCGACTGCCTATCTGACCTCCACAACCCAGTTACTGGGTAATACGATACCCTTTGGTAAGACTGGTTGTCAGACTTTCAGGCTACTGACGACCCGTAACGACTGTCAAAGATCCACGAATGACAGCCGGGACCAACGGCTTAACGTGCTTTCCGAGGCACGGAGGGGTCTCGGTATGTGAAGATGGTCACCCATACACGGACCAACCGTGGCAAGCGTAGCTTAACCTGATCGATCGACCCGTGCGGCTGTTATTACTTAACCACAAGCCCCTCCATTATGCGCCACCAAATTACTCCAATTTCGACGTAAAAACGCGACGATGAAAAGCTCAATAAAGCTGGTAATAGAGCATAGAACTACAATGCACGTGCTGTAGTTGACACTGACACATGTCGTTTTTAATTAACGCTATATTTTTAACCGTCGTCCATTAATTTTTGTGCACTTTTAGAACAAAAAGCGTTCTTTGGTTTGCGTCAGCTTTGTGGAAATTAATATCTGTCACGATTGTACACATTGATGTGTGTACAATTGTGACAGCTATGAATTTCCGAGCGTGATCGCTACGAACACTATTAAGCAACCATTATGAATTTAGAAATGTCAGATGCGGAATTCTCGCAACCGGCGTGCGTGTATGACTTATAAAAATTATAAATTATTTTGTTTCAAAAGTGTTCTATTCAAACTAGGCTGAGAATCAACACTTTTTGAACGTCAAAATTACAACAGACAGTCTCCCAAAACGCCCGCCATTTACCACTTCCTAGTGCTTTCACTGGGGAGAAGAAGCGGCGCAACACACTCCCCAACAGCACAACTGTCTGTTTAGTTAGAAACTACTTGATTGTATACAAGTTTGTTAAAACCAAAGAAATGATGAATGGACTGTATGAATGATGATATGGTTCGAAAGGGGGTGACTACCGAGATGACGACTAATAGAGAAGTATGGAAGAAAAAGACATGTTAAATGAGAAGGGAAAAAGACACGTGTAAGACATGTCAAATAGATTGGGATAAGGCAGGAGAATGATGTAAGTTTCTACTATAACGCAATGAATGTTGTTGACATTCATTGCGTTATATACGTTGTTGAGCAGACACATTTTTCTAACATATGGAGCAATGGATTAGCAATATGCATCAAAATGATTCAAATTGAGAATAATAGTGTATTACGCAATTAGGGTGCTGGATTAGGTCCCGTCCGATAAAGCGAAAAGCTTTAAACGCAGCCGCCAATGGGCGAGGATCATGAATTACAGCACCGGCATGAACGTGTTAAAACTAGAAAAGTTCGGTGTTTCCTACCCGACTTCTCTGAGAAGAAAGACCGAAACAAACTCTGTGGAATCAAATTACGAAAATCATATACCCATACAACGTACAATGCTCCAGTTTGTATGTTAAATCCTGATACGACCTACCAACGTAGTACGTCATTGCTATATGTAGCGACAGTGCGGAAGTAATAAAAATCAGTTTCCGCAGTTAAAGAGCGTGTTAAGGCTCTTAACATAACACTTAATCCGCCTTATAGGCTTTCAACAGGCGTCCCTCACGAGGCAGCGATTTCATTAACATATCTTGACACGTTACTTTACTTGCGTGTCGGACGCCCGATCGTGATGGTTTTGAATCATGCTACCTTTTTGTTGCTACTCTATTGTTATTCAATTGTTTTTTAAGGTTCCGAACAAATGAAAGTCGGAAACGTTTTCTTGTTTGTCTAACACAGAACATGCTACAACTTGGCTTCTTTCTATTGTTTTTTAGTTTGTTTCACTTTATTCAAAATATTTACTTAATTTAATTTTGAAAATCAAGATAAAAATATACACGGAACATGATTCAAGCTAGTATAGATGGTCTCGGCTATAAAAAGAGGAATTATGAAGCGATCCGTACAATTTCGCAATTTGCTATTGAATTAAATTGAACACGCCCGTTTCGTAAAACACACTCGATCACAATCCGAATAATTTGAAGAAAATTCCTAATCCTTTGCTTCATATGTGTGAATAATTTTCGGCTCGACAAAGTACCAAAATTATGCAATGAATGTTGTTGAAATGTCAAAATGAATGGCATTGCCATGGTAAGCGCAAATACCCTGCAGGTTTTCTTCGCAGTAGGTATGTCAGTGTTTTCTGATTTATTTAAAGAGATTTCTTATGAAATAAGCATCACCTTTGTAGCTATTTTTTGTTCTGTTTTTTTTTTATCTTGTCTGTTTATATATTTGTGTACTTAAATGGTAAAATAATAAAATAAATAAATAGAAGTCTTAAGAGACTTGACATTGTAAACGTCACTTGTGTTCTTTCTAGGTTAAAAGGTTTTGAACTTGCTACGAAGCTTAGAAACGAAATTCTTAAAAAGTCTCAAAGATAAAATAAAAATGTTTTTACTTTTATTAAGATTTTAATTAAAAGGTCCATGTTCTAATTAATATTTAAACTGCTTTTTCGACATCAGCCGTATTTTATTTTGAAGGAATTGTTCGTGAATTTGTTCACGGTCCCACAGATATCAAATGATATTTTGGTATATTGACAATATTTTCAAGTGATATTAATAGTTTGTCTAAATGATTTACACATACAACTTTTTAACGTAACAATATATAATTTGGGAAAAAGTCTTAATAGCTACATCCATATTTCATCTGTGCAGTAGATGGCGAGCTTTTTGCAAGCAGATTCAGCCGGGCACAAAACCAGACTTCGTATTCCGTCGCCTTCTTCTTCGTCCTACCCTTTTCCTCTCAGTTTATCCAGATGAATGAACAAGTTGCACAAGGAGGCCCAACCCCAGGGTCAGGCTTCCTTGTGCATTTGCGCCAGGAACGTTGGTCCTGGGTTGTCTCAGGAGATAAGTTTTTAGATTTTAGGTCCTTCGCGACAGTTGACCATCATTTGGGAGGTGGTTTGCCTCTACCGCTTGGCCGTGTGTCAAGAACAGTCTTCACAGAGTAGTTGTCATCTCGGTGCATTATATGTCGATACCATCAAAGTTTGTTCTCGTTTAGTTTGTCTGAAATTGGGGCCACTTTGAAAGATCGTACGACTCCATATTCCCTATTTTATTATCAAAATGAATTCATGTTTACACATTGATAGTCAAGAAACATCTTTAAAGTCTACTTAACAGAAATTCTACGCAAAGTCTTCATAAATTCAGTTGAGTTCCGAGTCTAGAGTAGAATCAGAAAGTATAAGTCGAGTATTGAACATGGACGTTTATAGAACAAGCTTAGTTGAAGCTTTCTTTGCACTGAATGTTACTGAAATACTGTGACAGTGCACCATACCACCGTACGCGGTTCCACCACCATAACACCGTACGCGGTTCCACCGCGTACGGTGTTGCTTAGACGTGTTTTTTGCGGTCATTAGCTAATTATATAAATAAATAAGTCAGCTAAAATGACAGTAAAATAACAATAATGAGTAGGAATTCTTTGTCTTCATTTTACCGATTAACCACAGCTTTAACCCTTAAATGCATGATTTATTATATCGTATTGCAAAAAACGCATATTGTATAGGAACTAATCAATAGAATTCAGAAAAAATAAATATATTATTATTAATATTCATAGAGTAAATATATTGTTTTGACAAAAAGAGGTGCGTTCAGAAACTCACAGCTATCACATTCTTAAAAAAATTAAATGACGTACTTTGTTGCCATATGGCAACATTATGCATTTAAGGGTTAAATCCGGCATTAAATCAACTATAGCCCGCGGCTATCAAACCTGACCTCAACGCAATTACGGTTAAACGGATATTTTATACTGAAAAAGCAATCACCACGAAAATAAAGGTTTCAGAAGAAGAGGCTATTTACATAATTAAATCAGAAGACAATCAGATAGTCATTAATATGCATTTTTTCATAAAGAAAGTGGCGAGTCGAGTGAATTGTGTACAAATGGAAATGAATAAAGTTGTTAAAATGTTGAAACCACTGGACTTCTTAAGTCATTCATCAACTCGTCCTAAATGATTACGGCCCATCTAGGATGACTTGCAGAAAATCAAAATAAATAATATTTTCACTCTGCAACTCGTCCCACGTTACTATCAAAATGAGAAAAGGTACAATCAGTAGCAAAAGTGTTAGTGTTAAAAAAATAGTCATCATCATCTGCCTAGCCTTTTCCCAACTATGTCGGGGTCGGCTTCCAGTCTAACCGGATGCAGCTGAGTAACAGTATTTTACATGGAGCGACTGCCTATCTGACCTCCACAACCCAGTTACTGAGTAATACGATACCCCTTGGTACTCGTAAGACTGGTTGTCAGATGTTCAGGCTTCTGACAACCCGTAACGACTGTCAAAGATCCACGAATGACAGCCGGGACCAACGGCTTAACGTGCTTTCCGAGGCACGGAGGGGTCTTGGTATGTAAAGATGGTCACCCGTCCACGGACCAACCGCGGCAAGCGTAGCTTAACCTGATCGATCGACCCGTGCGGCTGTTATTATTACTTAGCCACAAGCTTTGTTAAAAAAATAGTGTTATTGTGAAATAATAAAAAAAAAAATGTTATAAACTATTTAAGCATCACAACATTGTCACATAAACAGAAAATATTAAATCATCACAAATTTGACACCAATTAACACACGAGGTAATAACGTACATGGGACTTAAACATATCTGGCTAAATGCGATATATGGCTAAATACCTGTCGGGGAAAAACAAGCGTGATGGTATGTGTGTAGTAATTAGACTGATACGAATATTATTGTGAAAATTCATCTTAGGTTAATTCAGGGTAATTGCTTATCAAATTCATCAAATTCAAAACAGGCCCACCGCTTAACTGAGACGTAGCCTGTGGTAGCTGCGCGGTGCGGGAGGGGTGATAGTTGTCACAAGTTGACGAAACACTGACACACACCCCGCACCGCACAACGTCTCAGTTAAGCGGTCGGCCTGTACCAACTTATATTTTCCACACATTCAAATCACAAGTATCATTCCATGACAATTGTATGAAATGACTATAATACGGTAAATTAACGTAGTGTGTTAATTTTATAACCAAATAATTTTCCTAACTTACAACAAAAAGGCAAAGAGCACACGTCCATAATAAAATTATGTTGACGTTTATGTACATACTGCGTGAGTGATAGTTAAACAAAGTAATGTTGGCGGGAAAGCGGTAGGTTATATTTTCGGAACTCCGACGACATTACTCTGAAAGGCAAACATGGCCGCAACGTCAAAACTCTCAAGAGTAAAGTCGTAGTCACACTTTGGCGGTCGATTGACATTGACAGACGGCCGCTAGAGATGATGACTAGTATTAGAAATGTTCGAACGAATTTAATAATGTAATTTCAAAGAAGACATAGTATATTTAAAAATATTTATTCCTCAATTTCCATAATGGCACCTACTACTCTCTGCATCAGACAAAAGTTGACTGGTAGAAAATACCTATGGCACTAAGTCCGCCTCTGTACATTTATTTGCTTAAATTATTCAATACTGAAAAATCGATGAAAATATGGCCAAGCCAAACGCTTTAAAAGTTTTTGGAACGTGTTATTCTCGTCCTTGTCGCGCGGTACGGACAATGTATGGCACCAAAATGAAGTTACGTAGTCGTGACGTGTGCCATATTTGTCTAGTTTAAAATGTTTATAACTGCAATTTATCCAAATAAAAAAAAAAAATAGATTTCACAAACATGATTCATTATCATGTTTGTATGGAAAAATGGCGGAGTCCTCGTACGACTTTGTTGTTCAAAAATGACTGCTAAATCCAATGAGCTGACCCCATCAAGCAAAGCTCCTAGCTGTGTGGCTTCGACCTAAGTGCGCCATCGAAATACAACAAATTTTCAGCGTTCGTAAAGATGCTCGTGGAAATAAAATCAATTCGGATATTCCGAAATCATATTCGGAAATGGTACGGGAATACGATCTGTGTCACAATCATTAAAGAATATTCTACGTTTGATATTTTTCAGGATCTGAAATATCATTTGTAGATATGGAACGTTAATTTTGGTAAAACTTGCAGGAGAAAAGCGGATTTAATTTAACTTTTGTAAATTACATACACATATACAACGTGTAACGTTAAATGCGCAAAACATGAAAATAGTTTGATCAGAATAACGAGCAGAAATAATTGAACCACTTTTGAATATAAGTCACATTTATACCAAAAAATCTACATTAAAAACGTTGCCGTGTGTATTTATTAATAGGTCAAGAAACCCAATCAATTTCAACGTGGCGCAGCGGCCCGGTGACGACTCCTCCCTCGATAAAGCGTCGTCGCAGACGCAAGAAACGATCAGAATGGCCAGTAAAACTAAAACAGCACATAAAACCTTTACAATTTTTTTAATGACTTATTTTCTTTCTGAAACAGGTCAATTGAATTAAAAATCAGTTGGGGTGTCTGAGGTTTTGCGCATTTAACGTTACACGTTGTAGATTTATACGGTTTCTTTCACGATCATAGGAATTTCGGGTATACAGTTCTCGGAATCGATCGGGTCACTTATTAAGGACTAATTAGGGCAAGTCAAATCAAATGCAATGCAAAATGTTTTTCAAATCTTACTGGTAGCTCCAGAGATTAGCGCGTTCAAAGACACATACAAACTTTCCAGATTTATTATTAGTATCTATTAATATACAGCATGATTTTTTTACCGTTTCCAAATTTTTACTGGCTGTTCTACCCATGAATATGAACAACTTTGACTATGGAACCAACTTTGAGAACACGAAAAAAAATCAGCTGTTTCATACATTTTGGTCAAGTAGGTATTGAACTTTTGTATTAAACAGCTGATTTTGTTTTCGTGATTTCAGAGTTGGTCCCATAGTGAAAGCAGCAATCCATGAGTAGAACATCCTGTAAAAATTTGGAGCCTGTAAAAAAAATCATTCCGTAGATATCAGTCCATGTTTCCTCACGACGTTTTCATTCACTGCTGTCAGTACTGTCCAAGGTAAACTATAATATAATATAAATATAAATAAAAAAAAATAAATGTTCATTCATACACGTGAAAAAAAAAAAAAAAAAAAAAACGTGACACTATAACACTGTATTTATTTCATCACATTGACAATGTGAAGGTCAGTAGAAATTCTCTTGTTTCTCATGGATGCATGTTATCGAAATGATGAAACAATCTCAATAACGTTCCTCATTCGATGAATTATTAATTTCGTTGAATGCTTTTCTTTCATAATGAAAGTACAAACAGTGTGTACACGTTCCATGTTATTTATTGATTGCTTTCACATTCATTTTTGTGATGATTGATGAAAGAATAATAAATCGTGCAGTATTCTGGTTCGGGCACAAGTTATTAAGTTTTATGTAGCAAATGAATAGTGAAATGTAGTAAAATGAGACTTATGTTTATTGAGACACGTTCTGTATTTAGAAGTAATATCAATATCCACCCAGCATTTCGACACCCAGTAAGTAGTAATAGTAAGTAGTAAGTATCCTGGAACAGATTTCTTTAGAAATAAGCCTTTGTGCCTATTTTTCTGTTCCTTTCTTCTGGACTGTTCATATAAGTATGTGTGTGCATAAAACGTTAAATAAATAAATAAGATTAAAAGTGTTCGATGAATGACTAAAATAATAATAATAATAATAACTTAAAATACTTATAAAACACTTTTATAACTAGAATGATGGCATCGGTATTCGGGACGGATAACAAACTTTCGGGTAACGTACAACAAAAATATTGCCAACAAATTATTAAATGCAAGGACGGTCATAAATAATTTGCTCACGGCATTCCTGAACTCGACCCTTGTCATAGAAGTATACGCAAAATTATACCGAGGTCATACAGAGAATGTTTAAAGAAGGCGTGGGAAGACCACCAGTATGTACCCGGCCTAATACAGTCTCTCATAAAAAGATTAGGATCATAATTATTAAGGCATGTACTCACTATATGTAAGAATTATGTGGCGTTGTGCCACTTTTGGGTATAACAATGATTAAAATAAAGGTGTAAAATATGTTGTCGTATGTTATGGCAGTAATTACCGCTTTATAATGAAACCTACGCAAAATATCAGGTTTCTTACTAACGTGAGAGACGCAAATTAAGTAAGACAGAGGAGGACTTGTGTTTCACAACACAATGAAGCTTGTCGGGGTTTATACAACGTGATGTTGAACAATTAGAGCAAGAATGAGACAAGCTCTGCATTAAAAAGTTATCATAAAAAAACTTAAAAATAAAATCAACCGATTTAAAAAAAAAAACACTACGAAGTGAAAAATAACTTTAATTTTGGAAGTTGGTGTCGTTGGTTCCGCATTTTTGTTTTTTGACACCGACTTCCGTAATTAAAGTTATTTTTCATTTTATAGTGTTTTTTTTGGAAATTGGTTGTTTTTTTTTATAATAAAGTTTTTCCGTAGTTTACATATACCATCAAAGAGAAATTAGATTTGAACTCCTTTACCGCGGCTCATTTTAAAAGTTATTACGAAACTCTACAGCTTAAACTGTTTAGACCTTCAGACACTAGAATACCTACCTATAATAATCTATACTACGAAAAATAATGTGCTATTATAGAACCTTAGAAGTACAATAATTTAACAATCTAAAGCGATCCCTCCCCGACGCTGGACACTCCTGCGGTATGCGGTGCATAGCAATTTACCGACAGAGTTTGTGTACAATCTTTTGCAGTTTAAGCTAGGAGCTAACAGTTTTTTTGCAAGCTGCAGCTGTGTCCCTAACGAGGGGCTTAAAACAAAGTAAGAAATAGTGAGACTCTAACTTCTTTTGGCCACAAAACTTTTTGCAAGCTCTAATTCCTGTCAACCTGTGGTAACTTAGTTAACGTTTACTTTAAGAACAAGAAGAGAAGAAGAAGAAGAGTGACAACGTATAATCTGCTAGCAAAGACACACGCACACAATTATTAAATGTAAAGTACATAGATACCTTATATTATCTGTCATGTACCTTGTTCAATTATTAAAATATTGATTGATTGTATCCCCAAATCGGTATCACGACAACTTGTCCCCGTGATAATTCAATCCCAGGTAAACTTGCCCCGACCACATGACCCCGATTACAAGACCCCGGCGACTGGAGCCCAACCACAAGAAGTTGGTCGTAGTAACTAAGCTACCAAATGGGTTAGGTTAGGTTAGGTTAGGACTGGGACCTCGAGGCGAAAGTACTCGCGTCGCTGTATCGGTGGCGCGAGGAAATGAGGGCGCGGGGCGAGCGACCGATGCAGCGACACTGGGAGCTGCGTCGGTCTCAGCTCCGCGAGGTCCTGGTGGCGGAATGGCGGGACAGGCTTTTACGCCCTACCGCCGGCCTCGACACCATCGAGGCGGTCCGGCCGGTGCTCGAGCGCTGGCTCGGGAGGAGGCACGGCTCCCTGTCGTTTCGTGCGACGCAGGTGCTCTCGGGGCATGGTTGCTTCGGGAAGTACCTGTGTCGCATAAACAGGGAGCCGGACGCCCGGTGTCACCACTGCGTCGACTGCCGGGAGGACACGGCGCGGCACACGCTGGCTGAGTGTGCCGCTTGGGAGGAGCCGCGCCGTGCCCTCATCTCAGGAGTAGGCAGTGACCTATCGCTGCCGGCCGTGGTCGAGTCTATGGTCGGCAGCGAGGAGTCCTGGGACGCGGTGGTTTCCTTCTGCGAAACAGTCGTCTCGCAGAAGGAGGCTGCGGAAAGGGAGAGGGAGATCTTATCCCCTCACCCCGCCCGCAGCAGGCGCACCGGGCGTAGGCGGAGGGCGGACAACGCCCTCTTCCAGCCCCCATAAATGGGTCCAGGGGCGACGGACTTGGGGACGTCCGTCGCCCCCCACACATCAGGACCCGAGGCGGCGGCGCGTAGTGTTCCACGCGCGCCCCTCTTAGACGTCGCGGGGGGAGTTTAACACCTCACTCCCCCCCCTGACACGAGGAGAGGCCCGCAGGAGCGGGCCAGCACCAGCCGGGGGTTGCGGAAGTATCGTTCGTTCCCGCGACCCCCGGCGTAGGGGAGAGAGGGAACACCGGGGTGGTTTTTAGTCAGTAAGAGTCTGACAGACCCCGCCGCCCGCCCCAGGGCGGCGGACATCCATGAGGATTTTCCACCCCGAAACAAAAAAAAAAAAAAAAAAGGTTAGGTTAGGAGCCACGCCGTGCCCTCATCTCAGGAGTAGGCAGTGACCTATCGCTGCCGGCCGTGGTCGAGTCTATGGTCGGCAGCGAGGAGTCCTGGGACGCGGTGGTTTCCTTCTGCGAAACAGTCGTCTCGCAGAAGGAGGCTGCGGAAAGGGAGAGGGAGATCTCGTCCCCTCACCCCGCCCGCAGCAGGCGCATCGGGCGTCGGCGGAGGGCGGACAACGCCCTCTTCCAGCCCCCCTAAATGGGTCCAGGGGCGACGGACTTGGGGACGTCCGTCGCCCCCCACACATCTGGACCCGAGGCGGCGGCGCGTAGTGTTCCACGCGCGCCCCTCTTAGACGTCGCGGGGGGAGTTTAACACCTCACTCCCCCCCCTGACACGAGGAGAGGCCCGCAGGAGCGGGCCAGCACCAGCCGGGGGTTGCGGAAGTATCGTTCGTTCCCGCGACCCCCGGCGTAGGTGAGAGAGGGAACACCGGGGTGGTTTTTAGTCAGTAAGAGTCTGACAGACCCCGCCGCCCGCCCCAGGGCGGCGGACATCCATGAGGATTTTCCACCCCGAAACAAAAAAAAAAAAAAAAAGGTTAGGTTAGGAGCCACGCCGTGCCCTCATCTCAGGAGTAGGCAGTGACCTATCGCTGCCGGCCGTGGTCGAGTCTATGGTCGGCAGCGAGGAGTCCTGGGACGCGGTGGTTTCCTTCTGCGAAACAGTCGTCTCGCAGAAGGAGGCTGCGGAAAGGGAGAGGGAGATCTCGTCCCCTCACCCCACCCGCAGCAGGCGCACCGGGCGTCGGCGGAGGGCGGACAACGCCCTCTTCCAGCCCCCCTAAATGGGTCCAGGGGCGACGGACTTGGGGACGTCCGTCGCCCCCCACACATCAGGACCCAAGGCGGCGGCGCGTAGTGTTCCTCGCGCGCCCCTCTTAGACGTCGCGGGGGGAGTTTTACACCTCACTCCCCCCCCTGACACGAGGAGAGGCCCGCAGGAGCGGGCCAGCACCAGCCGGGGGTTGCGGAAGTATCGTTCGTTCCCGCGACCCCCGACGTAAGAATTTGACAGACCCCGCCGCCCGCCCCAGGGCGGCGGACATCCATGAGGATTTTCCACCCAGAAACAAAAAAAAAAAAAGGTTAGAACTGTGACCAACGCGCGCGAATAAGCGAAGCGAGCGGTGCCGCAGCAGCAGCAATGATGCGGTGACAATATTTCAGTAGCTGTTGTTGTATTAAGTTGTAGAAAAAGCGTCTTTTAAAATACCTCGGTGCCTTCAAACGAATATCAACTCTAATCTGTACCCACACAATACTAGTAAGTGCCTCAATACACTTCAGTCCATCACTATTGACTCTCAATGTTACACTAAAAGATCTTTCAGCTGATATCAGCCACGGAAGTATTTGTCGTTTTCTCTCACGGTGACAAGGGTAGCCACTTTACTTCGATGGAATCGCGCTTCTTTTTTACATATTTTCTAAGAAATATTGCTTGGTATAGGGAAAAATACCAGCATAACCTTGTGTTGTTTTTTTTTACGTGCAAACAAGGCACTCGGAAAAATTCAAATGCTCAAAGTTGGAACGAGTAAAAAATTTCAAAGGTTCATGCAAGCCGATATTGAGTAATTCATTTTTTTATTTAATTTTTAATCAATTTTACAGAATGAAGGAAAACTCCATAATAGACGAATTTCCTAAGCCTTGAAACCTTATAAGTATAAAGTGAACTACCAAAAATTTCTATATGTGATGATGCATTCCAATTTAATTGAAATATTGTTATTCTGGACAGGGTTTAAAGGCTATAGATAGAAACCTAGTAGAAGACAAGGGAGACCTTTCCCCTGCTATATTTATTTTATAAATAATGCTGCGTAGCATTATGCTGAGACAAGAGCCTTTTTGGCTTCGCGCAGGTTTTCTCGCTTAATTATTTTTTTAGTGGTTTTTAATGTAATTTTGTTAGTTTTTAATACTCCTTATTAATGATTGTATTGCCTGCGCGTGTCCCAAATAAAATATTTTTTATTATTTCTTTCTTAATAGATTTCCTCCAATTAATTGTTTCCTTTGCCAAAACCAACTCCAAACCATTGGCAATCTGCACATTGCCTACAGAATCTCAATCTATAGTCAATCTGTGTAGGCGTATTAATCAATTCCCATCAATCTATACGGATCCAAGCGTTCGACACACCACCCCGTCTGGTCCTTTATCCATCCGTTCATTGTTTTCAGGCTGCTTTGACAATATCTGTGTACCATCGGCTATATGGCTTTACGTTTCGTCGGAATATTGGGGAGTGGATTCAAGTAGAATGGTTTCATGTGGGGGACAAGGTAGTAATCTACATAGTACATTGGACCTACCCTATTTGTAGTACCTGTTGTAAATCTATATAAGGTGGATATTTCACTTTGCAGCTAAAACTGCACGTCACAGACGCGTAGTGTTTGTATGTCGCAATAGGTTCAAGGCTCCCATCATGCACTATGGTGGTTGCAAGTTAATACCTATAAGGCTGTAGAAGAAACATGCGATTTCTAAAAATGTCTGATTATCATTACTAAAAATGTTTAGAATATATGAAAAAAATATGAAGTAAGCAGTGATAGATTATTAACATTAACAAATAACTATACAATTAAAAATGACCCAGCGAAGCGGGTATTCACAGCTAGTATTATATACGAGTACATACATAAACGATGGATGGACTGTGTGAATGAAGAGGTTGGTCTGTGGATGGGTGACCATCTTCACATACCAAGACCCCTTCGTGCCTCGGAAAGCACGTTAAGCCGTTGGTCCCGGCTGTCATTCGTGGATCTTTGACAGTCGTTACGGGTAGTCAGAAGCCCGAAAGTCTGACAACCAGTCTTACCAAGGGGTATCGTATTACCCAGTAACTGGGTTGTGGAGGTCAGATAGGCAGTCGCTCGATGTAAAATACTGGTATTCAGCTGCATCCGGTTAGACTGGAAGCTGACCCCAACGTAGTTGGGAAAAAGCTAGGCAGATGATGATACCGAGATGACGACTAATAAAGAATAACCCAGAATAATTTGGGTAAGGACAGAAGAATGATGACGAATGATGATGACATAAACTCACGCCTTCTTCCCATGGGGGTAGGTAGAGACTACAGAAAGCCACCTGCTATGATCTAGTTCCAAATATTTTAAATTAAAATCACGTTTTACCAGATTTCTGATAGACAAAACAACAATAAAACTGTGTTGACAGGTGAGGATGGAATAAGAAAACGTTGCGCCCCGACCCCAAGTAACACGAGACAGGGGTAGGAAGATGACGATGTTACCTTCGATGTATTTTTATTTTAATAATACTACTTATTATTGTATAAACCCAGACATATGGACAAGGTTTGGAGCCGGTTCAGATACATTCTGAAACCGGCGAGGTGATTGCGTAAGCGTAACACACTATCAGTAGCAATGGGTTTTATTTTGACAGTTCAACAACATTCATTGCGTTATTTACGTTGTTGAGCAAACAAATTTTTCAAACATTTGAAGCCATGGATTAGCTATTGCAGATAAATAGCTTCATGTTTGAAAAATTTGTTTTGTTTTTGTTTGTGATGTGTGTGTGTGTGTGTGTGTGTTGTTTTTTGTATTTCTGTTGGTTTGTGTTTGGTTACAATCACATTGTAACATTGATTGTATGTAATTAGGGTGCGAATGTATGGAAATATATGAACCTGAATCCGAACCCTCACTATCGTGTAGATTCGGCCTTAGTACACTAATATCAAATTAAGGTAACAAGAGTGACAACTAATCCACATGAGTGGTGAGTGGTTTTCATGAGAAAACAAACCTTTAATTTGTACAAACTTCGAGTATTGACGAAACACTCGTAGAACAAAATTCGCGAAACCATAAAACTGTATAAACAACATTTATTTTCTTAATTGAATTCTCAGATATTCTATTAAAAAGTCCGTCAGAATTTGATACCGAAACGAATGAAACAATAGTCCAGAAGTTTCTATCATGAATTTGGATCCGGTAACAATATTGATCATATTGTTTTGCAAGTGGGTATAGAAGACAAAAGAATAGATAAATAGACTTAATTAGGTCTAAACCACTAAGATAAATAATTAGTTTTAATAAATTAATTAGGTCAAACTAGGCGGAGAATCCGCACGTTTTGAACGTCAAAATTACATAAGATACTCCCCAAAACGCCCGCCATTCACCACTTGCTACTTTAGCTGGGAAGAAGAAGTGGCGCAACAAACTCCCCAGCAGCACAGCTGTCTGTTCAGTTAAAAGAACTTACATGTGAAGGTAAAAGATAACCTTTCTATGTTGGCAAGTAAGTAGTGACATCAAGTGACTTACGTCTCACAACATTGGCCTGTAAAAAGTAATCAGACTTTTGATTAGGTAACTGCAGCAAGTAGATATTAGTAAAAACGCACTGGGGTTGAAATAGGCTATAAATTTCAGCTTTGATCAAAGCTGAAAATCATACATAGCTTATTTCAATCTTCCCTATTTGATCTAGTGCAAACAAATATGGTAGAAAGCTAAAAGCTAAGTAATTGGTAGTTTTTCAAAGCACCCGTTTTTAACTTGCTATTCTGGTTTATTTGTTTGTTGATGGATGTACCGGTCCGTATATGTTGAAAACATTTTGTTTACTGCAATCAGTTCAAGTTTCATTTCAGTATACAGCGTGTAACGGAAGGGGGGTATCAACCCTGAAGGAGGTGAATGTGCTCATGAAACTCGACAACTTTCCCCAAAGAACATAGGCCGAAATATGAAAAAAAAATTTGGCCCTCCCTTACAAAACTGACTACCAGCTGATTGATTTACTATGGGAGGGCCAAATTTTTTTTTCATATTTCGACCTATGTTCTTTGGGGAAAGTTGTTGAGTTTCATGAGCACATTCACCTCCTTCAGGGTTGATACCCCCCTTCCGTTACACGCTGTATAGTGTGTTCTTCTATTACGAACTCTCTTAGATGAACTTGTTTACAGTATGATGATTACAGCAGAGCAGTGTTGACCCAGTGGTAACGACTGGGACTTACGAGTTGTACAGACGCCAGCACATCAAGCTACCCGAAACTGTCAGATTTTCCCAATAAACTTTGAACCTTATGCTTTAGCGATAAAGTTGAAAATCTATTAAAGAAATCTGACAGATTGTAGTAACTTGATGTGCTGGCGTCTGTACGTCTTGGGTTCGACCCCAGGCAGGCGCGTTACTTTGTGTAATTTAACTTTTAAACTTTTTACTCTCAAAAACGGTGAAGGAAAATATCGTGCGGAAACCAGCATGTCCTAGAACCAAAAATTCGAAGACATGTAACATCTACCAACCCGCACTGGGCCCGTGTGGTGCATTTATGGCCCACTCCTCTCACAGAGAGGGGGCCTGTGTCCTGTGTGTGTGTGTGGGAATATTACAGGCTGATTATGCAGACGAATTGAGATCAGCTTATGTTTCTAATGCACATAGAAGGCAAAAGTAGTGTGTGTAATTATACATTAAGGCTTGTTGTCATAGGTCATGTTCGTAGTGTCATGGTCTATACCATTTCTATTTATGTATACAACGTGTAACGTTAAATGCGTAAAACCTGAAAATAGTTTGATCAGAATAACAAGCAGAATTAATTGAACCACTTTTTAATATAGGTCATATTTGTCAAAAAATCTTCATTAAAAACGTTGCCGTGTCTATTTATTAATAGGTCAAACGACCCAATGTCAGCGCGGCGCAGCGGCCCGGTGACGACTCCTCCCTCGGTAAAGCGTCGTTGCAGACGCAAGAAACGATCAGAATGGCCAGTATAACTAAAACAGCACATAAAACCTTAACAAATTTTAATGACTTATTTTCTCCCTGAAATAGGCCAATTGAATTAAAAATCAGTTGTGGTGTCTGAGGTTTTGCGCATTTAACGTTACACGTTGTATATGTATAAGCCTAATTGAGTTAGGCGTCTCGATATAGTTTAAACAACTAAAAAAATAATGAACTTCAAATAATAAAATTCGAACATTGTCGGCGTTTGAATCCACGAAGATCGACTCATAGTGTGCGTGTGCTAACCCTTAAGAGTTCCAAATGAACTTTACTGAATAAATAGCACAAGCGTAATAAGTAAGCCCTTTGTACACTTACGTTTTTCTTGCCGCGAAAAACTACGGTTTATTCGCCGTGTGTAGGCCTTGTCGTCCGTGTGTATGGATCATTATGATTAACTGCTGACGTACACGATTTTTCTACGGCGCGGTTTGTACGCCGTACCGTAAAAAAACCATGCCTTGTACCTAAGGGCGCAAAGCTCAGAAATTGTAACAACTCTGAAACAATATTCTGACAAATAAATGAACTACTTGTATTACTATTAATTCCCTACGTTTGAAAAAATCAAAGAAAATACGAGAATGTTAAATGCTTATCATTGTCTGTGTTCAAATGTTTATGAAAGGATTTTTTATAAATTCAAGAAAGCTTTCGATAATTATAAAAACATTTCTATGGTATTGTTCTCCGAATTAATTAAAATATTCTAAAGGTGCTTTTACAGTACAGTGACTTTCAAGATTGAATACTTCTCAAAACTTACCAAGTCTTCAGGTCTTACCAAGTGGTATCGTGTTACCCAGTAGCTGGGTTATGGAGGTCAGATAGGCAGTTGCTCCATGTATTTAGCTGCATCCGGTTAGACTGGGAGCCGACCGCAACGTAGATCAGAAAATACTAGGCAGATGATGGCTTAATTTGCACTTAGTCACTACAGCTTGGGGCCAAGTCTGCTAACCATACTAATAATACCATTGTGCCAAAAGTTCGTAATCTCGTAAATTCATAATTGTCGTTTGAAAGTGTTCGTAGCTTGACGTTCATTCAATTATGATAGATATTAAGGTCCACAAAACTGACGCAAACAGAAGGGACCCTTTGTTCTATAATCGGTCTTTAACGGTACTATTCTATAACTCTACGAATTACCGATTGGCATACTACGATCTATCAAGTTCTGATCGAAAACATGTACCTAGTATAAACGCGTGTAAACGTGTATTTTTCAGGGACATAATGTCATGTACCTACCTACCCATAATTCTTAAATCTACAACTATTTACTATCCATTTCGTCATCATCTGCCTCGCCATTTCCCAACTATGTATGTTGGGGTCGTTTACAGTCTAACTGGATGCAGCCAAATACAGTAAAACGGGGTGAATAGGGACGCAGGGGTGAATCGGGACGAAAATTTAAAGTGGATTTTAACATTGAAATAATATAGTTTTTTTGCCAACAGGGACACTTGATCGTTAATTATAATATAGTAAACACATTAGAGACCTTTTTGCCTATTCACCCCGTTTTACGGTACCAGTATTTTACATAAAGTGAGGTGCCAATGCAGTTACTCAGTAATACCCCTACCCCTTGGTATGGCTGGTTGACAGTCTTTGGGGCTTCTTAGGACCCGTAAAGACTACCAAAGATTCATGAATGACAGCCGGGACCAACGGCTTAACGTGATTTCCGAGGCAAGGAAATAATATACAAAGATGGTCACCCACAAGCGTAGCTTAGTTTTACTTACCATCCATTATGTATTACTCCAATATCCTTATTAATTACGTTAAAGTACTTCAACGAAGAACAACAAGATCTTTTCAATTCATTTTTTAATCTTGCTTGTCAAAAGGGAAATATAAAAATATTCGCTTTTCGAATCAATTTTTTTGAAGCTAAAAAGGATGTGTTTTAATGATTAATTTTTTATTCTTACCCCCTTACTAATAAACGTATTAAGTATATCAGATGAATAGTTACACACCGATTTCTCTCTTTCAGTCGTCAGTAATTTGACTTTTGAAAGAAAAATACAAAGCGTTGTGCAACTGTACAGATGCTATACAACGTTAAGGTTAAGGGGGTTATCATAATAATATTATAGAGGTGAAAGTTTGTGAGTGATGTGTGTGTGTGTGTCTGTTTGTTACTTCTTCACGCTCAAACGGCTGGACCAATTTTGATGAAATTTGGCACACAGATATTTTATAACCAGGATTAACATATAGGATATTTTTTATCCCGATATTCCCAGGGGATAAAACTTATGCGGGCGCTGCTATTTATACCTAATATAAAGAGGAAAGATTTGATTTTTTGGAAGTTGGTTTATTACGATTTCACGCTAAAACCGCTGAATGGATTTGGATGAAATTTGGCACATGAGTAGACCATGACCTGCATTAGGACATAAAATACTTTTCATCCCGATATTCTTACAGAGTCGAGACTTATGTGCGTGAAACCGCGGGGTGCAGCTAGTTTCGTACAAAAAGAACTAACAAGTATAAAAGATAGGCATTAGCAGACACAGATTATTACTGAATAAAGGTACCAGTACATCCAAAATATTGTTCATCCTCTAATGAATAGTCTTGTCAAACCTTCGGGGTCAATGAGCCGCATTTATTTGAATTACGCTTGCTCCAGTGAGCTACTATTGTCCTTAAGATTTATGTTGATAAACAATTACTTAGTGAACAATCCCAGCAAGTATCATATTACAGATGATAATAATTATTATACTACACCTGCTTGGAAAGTACCTTGATACTTTATCAAATTTACGGTAGAAAGTACGTCAGTGCATATCGAACAAATATGCGGGGAGAAAACGCATCTGAGCGGGAGAGAAAAGTGTATGAAAATCCATTTCTTACGTGGTTTTTCTTTTTTAATTTTGGGTAAGACTATGCGCCGGTAACCTAAATATCAAAAGCCAAAAAGTTTTTACAGTGAGTTTTTATCTCCAAGTTCGCAAAATGACACTGGCCACTAGCTGTGTGTTGGATGGTGTCGGGCTGGCAGTGCGACCCTGCGGCGGCAGGATAAACAATTTGAAAAAAGAACATGTGAAAATTGCAGACGCGATTGGCGCCATTTCCAATTTGTGTGTTGTTTGAGGATTCAGTTTTCGTAGAAAGTAAAATAAAGATTTCGTTTTTTATTTTCCTCGTAGGTGTAGTATAAAGCAATATGTATCACTCGAGAGAAAGTGCGATTCCCGATCTCGCGTGTTTTAAAGCCCTCGCCTACGGCTCGGGCTTCAAACGACACCCTCGACGGTAATCGGTCACTTTCTCCTCTCGGTGAACAATGTACTATTATGTTTGTGGTAAATGAAACCGATACAGTATGGCGATTAGGTTATCAAATTAGTTTAAACCACGTATTCTACTTAACGTATTTTATACATTCAGTATTCATATTCATGTATACTAACTACATCGTTATGTACAGACGCCAGTACATCAGGCTACTACAATCTGTCAAATTTATTTTATGGGCGCTGATACCTATATCAGAAGATATTAAGTTAGCTTAGGTATTAGCAGCAACTCTAGCACGTAAAATAATGTAACTAGCTTTTGGCCTTTATTGTAAACCTGTTTCTTTATGTTAATTTTGAAGGTGCAAATAAACATTTTATTTTTTATTTTTATTTATAGATTTTTAACTTTATCGCTGAAACATAAGGTTGAGTTCGGTGTTTCCTAACTGATTACTAATACAGTTTTAAAAACATCATTTTAATTTCACGAGTAAAAGTGTTTTTTGAACCAATTTACAGAAAAAAATATCAACAGACATTCGGAATGCAACTGAAAAATTTCCGATGGAAAACCCACTAACACTTTTCCCAGGTCCGCCTCGTTAGTCTAGTATTCAGATTTCATCTTATCAGAATCGGTATAGGAGCATTTATATAACCACCAAGCAATAAGTCTTCTGGAAGCATTTATACATTTTATTTTAAAGAAATAGCTCTAGGTGATTTTAAGGGTCTGGTACTAACTAACTGCGCAAGCGAATACTGTCCAGTATTCGCTTGCGCAGTTACGAGGCGGTCTGACAAATCAAATGACGTAACAAAATATTAGGTAAATAAACACTACTATTGAAAATAATTTTCGCCAATAATAAGCCAGTACACAGCACCTGGCGCTTCGCAATCCGTGGATTATTGAAAAATGATCCGCAGGCCTTACCGAAACGGTTTCCAATTCGATGGAATCCCTCGTAAATCTTAGGCAAGAATTTGCTGCCAAAACTCTTTTTAATGTTATAAAAAGCGGCCCAATGCGAGTCGGGCTCGCAGACGAAGGACCACTGTACAATATTTAACACAAAAAAAAAAAAAATACAAAAAAACGCCTTTTAATATTGAGCTTTTTTTTTTAATTATTTGTTGATGTAGCGGCCGTAGTAGTACCACACTCTCCTATAAAATGGAAAGTTTCCTGTGCCTACTTATTACGGTTCAAAAGATACAGCCCTGTGACAGACGGACGGACAGCGAAGCCTTAGTAATAGGGTCACGTTGGTACCCTTAGGGTACCGAACCCTTGAAATCACCTAGAGCTATTTCTTTAAAATAAAATGTATAAATGCTTCCAGAAGACTTATTGCTTGGCGGTTATATAAATGCTCCTATACCGATTCTGATAAGATGAAATCTGAATGTAAAATAATCCCTTTCTTGTGGTTTTAATAATTTAAAGAGAACGCTTTTTAAATGTTATTTATTGGGCACTCGAATATTACGTTATCAGAGAAGCTAGAGGAGATTCTTAGTTGAAACCCCTTCTATTCTTGTACATTTTATGCTAGAACTTGGTTTTATAGGAGACGTGTGTGTGTGTGTGTGTGTGTGATTTTTTTTTTAGGTATCGGGCTGTAAGACTAAGGGAAGAATAAAGAAACGATGCATGGACTGTGTGAATGATTATATGTTAAGAAAGGAGGTGACTACAGAAATGGCGACTAATACGGTTTGAATTCATTTATTTCTAAAGATTACAATCTTGTACAGAAATAAATAGTAAAAATTACTTGATTACATTTTTGTTGTCTAGGAGTGAGAGCTTATACGAGTACTGTTAACATTAAGAATTTAGGAAGGTAATTGTTAAAAGTTTTGTTTTGTCCACCGCCGCGCGGCGCTTTGGCGCGGTCGACGAGCGGTAACTCGTTATCTTTGTATTTATCTTTATTACTAGAAGCAATTGGATTAATTAAAAAAAAAAAAAGTTTTCCAAAATTAAGAATTATCCTGTATTGTAGGTGCGTTTACAAATATTTAAACTCACATACACAAACATCCAGACCCGGAATTATATTAGTTAAATTAGTTATTCTATTTTATGACCCTCTAAGATGTGGCATTTTAGTAGTTTTTAAAAAAGTAATAAAGATTTTGTATTTTTTTTATATCTTTTGGTAGCGAATTATAAAGTTTTAATAGTGAAGTATGGAAGAAAAAGACATCTTGAGCCGACCCCAAATAAATTGGAATAAGAGAAGAAGAACGATGATGATGATTTAATAGGTATCACTACATAGTATAAAACAAAGTCGCTTCCCTGTCTGTCTGTCCCTATATATGCCTAGATCTTTAAAACTTCGCAACGGATTTTGATGCTGTTTTTTGTTTTTTTAATAGATAGAGTGATTCAAGAGGAAGGTTTATATGTATAATACATGCATAATATAGCAGAGAAACACTGATAATTTTAGAGGTTTCTAATGTGACGTCGTAAATAAACACATTTTTTGCGCTTACATTGTAAACGCTGGCTGAACCCGTCGAGATAGATCAAAATAATGTACTACAGTATTGTACACCTTAAAAAGGTCTACAAAAAAATCCGCAATGGTATATGTCTATCTCTTAGGGATAACCCACAATAACCATTTTTATCCTATACTTTTTACGAGAAATAATGGCTTTAAAATTATCAGTGTTTCTCCATTCCACCCGTGCGAAGCCGGGGCGGGTCGCTAGTCTGATATAAATAGAAAATCTATATATCGTCGTCATCTGCCTAGCCTTTTCCCATCTATGTTGGGGTCGGCTTCCAGTCTAACCGGATGCAGCTGAATACCAGTACTTTACATGGAGCGACTGCCTATCTGACTTCCACAACCCAGTTACTGAGTAATATGATACCCCTAGGTAAGACTGGTTGTCAAACTATCGGGCTTCCGACTACCCGTAACGACTGTCAAAGATCTACGAATGACAGCCGCGACCAACGGCTTAACGTGCTTTCCGAGGCACGGAGAGGTCTCGGTATGTAAAGATGGTCACCCATCCACAGACCAACTGCGGCAAGCGTAGCTTAACCTTAACCTTAAAATCTATGTATCATATAGTCCTAATTTACAAATGTCTCTTCTTAAATGAAACGACCAATAATCACCAGAGCTGCTCCTTTGCGGCTGGGTCACAATCATCCCCATCCATCATCCATTTTCCCTAGTCATCGACGCCTGTAATTCCTGAAAGTGGTTCTGAATCTGCATTCATGAATCTGATTTTTGAGCGAAAAACACGCCGAGCCCCGATAGTTAATTCATAGCCGATTTTAATTAATTCTGACAGAATTAGTTTACTCGACAAGAACAGCAAAACATTATGCAGCTGTTCTCTGGCAAACCACAGCTTTTGAGCAGCCATTTTAATATTTACTGGAGTGCCAGCATGGTTTGATCGACCTAAATTAAAATGTTCAATTAACAAGCCCCGGGAAAAAGAAAATAATGATATGAAAGTAAGCTAGCTACGTTTTTATGGTTCCGTACCCAAAGGGTAAAAAGGAACCCGATTACTCCCGCTCCGCTGTCCGTCCGTCCGTCCGTCTGTCTGTCACCAGGCTGTATCTCATGAACCGTGATAGTTAGACAGTCGAAATTTTCACAGATGATGTATTTCTGTTGCCGCTATAACAACAAATACTAAAAAACAGAATAAAATAAATATTTAAGGGGGCTCCCATACAATAGATATGATTTTTTTGCCGTTTTTATAGTACGGAACCAGTGATAGGAATAGGTAGTGCCTATTTGCCTAAACTTCGAAGAACAGAGACAAGAAACGGAGACTTCCTTAGGACTAAATTTTTTCAGGGACATCTGTCCCGAAATTCGGGACAACACTTTTAAATACATTAAAAAAATATGTTATTTGGAATAAGTAATTCGTCTATATTTACCCAAACTTTGCGACTAGACATAAAATTTATCCTATAACTCCATAATAATAATTATGGAGTTATAAATTACAAATGTTATATGTCCGTTTCTTGTCTCTGTTCTTCGAAGTTTAGGCAAATAGGCACTACCTATTCCTATCACTGTACGGAACCCTTCGTGCGCGAATACGACTCGCGCTTGGCCGGTTTTTTTAATGATTAAAAACATAACTAATTATATTCCGTTCTGCTGCGTTTGTTGTAGGCTTGCAAGCTTTTATCAAAGTAAGTATTGTTATTGTTGTTGTTGTTGTGTAGTTAGTTGCTATAATTTTGTTGAGTGGTTTGGTCAGTAGTTCAATTAGTTGAATACTCGTATGTACTAAGTCCTTTGCATTGGATGTTATCAGTGTTCGGTATTAGAAAATAAAAACAAGATTGTATAATCTACCATATAAGACGTGAGATAGACAAATGGTTGAGATACTGCGTGTCCAGTGCGGGTTGGTGGATGTCTCGTGTCTTCGGATTTTTGATTCTTGGACATACCGATTTCCCCATGATGTTTTCCTTCACCATTTTGAGAGCAGTGGTGATGAAATAATTTACACAAAGTGCCTGCCTGGGTTCTAACCTAAGACTTACAAATCGTAAGTCACCGCCGTTACCACTGGGTCACCGCCCTGCTACTAGCTATGAATCAACTCAGCTCAACATAGCTAATGCGCAAACACTATACACGCGTCCAAGATCCAAATCAATCACAAAACTCTTTTTGGCAAAACAGGCACGTGCCGAAAAATGTCGCCATCAAAAAAAGCACGTTCAGCTAAAGCTGCTCTAATTGTTAGCGACAGACACATCAGTATCAATCACTGGCGAAAAATACCAGAAATAACTATAAACTGTAACAGAATATGTCGCAGGTAAATTGAATTTCCTTTGACTAACGGTGCAAGGTTAATTGAATAAAGGTATCTATAGAGTAAAAACCTTTAGAATACCCGTGGAACTGTGGTCTTGACCCGATGCAGAAACTGCATTAGCTCCCGATAACAGGTTTAGGTCGCTTGCACCTTGACCCAGAACTCTTGTCCTAGTTACGTAGGAAATCGGGAGATGACTATCTACTGGTTCTATTTACAGCCCTGTATTGTAATATCCGTTAAGGAAATATGTAGATATAAGCTATAACGTAGTATTTAATTCATTTTTTTTTTTTGTAGAATGTTCTTGCACGCTAATTGAAAGTGCCGAGCGAATATACTCAATTTAGATATATGCGAGATCATGTTTATGTTTTCATCATGTTTACGATAAAGACTTTGGGCTAATGCTTTGTTTGTATGTTTAATTGGTAAGCTTTTATATTATAAATAAATACATATAGTAGGGAGTGAGGATTACTAACTTATGTTAAAGATCTAAAATATTTGGGTTGAAAAGAAAGATGCTTCATCATTCGAAATGTAATTTGTACGTGTAATATTTCTGATCGTTAATATACCATGGAAATGATGAAAAGTAATCTTCTTCTAAGCGTGTAGATGGCAATCTATTTATAGTCAGCCCAGAACTTGGCTGCGAGCTTGACACCTTCACTAGCATCCATCAACTCCTGCAGCATGCAGACAGCAGGACACGCTGGTCACGATATTAAGTGCCTCTTTGTTTGTTTATGGGACAGCAACACATCAGGGTGGAGTTATCTGTGAATTTCCACCTGAGCAGGTTTTTATATACCCATTCACAAAAGACGATCCCGAAAATTCAAGGTATCTGAACAATTATAATAATTGTAGGTACATTTTTCGTAGCCTTAAAATATTATCATTTTCTATAACACTAACTTGTTATTTAGAGTTTATATCCTATGAAATCTATCACTACAAGCCGTCCTTGTAAACCATTTGGATGTTCAATTTCTCAAACTACTTGCCGTGTCTTAACTGTCTATTCCACCCCAGCTACAGGATATTTATAAATGTCACAAACATGCTTCAAAATGTCAGAAACCTTATAAACTTTCCTGAGTTTTTTATGCACGAGTAATTTTTATCTACTTTATGAAAAAAAGTTGCTTGTTTTTTCCGCAAAATCCGGTAACTGACTAGTCACTTGCACAAAATGAAGTTATGTCTCCGTAATAAGTTTAGCTGCAAATTATCTGACCGTGGAAAATAATATTCCGCTCGAGGTGCGAATATTCTGACAGCAATTTATTGCAGGGAGTTTTTACGAGGTTATGGTTTATTTTTTTTAGTTACGGTGTTAATCTGTGCCACTTCTGAGATTTTTTCGATCAAACCTGTTTGTATTTTCAACCAGAAAATTTGAGAATCCGTGCGCTAGTTCTGTATATTATTTTCCGGTGTATAATTCCTAAAATCTTCCATTAAAGGTAAATAGAAAATAAGTTACTTATAAGATTTGCGCAAAAATAATACAACGTGTAACGTTAAATGCGCAAAACCTGAAAATAGTTTGATCAGAATAACGTGCAGAATTAATTGAACCACTTTTTAATATAGCTCACATTTTTCAAAAAATCTTCATTAAAAACGTTGCCGTGTCTATTTATTGATAGGTCAAGCAACCCAGTGTCAGTGCGGCGCAGCGGCCCGGTGACGACTCCTCCCTCGGTAAAGCGTCGTCGCAGACGCAAGAAACGATCAGAATGGCCAGTAAAACTAAAACAGTACATAAAATTTTTGTTTATGACTTATTGTCTGAGGTTTTGCGCATTTAACGTTACATGTTGTATAATCGTTTAATTATACAGCATGTACCAGAAAGGTGTGGAGAGGGGCTTGTGGCTAGGTAATAACAGCCGCACGGGTCGATCGATCAGGTTAAGCTACGCTTGCCGCGGTTGGTCCGTGGATGGGTGACCATCTTCACAAACCAAGACCCCTTCGTGCCTCGAAAAGCACGTTAAGCCGTTGGTCCCGGCTGTCATTCGTGGATCTTTGACAGTCGTGACAACCAGTCTTACCAAGGGGTATCGTATTACCCAGTAACTGGGTTGTGGAGGTCAGATAGGCAGTCGCTCCATGTAAAATACTGGTATTCAGCTGCATCCGGTTAGACTGGAAGCCGACCCCAACATAGTTGGGAAAAGGCTAGGCAGATGATGATGTATCAGAAAGGTGTGGTACATACTATCAAACTGAACAACTTTCTCCATGGGACCAACATCGTAAGTAACATTGTAAGAAAAAACAATCAGTCGTTCCATGAGTTTGGGTCAAGTAGCTATTAAAGTTTGGTATGGGATAGCTGTTAATTTATTCTCGATTAGATGTTGGTCCCATGGAAAAAGCTACCGGTCGATTCTGGAAGAATCTCACCGTGATAACTAAGGTGAAGTGAGCTTAGAGTGAGCTGTGAGTCATGCTGATGTTAGGGATTGTCACTATTGACGACTCACATCACGCTCACTTCACCTTTGTTTTCACGGTGAGATATTTACAGAATAGATAAGCTGTTCAGTTTGATGGTTGTACCACACCCTTGAATTTTACCAAACCTTTCTGATACGTGATGCATAGGTTTGAACCCATTTATTTGCAGGTTTGATTATTCATGTCTATTTGTGATTTACTACGATATGACGTCGTTGTATGTTAGAACAATTAATTAGTAATGTATTTACGGTTTGAGACATATTATTGGTTATGGCCAAATACTGAATATTAAACGCTAATCCATGTTATGGTAATATTGAATGTTGACTTGCTCTGACCATTTTACGAGTACCTATTACATATTAGCCACACATTCGGACAAATGTTTTGATATTTTTCCGAATTAGTGGTCGGTGGTCCGAATGAATAAGTGTGATAAATTCACTCTTTCTTTTGTTGGCCGCTAAGAAATAAGGGTCTCCCGTATCACCGATATACAAGGTGCCATTAAAATAGATGGACAAATTTTAACACAGCGCTCAGTAGGTTTAACCAAAGATATCCAACCAAAAAAAAACACTGATTAAAGTGATTTTATTTTGACCCTAGAATAATAAAAACAAATACATGAGTTAGTACATTACTGAATTTTCGTAAGCTAATTATTTTTCGTGTAAGTACCTACCTAATGCGTTTTCTTATACTGGATGTTTTTTTTTCAGGCTCCAAATTTTTGCAGGCAGACTCATGAATATGAACGACTTTCATTATGGGACCAACTCTGAAATCACGAAAACAAAATCAGCTGTTTAATACAAAAGTTCAATACCTACTTGAGCAAAATGTATGAAACAGCAGATTTTTTTTTTCGTGATCTCAGAGTTGGTTCCATAGTGAAAGTTATTCATATTCATGGGTGGAACACCCTGTAAAAATTTGGAGCCGGTAAAAAAAAAAGCATGCTGTATATTGTTTTACCATTGTCCTTATTTTGATGGTCTGAATCATTTCTAAAATTTTGTCCATCTATTTTAATGGGACCTTATGTATTCGTAAATATAATACTTGGTTAATTAAGATTAATAATTGTATGTATTATTGAATGTAGGTGGGTAGTACAACCACTATCAATGATCACAAGAGCAGTTCACAGCAGTGTGGCTTAAGGTTACAAACAGCAAAAACGCAATTGCAGCCGTTTACAACATGCCGCTCGTGTATTTGAGCATCATAGTCATACACGAGCGACACGCTGTCGCACACACAGCTGTATTTGCCTCTGCAGTTGCCGCGTGCCGCTCGTGTGTATGTATGATCACTTACCAGCCAGGGATTTCTCGATTATCCGCTATGTTCTACTCAGCAGCTATAACCTCGTCTGATTAGACAGCTCCCATATTTGCCTTAGACCCCAAATAGATTACAACGAAACAAATAACCTCTCAAAATACTCAAAATTCAAGTTCACAGCACACTCTCAACAGTAGATCTTAAAATATGATACCTAAACAAGGAAAACCCTGTTTACCTGAAGAAACACAAGATCCTAGGTTGGATTGTAAATAGATTCAACGTAAGTAATCCCGTCCCTCTTTTGTATTCAGAAAAATAAACCTTACGAAATATGAGGATGATAAAAGAACAGAGTTGGGAGCCCCCTGGTGGATAATAAAACATTTTACGATAAATTGCACAGTCATGTACCTGGCCTGACATTTACTGAACGAAATAGGTATAATGTTTATTAAAATTCTTGGTGAACATACGACGTTTATTAAAAAAAAAAAAATAACGGCCATTTTGATGACCTAGTTTTCTGCACAAAGTTTTTTATATGATGGCAAACAAAAATACAAATGCTTTTGGAATATCGCCGTTACCATAATCAGCCTACGATGTTCCCACTGCTGGGACACAGAGCTCTTCGAGAAGGAGTGGGCTGTAATCTACCACGAGGGTCCAGTGCGGGTTGGTAGACACGCCTTCGAATTTCTAGTTCTAGGACACGTCGGATTCCGATGTTTTCCTTCACCGTTTTGAGAGCAGTGCTGATGAAAATATTGACACAAAACAAAGCGCTCGCCTGGATTTGATGTGTTCGAACCCACGACCTACAACTCGTAAATCGGTGCTGATACCACTGGGCCACCACTCCTCCTGCTTTTGGTATATGTTTCGCTTATCTATGCACTTTGATTATATAGCATTATACAACGTGTAACGTTAAATGCGCAAAACCTCAGACACCCCAACTGATTTTTAATTCAATTCCTACTACCCCTACGACCTATTTCAGAGAGAAAATGCAATTCTGATCGTTTCTTGCGTCTGCGACGACGCTTTACCGAGGGAGGAGTCGTCACCGGGCCGCTGCGCCGCGCTGATATTGGGTTGCTTGACCTATTAATAAATAGACACGGCAACGTTTTTAATGAAGATTTTTTGAAAAATGTGACCTATATTAAAAAGTGGTTCAATTAATTTTGCTTGTTATTCTGATAAAACTATTTTCAGGTTTTGCGCATTTAACTTTACACGTTGTAGATGTGCGTTCTGGTATTGACCATCGAAATATTTACGGTACTCAAACAACGTCATTCGAAATTTTTGAATAAGGACAGAAAGATTTGCATTTATTTTTAAATAAGTGAACAAGCTGTGTTTTGTTCAACATACATCATTAAGGACGTGGGTAGCAGATATCCATCACATTCTGTCACCCATCATTGGGTGATCGATCTTTTAAAAAGTAACTTTTACGTCTTGCAGCGTCACTGTGCTGGGTTGTGACAATGTAATGGATGTTCGCACAAACATGGAAATATTTCGACAAAAGAAAATATTTGCAAGTGAACTGTATGAAATTCGTGGAAATTCATTTATGTATTATGTCTTTTTTGTGTCTCCGGCACCAGGGGTAGTAGTCAGATAGGCTCCATATAAAATACTGGTATTCAGCTGCATCCGTTAGACTGGAAGCCGACTCCAACATAGATAAAAAGTGTAGGTAGATTGATTAACAAGCCTATTCAATTCTGTAACTGATTTCGTCTCAATAAACGCAATTACATTTCTTGCGGTTCAGAGATCAATATATATTTGAACCGCAAGAAATGTTATTGCGTTAGCAATTAGATCCGTTCAATAATATGTTGTGTGAACATAATATATCTGCCGTGCGATTCTGTAACCATCTCACCATGAAAACTTGGGTGAAGTGAGCGTGGAGTGAGCTGTCATTAGGGATTAACACAATTGACACTGCTCACTTCAAGCTCACTTCACTTATGATTTCAAGGTGAATTTTTTACAGAATCGACCGGCTTTTTTGTTTTCTTATTTAAATTAACTTACATACAAACAAATAATTTTTCTTTATTTCCTTTCTTTCATCATGTCTTGAAATGTTGTCAATCATAAGTTTTTACCTATTATTTTTGTAACTTTGAAGTTGTATTTTCCGGCGAAACCGTCGCTTAACTTAAATTATTATATTTTCCTTATACAACTGAATATGTGTATTCTTTTTAGGTGAAATAAAGTATCTCAACAGTAAAGACCGAATCAGCATCGAAATATAACGAGGCAATGCTGCCAGTTTTTAGACACTTTTCCTGTTGACAGCGATGCGGAAGAATTTTTTGATGCCGTATGATTGATTTCCTTCTTTTTACAAGCTTTCATTTAACTTGCACTGTTTTTATCTATGTAAGTTTGTAACTTGGCCGTCAAAATTTGCAATCCATTTTTCGACCAGTTGTTGGTAACCGATTGAGCTAAAATTTTGCATACACCTTTAATTCTGGTGATAACACAATGTGCAGTACTCAATACTGTAATAATTTCAATATGGCTGCCGCTCCAAGATGGCGGATTACATTTTTTTTAACCCCCTTAATATGGGCATCAAATAAAAGGGCCTGAAGAGTAGAATACTCGTACGATAAAGTTAATAATATCACACTAAATTCAATATGACCAACGCTTCAAGATGGTGGATTATATATTTATTTTTTTCAATCCCCTTAATATGCGTATCAAAAGAAAGGGCTTGAAGAGTAGAAAACGATAAAGTAAGTAACATCAAACTAAATTCAATATGGCCGCCGCTCCAAGACGGCGGATTACATTTTTCTGATCAACCCCCTTAGTATGGGTATCAAAATGTCAACGATGTAAATAATGTTAATTGGGTAAATAATGTCACTGGTGTAAATAAAAAATGGTCAAAAAAAAGATGTAAATAACAAATCTTAAAGACTAAAAAGTAAAGAAATAAAAGAAAAAAACGTTTTTGAAATCAAGCTTTTATTTAAACAAAAACGTAACCTAAAAAGAATGAATAACGCGAACTAAAAACAAAAAAAAAAAAAAATTTAAGTGACATTTTAAAACATATATAAATTTTAAAAGCTTGGGGCACTGATGTACGGTACCTATCGATTATAATTTGCCTCAAGTGTTTAAAATTTATATATTTTAAAATGTCACTTAATTTTTTTCTTTTTAGTTCGTGTTATTCTTTCTTTTTTATATCACGTTTTTATTTAAACAAAAGCTTGTTTTAAAATGTTTTTATTTTATTTTCATTTTATTTATATACATGTAAATATTATTAATGCTATTTTCAGTCTGTTAGTTTATATTATATAAATATTATCTTTTTTGAAAATAGTCATATGATTGCCTTATAAAGAAATTATACGACAGTAAAAACAGTTTTTTCTAACTACATAATTTGGGTAATTCGCATGAACAAAATATACATATACCTATTTATTTAACATTCTAAAGCCTTTCTACTATGTCTGTATTCACAAAGTTTTTAGACTATTAGCAGGCAAAGCTTTCCAGCAGTTTCCATAAATGGTTTAGTAAATTGAGAGCACCGCAAAGTTGCGTCGACTCCTGAATATTTATTAATATTATTGAAGCAGTTATGGAAAATTAAATTTCATCGTCATAGTTTTATAACAGCGGTAGTAAATGGAGCAACAAGTGACAAAGATTGGTATTTTATTATTTATTTATTTATTTGACCATTTATGTACACACATATACAACGTGTTACGTTAGATGCGCAAAACCTGAAAATAGTTTGATCAGAATAACGAGCACAATCAATTGAACCAGTTTTTAATATAGGTCACATTTTTCAAAAAATCTTCATTAAAAACGTTGCCGTGTCTATTTATTAATAGGTCAAGCAAGCCAGTGACAGCGCGGCGCAGCGGCCCGGTGACGACTCCTCACTCGGTAAAGCGTCGTCGCAGACGCAAAAAATGATCAGAATGGCCAGTAAAACTAAAACAGCACATAAAACCTTTACAATTTTTTTAATGACTTATTTTCTCTCTGAAATAGGTCAATTAAATTAAAAATCAGTTGGGGTTTCTGAGGTTTTGCGCATTTAACGTTACACGTTGTATAAACAGACAAGAAAAAACAGAACAGAAAATAGGTACAAAGGTGATGCTTATACCATAAGAAATCTCTTCCAGCATACCTGCGATAGGATATTAGATAGAGAGATGTAGACAGCGTGTGAAAGAGTAAAGGAGACAAAAAAATACATTTTCAATAATTCTATAAATTCAATAGAAATCGTAACCAATTATTCGTTTAATAAAACACACAAACACACACATACATACATACATACTTCTAAAGTAAATATCACTAGGAGGTTAATAAAAATAATAAATACAAACACAACTATGATGGAGTGGAAAGATAATGTTCTTTTACTCTTCTTTTAAAAACTGCAACAGTTTGGCAGTCCTTAATGTCATCTTTTATGTGCCTAGCTAAATTTAAAATTACTCTATAGCGGTTTAGTTGTTTTACTGAGTAGGTAATCAGAAGCCCAAAAGTCTGACACCCAGTCTTACTAAGGGTTATCTTATTACCCAGTAACTGGGTTGTGAAGGACAGATAGGTAATTGCTCTATGTATAATACTGGTACTAAGTGGCATCCGATTAAAGTGGAAGCCGACCCCAATAAAATGAGAAAATGCTAGGCAGATGAAGAAATTCATTGTTCATCAAGTCTCAATTCATTAATTTCGTAACAAAATAGATCTTGCACTTATGCATGCGATTAATTATATAATTATACGAGTATAATAAAGAAACACATGTAGCGGTCACTAAGGTACGAAGGCGAATAATTAGTTTATGAGATGGTCTTTATAAATTGCATTTAGATATTAAGGGCTGATATGACTATAGTGGATGTCTTACGATAAATATTGAAATGTATGCGACGCATACATACAGACATAATTGAAATTCATTGTAATTCAATCATCTGTGCGTATATATTACTAGCTGCACCTCGTGGTTTCACCCACGTAAATTTCAATTCCCTGGGAGTATCGGGATAAAAAGTAAGAGCTTTAAGTAACAGCTATGTACCTATCAAGTTTCATCGCAATCGGTTCATTAGTTTTTGCGTGAAGAAGTAACAAACATATTACATATTGCCCGCAGCGCTGTTTGGGGCCACACCGGCCAATTTTGTTTAGATTGACATTTTTAAATTCGTAATACCGATTTGAATAATTCATAGGTACAGGTATTGAAACAGTCTTGAATACGAAATGATTTATTTGGATAAGGACTAATACAAAGGTACAGATAACATGGTCTGATTTTGGTCAGCATTTCTATCAACTTTTAAAATGTAAAAAGTAGTTCTAGTGACATAACTACAATAGTTGGACATAAGGTATAATTTTTTTTTGTAAATATTGATATGTTCTTTAATATTGTAGAACATTTTTTGTTCAATCATCAATAGTTTCCGCAGCGCATGCATGAGAGACATTTCATGGCTAATTTTTTACACCTTGGGTTACATTATTGAAGTTTTAGTAGGGATCCTATTTTTTTCTGGTAATAAATATAGCTTTTGTTACTAAGGGATAGTGTAGCATTATAATAGTGAAAAAAAAATGAAATAGTCAAGTAGTTTCTGAGTTTATTCGTTACAAACATATACACAAAAATACAAATCTTTCCTCTTTATAATATTATTAGTGTAGATGTAGATAAATAGGTTACTTTTCGGGTTTGCCCGTGTGACAGTGCTGTTCTCCTAAAGTACGAAAAGTTTTTTTTTGTCACATAGCAAAAACTGTGCGAATCAGGGACGTATCGCTAGTTGTTTATTCACCAGCCCTAAACGTTCCTGCCAAAGCAACCTCGTGTGTTCTCAGAAAAAAATCCACTGATAATAAATAACGAGGATAAAATACATGTCCCTAAGCAATACACAGCCATTAAAAATTACATACCCACTTCGGATCTTACATGGTCTCGAGCTAAAAGCATCAAAGCGTCTCACGTCGTCTAGAGTCTTTTTGTTTGGCGTACGTGAAAATATTTTTTTTTCATCGCAAAAAAACCTCCATTTATAAACGAATCATATGGTACACTCTTGAGAGTTCAAGACACATAATGTGATTGTGTTCTGTGAAATAAGTGTAAATGATATTATAAACCGTGGAAATATTTATGTTTTTATTTATTACTTACAAGGTGGAGATACAGTACGACAATAGCGCCGATTTCCTTGTTCACAAACCAAACTAAATTTAAGTTCAGTGCATCTTGTTCCATCTATTTCATTAGAAAATGACAGAAGATAAATATTAGTTTAGTCGTGTCAATTTATTTATGTCCTTTATTTCAGGCAACTAAGGCCCATAGAAAAAACAATACATACTACTAAAAACATACTTATAAACTAATATTTATCTTATGTCCTTTTCTTAATGAAATAGAAAGAAAAAGATGCACTTTACTTAAAAGTTTAGTTTGTGAACAACAGAATAGACACCATAGTCGTTCCCAGTATGCATACAAAAAATCAAGGAAATATATCCAATATTTTGACTATGGCTGGTCAAAGATTGGTAAAACCCATAGTTTGCCCATTACTACTACTTAGATTGTTTGAAAAATCTATTTTGTTTTTTGGTGTTAGGATTCATTTACTCGTAATAGTTCCAAAATACTCCTTTGATAATGCAAATATACACACCGTAAACGGAGAATTTTCGCACCTAAAATAAAAGTTGTTTCCTAGTAATTATTTTTGTTCAAAATTACTGTTTACGTTTGTTGTACAGAATGCTTATGTGGATGACTGCTTCGTCATGGGTCTTTCTACACTCTATATCCTGAAGGCCGCTAAACTAAACACGTTAAGTATATTTATAAAAATACAAACATATTTATAATGCAAAAATTAACATAAGTATACTTAAATAAATACATATACAGCGTGTAACGGAAGGGCAAAAAAAATTGGCCCTCCCATAGTAAATCAATCAGCTGGTAGTCAGTTTTGTAAGGGAGGGCGAAATTTTTTTTTCATTTTTCGACCTATGTTCTTTGGGGAAAGTTGTTGAGTTTCATGAGCACATTCACCTCCTTCAGGGTTGATACCCCCCTTCCGTTACACGCTGTATACAGTATTTTTTTTTCGTTCAAATTCGATTTATTTATTTTAAATATTTGACTTGATTTTGATACAAATAGACCGAGGGCTTGTCTTTTTGTTATTGATTGTGTTCTTCCTCATTGGTCTAGTGGTCCCTAGCGCTACTGCTAAGCATGAGGGCCTGGGTTTGGTTCTCAGGTCGGGCAGTGTTATTGTTGTATTTGACATCGGGTTTTTTTTTTTGATCTGTGCCCGGATAGTGGCCATAGGCTCGTCCCCTATACTTTCTTTCTTTTTTTTAATTTTTTTTATTACATGGGAATTATTGCGTGGGTGCACTGTAGGTACACGTCTGCCTAACCCTTCGGGGAATAGAGGCGTGATGCTAGGTTAGGTCATGATTAATAGATATTATACCCCTTACCAATAAACGTATTATATCAGATGAATAGTTACACGCCGATTTCTCTCTTTCAATCGTCAGTAATTTGACTTTCGAAAGAAGAAGACAAAGCGTTATGTAACTATACAGACGCTATACAACGTTTATTAGTGAGGGGGTTAATGTTTCTTTTGAAAGTGTAAAGTTCGAAAGTAACCTGACATTTTATGGCTACGAATAAATCAATGGAAGCTCTGCGAGTCTGCTGATGGAAAGGTAATCTAGTTTAGTGTCCACTGTTCACAATTAATACAATAGATAAATCAAAAAGTTACAGACAACAATTATTTATTTATTTACTATTACCACTTATATTTGTTTTTACTGGCGGGAACCCAATACAACAATGTAGTCACAATTTTCGTACTCGGAGACGTCTCCCAAAAACCAATTAGGTCGCCAAAAAAAAAACTGTTAAGAACATTTTCGAAAAACAGTGCTACAGCCAAATTAGACCGATTTTAAATTTTCCATAGAAACAGAGATTTCCAGTTATCTTGTTTAAATAAGACATTTCTAAAATTTCTTTACTAAATTTCAAGTAATTCATGCCGACGAACTGCTACTGCTTTTTGATTCTGTAACACCGTACCTATAAACTGTTCTGTTTACCCAGAAAAGTCTTCTTCTTGAGCGCTTACTTCATTACTAAAGAAACCCAATAAGATAAGACCTTACTTAAACTTAAGTAAACCCTAAGTACGGGTGATTTCACCCTGTTGTTTCAGTGTTGGTCTTAGAACTTTGAATTTGCTTCTCTTTAGCAAATTGCGTGGTTAGCAAGAAGCGGGTGCTTAGACATTATAGACATTATATACCTTGAATATTATCTCCTTCGCTTATCAGCCGCTTAGTATTTAACCCTCTACTGCATAATATATTAAATAAGTGACAATTTTTTTTTATGTTAATGTCTTTATTAAAGCTTCAGAATTAATTTTAGTATATTTTTAATTTTTTTTTTATTTCCAAGTGGTATGTGATGATAGACAAAATAGTTGTGTTTTATTATTGCTAATGATATGAAAAACAAACCCCATTAGGATTTATACGCTAGTTTTTTATTTTTTTAGAGTAAAATAAACTGTGAACATGTCAAACCATATATGGTTTCCTATGCGGTAAAGGGTTAAATACATAGTTAGATAAAATAGTCATGTAAACCTAAAGCGGGAGATACGGTATTGGATTACAGGGCGCGGTCCTATTGAACCAAGTCCAATGGACACAGTCACATGCGGACTATCAACTAAACAGCGTCTGTCGATACAGCTTGATAATTTTTGTATACAACGTGTAACGTTAAATGCGCAAAACCTCAGACACACCAACTGATTTTTAATTCAATTGACCTATTTCAAAAAGAAAATAAGACATTAAAAAAATTGTAAAGGTTTTATGTGCTGTTTTAGTTTTACTGGCCATTCTGATCGTTTCTTGCGTCTGCGACGACGCTTCATCGAGGGAGGAGTCGTCACCGGGCCGCTGCGGCGCGCTGACATTGGATTGCTTGACCTATTAATAAATAGACACGGCAACGTTTTTAATGAAGATTTTTTGAAAAAAGTGACCTATATTAAAAAGTGGTTCAATTAATTTTGCTCGTTATTCTGATCAAACTATTTTCAGGTTTTGCGCATTTAACGTTACACGTTGTATAAATGTGTGAAATTTCTTGTACCCCGACCCAAACCGTCGCGTCACATTGCCTGCCCGTACTATAACTTCGTGTTCACTTGGCGCTCTTTCTGAATTTGTTTTTTTTTTTTTGCTCGGTTCCTAAGGCTATAAGCGTGATGTTAATAGCCTATGGCCTTTCTCAAGAATTTGGCTCTTATATGCAAAATATTTTTTTTTAATCCGACTCTTTGTTCTAGAAATTACCGCTTTCAAACAAACAAACTCTTCAGCTTTATTATTAGTATACTCGTAGATAGATAAAAACAATGTGTAGGCAATTAAAAATGAAATATTAAGTGTGTTTGCAGCCAAAATATTAAGTTTATAAACAAATTGAGCTACTAAATTATTTAATAAAATAAAAAAATAAAATAAATAAGTAACTGCAAGTAAGTACTCAATTGACTCGCGACGCTGGGCATGTCAACGTAAGTGTTCCTGTCATGAATAAAATATTTACCTACTTAACGAAATTTCCTATTTTAAGATGCTAACAAAAAGTAAGCTTTCCCTTACATGTTTGATCGATGCGCTCCTTCTACACAAATGAACAACAGAACAAATGACTGTGAATCTTTTGTTAGACTTAAGCATCAAACTTCTTAGTATAAAAAGTGCGTAGAAAAACTCCAGCTAGAAACATTTAAGAAGCCAGAAGTCTAAGCTAAGGCTTAAACGACATAACAATAAATATCGATTCTATTGAAAAATGTTTAGGTATTTTTTATTATGAAAAGTGAGAAAGTACGTATAAAGAGCTTACAGTTGAGCGTTTTCAAAAGATTGAATGTTACTCTCTCGCTTTGGAGAGCTTTTGTATACCATGAAGTGGAAATCGGATACTTGAAATGAAATGTTGAGTTCCGAGATCTTTCACGTAATGTGGCTACGTGCTACGGCGTAGACACGAACGTAGCCGGCTACGGGCTGCTACGGACTTTGTGTGTTTTTGTGGAAATAATAAAATTATTGTTTTGAATTCAAAAGGAGATTCGGAATCAAAAATTGGACACGAGAATGTACTACTGTTTGTACTGTTGTGTAAAAATTCGTAACTATAAAAAAAATATGAATAGGAAGTAGTTTCGAAATTAAAAATTGGAGACGAGGATATACTGTTCATAGTTACCTACTTATTTTGTTTAGAAAATTCTTTACTTCAAAAAAATATGAATAAGTAGTAGTTTTTTAAATAAAAAAAATAAAATAAAACAGTTGTTTCTTTTGTAAAAGTACCGGTGTCGATCATAATATACATACACTGTCAAACTATAAAAAGTATTACTTACATTGAAAAAAGAAATATTGTAGTGGCCAGTGTGGACACAGCACTCTCCTTTGTCATACAATGGGACCCCGGATAACATGTCACGACTGTAAGGAATGCCGTCCGGTAAATCACTGTACACTCGAGGCCAGATAAATAATCTCCGGTCGGTATCTCATACATTCCTATCACATTCGCGTCGATTCGGAGGCCTTTCTTATTTCGGACAGAATTGATGGGCTCGTTTGAATATCTGAGAAGTTTGGTGTTCAATATGCGGGGAATTTATGTCGGTACGTTTTTCTTGGTTAGCTATTTATTTGGTCGGCAGTGTAAAATTATTTTATTTCATTGTTCACCGTTTTATCACGCCGTTTTTTGTAAAAGCGTATAGTTATAAATAATAATGATAAAATATTTTTTTCAGTTGTTTAGGCGGATAATTGAATCAAATGTAAAATTATGTATTAAGTGTATTGAAAGTGTTTGTTACGTATCCGTCACTTCTCCCTAAAGATACATTAGAAAACCAGCGTAAGACAAAACAAAAAAAAAAAAATCAAAAACAAAAAAAGAAAAGCGAAAAAGATCCATTCCATAATTAATGCCAGAGCATTAATGATGAAATGGATCTTTTTCGCCCAGCCGTGACGCACACACTGTTGTTATGAAAACAATGTTTTCACTTTTTTTTAAGTTGTATTTTGTGTTTCAATAAAATTAGCTTGTTGCCAAATAAATATTATTCTTTCTTTTTTCTTTTAGATAATTTCTACGTTGTATTTTTTATAAACAAGTATATCACCTATGTAGACACAGTAGCTTGTACCTACGAATAGACTGTCATAATATAATGAATGAGAAAACCAATTAATCAAGTTCTCTGCTGCTGATTACATTCATTGTATTAGTTTTATTGTGTAGTACCGTAAGGGTATTAGAAGTAAGATTTATTTATGTCAGGTTTCTCTATTATGTTGAGAAATATGGTTTTGGAAGCGTACGGGAGCGTGTAAATGAGAGACACGACAAAGATTAAGTGAAAGTATATTGCCATGGAACGTTCCATGCTATTAGAACGAACTCTAAACGTCGAGATACGAAGGCTTACGAAGGTCTTTGATATCGGCCAGCGTATTGTGTAACTCAAATAAAGTTGGGCAGGATATCTGGCAAGGTGCAGTGATGTGGGGTGAAGTAAGGCTATGACAGAGTCCAAGGACTGGAAGACGAGATGATGGTCGTCCGGCGGCGAGATGGGTAGACGACATAGTTGCCATCGCGAGCAAAACCTGGATGAGGCTGGCAAAGGAGCGTGGGGATTGGCACAAGAAAAGAGAGGCCCAGCAGTGGGTGAAGTCGGGCTGTGGATGATATAAATCAATCAATCAACTCAGCCTATCGCAGTCCACTGCTGGACATAGGCCTCTCCCAGACTGCGCCACAACACCCTGTCTTCCACCTTCCGCATCCAGTCTACCCCAGCCACCTTCTTTAGGTCGTCCGTCCATCTAGCTGAGGGGCGTCCCACACTACGCTTGCCGATACGCGGTCTCCACTCCATGACTCGTCTGCTCCACCGGCCATCGGCCCTTCGACAGACATGGCCAGCCCACTGCCACTTCAGTTTGCTTACTCTGCAAGCTATGTCGGTTACTCCGCTTCTTTTTCGGATAATTTCATTCCTGATTTTATCCTTCAAAGAAACTCCGAGCATAGCTCGCTCTATAGCGCGCTGAGCAACCTTGAATTTGTGGACCAGCCCGACCGTCAGTGTCCACGTTTCTGCACCGTATGTCACGACGGGCAGGACGCACTGGTTGAATACCTTAGTCTTCAAACACTAAGGGATAGACGACGAGAAGACTTGACGAAGCTTTCCAAATGCTGCCCAACCCAACTGGATCCTTCTGTCGGCCTCTTTCTCAAAGTTATGTCTACCGAGCTGGATGACTTGCCCTAGGTAGACATAATCCTTCACAACTTCGAGAAGCGACCCTTCGATGTGGATTGGACTCGGCAAGACGTGATATTGCGAAGAAGATTTACAGTGGTTCAGTGATAGGCAGAAGTTATAGAAAGAAAAGAAACGATTTTAAAAGGTAAAGGCAGGGTGAAAAACCCGGCAGCTTGAAAGAAATAGATAAAAAACAAAAGCTGAAGCGTCCCGCCCCATCACTTTTCCATTAACACCTAAGTGAAAAACTCCAAATAATGGAAAAGACGGTATTACACTCCCGTGCAATAAATTGGCCCAAACCATGCTCTCTGTTTGGGAGACAATATCTCAAAAATGTTGATGTCTAAAGTATACATCAAATTTTTTGAGATCTTGTTTCTCATTATTTTTTGTTGAGTGAAGATAGTTAAGATAAAGTTTATTTACACATCATACTCTATACTTTGATAAAATCAATATTCTTGACAAGATTGACTCGATTCTTCGACCCGTGTGAACGAACGGTAGAACGGTCGGCAGTATTGATATTTTTTTCAATTGCGTAATATTCATACATTCAGGAAGATTTTAGAACACACTAAATTAGGTTATTGTTAATGAAACTCTTTGAATTATTTATTTAAACTTTATACACCAGTAAAAAATACTGTACATAGGCGGACTTAATGCCTGAGTCATTTTCTACCAGTCAACCTTAGGGCAGAGACAAACGTTCAAAAGTGAATTTTATGTGCCTACTTGAAATAAACCATTTGACTTTGACTTTGACAAAACATGGTAGGTGTAACATGCGGTATAAATAGCTCGGAAATCACTACATAATACAAGGAGAAATACTAATACTAATTATCTTGTTTCAAATCGAAGTGAACAAAAGAGTGGATCGATGTTTTTTTCACGCCAGTGTAATTAAAAAGCTTAGAGTAAGTGTTCGTTGTTATAAAGATTCCTTGTCAGCTGTAATATCCCACGTGTAAATCCCAGACAGTATTAGACAAAGGCGAATCGTAAGAAGGAATTCTTTCTACAGGTACTTCTTCCCTTCAAGCGGGTTATTATCTATTAGAGGATTATAATATCATAACAGCGTACAAAAAATTCTGTGAAAGCTTAAGTTGAAACGTCGGTGTTTTTAAAAGCAATTTTACTCGGTTTTTAATAATTAATTTAACGATTGTTGAGACAAGGTGTCGAAGTGTGTTATGTTCTTATTTTAGCACTTAGTTGCACTTTCAATTACCGTGGAGGCTGTTTTTTAATGTCATGAGTTACTAATTAAATTTTACTTATTCGTGTTTAGCATACTGACATTTTTTTTTTTAAGTGTTGGCGGCAAGACTATTTTCACTAGTAGTCACTTACATACTAAGGGCCGGTTTCTTGATGTGTAGTCAGACACCGTATAACAATTTGTTAGATTAACTACAGTCAACTGGTCAACTGGTCAGATATTGGAACCTAATGGTTAAAGGGCTATTTCGTTTTCCAATATCTATTTTAAGCTTAACCATTGGCTAATATTGCCAGTGTAATGAGAAATCGTTTCCCAAAAATAGTTATGTTTTTTTGGGGCTAATATTTTTCTATGTGACAACACTACCCACAATGATGGATTACGTGGTATAAAAATATTCGGCCTTCTCATTAACACGTACTCCGCAAAAATAGCAACATCTGATGAACTTGCCGACATATCGTAATATCTAACTATGTTCAAATCCATGATAAACAATACAAAGAATATTTAAATACGACGTTGACAACAAGAAAACTTGTACAAAACAGCTGTTGTGATTAAGTTGACCATCCACCATATTGTTAACTCTCCAGCTTAGGGTGGTTAATTTTTTAAACTAATAGTTAAATATTTTACTATTGTATATAAACTAACCATTGATCAAAAAATACATTTTGCCAAAAAAACATTAGTTACTATTTTTAACAATTGGTTGAGTTAACTGCGTTTTAAAAAACCGGCCCTTATTTAGGTAGTAGGTACTGTTTCTCAACTACTACATTAACAGAACCGCTCCTACGTGTCTCCCTTGTTTGCTCGAGCAGGATGAGAATAGTTTATCCGGTGATGAAGAGATTGGCCAGCGTTATGGCTCTGTCTCGCATGGACAGTATTATGCTGAGCGATGGCCGTTTTGAATGGATGTAATGTACCTATATGTTCCCTCAACTTGTTTTCTTTAACCCTTAGTTGCATGATTTTTACTTATTAAGCAAATTAAATTTATTTGGACGTAACATTAGCTGTATAGTAAGGAAAAAATATATTAAAAAAATATATTCATAAAAATACTTTTTTTTTTCTAAATGGCCTGGTGGAAATTTACATCTTTATGTACCTAATCAGAACGAATCTACTGGGAACAAAATGAATTGAATATCTCTAATAATTGGACAATCTCCGTGATCTGTGGAAACGAAAATATGGCATTGGATTGGTTGATGGAAATTTCCATCACGATGCAGTTAAGGGTTAACTCAGTATTACCGTAAAAAAACATGTGTTCTTTCTTTATATTTTCTTTACTGGCGAAGCCCTTGCTTAACTGGTAGAGAATGACTAAGGCATTAAGTCCGCCTTTGTACCTTTTTGTGTGCGAAAACTTTAAATAAATAAATCACAAAAGTGGTTTACACCCTGCGATTTAGGTACTCAATGTTATTTAAGAAGAGGTTCCAAAAACAATATATCTATAGGTATATAGGTGTGTGTCGTGTACTATGTACTTTCATCTCATATTCAAGGGCAGCTGCTCATCCTCTGCATTATTTAGTGAGCCATCTAAAAGTTTGACCTACTTACCAATTCACGTTCTTCTCATTAGATCGAACATCTGAAACAAAAGTAAAACAGAATTTATATGTGTTTTTAAGTAGCTTCACGTTTGTAAAGCTGTTATTTTTTCATGTTTACGATACTTTACTGGCAAAGCCAAAGAAAAATGAAATAGCATTTTACTTCTGAGAATCTGAATTTTATACAATATTTATGATGATTTAGCTTTTACCCGCGGCTTCATCCACGTACATGCCGGAAAATATCCCACTGGAACTCTCCACATAGGAACATCTTTTAATCTCGGTAGTACTTACCTACTACCGAGATTAAAAGATGTTTGTTTTGTGTGAACATCTTTTAATCCCGGTAGTACGTATTACCGATATTAAAAGATGTTCCTGATGTTATATGTGTGCCAAATTTCATCCAAATCCGTTCAGCCGTTTTTGCGGCAATCCTGAACACGTAGACAAATAGACCAGAATTCTAAAAACTAAATTTTCGGCAACAGACCTGTTCCCACACCTCGTAGCAATTACTTTTATTTAAACTATTTTATTAAATGTATAAATAAGATATAAAATCATATGTATAGACATTCTATAAATTAAACTTTGTGGCAGGGTTTTTGAGGGTTTTACCATAATTTTATGAAAAACTCAATCAAACAAGGAAGTTATGGAACGACTAAAAGCACTCGTAAGCCATATCCTTTCAGACCCCTGTCAAAACCATTGTTAGTTCACTTTCAAGGGAAAATTCAATATCCCACAAATCTTCATTGACCTTATAGTCGTGCAATCTTTTTGTTGTCAACTTCTTACAGAATCAGCCTACAATGCTCTTACTGCTGGGACACAGGTCTTCTCTCTGTGAGATGGCGTGGGCTGTAATCTATCACGTGGGCTCAGTGCGCGTTGTTAGATGTCACATGTCTTTGAATTTTTGTTTCTACTCGTAGAACATGCATGCCGGTTTTCCTTCGCGATGTTTTCCTCCGCCTTCTTGAGAGCAGAGGTGATGAAATTATTTGCTCAATTTAAAGCGCCTGCCTGGGTTCGAACCCACTACTTACAGCTCAAAAGTCCCTTTTCCACTGCTCCACTTGTTTAATCTGCTTTTCCAGGAACACAACAATGGTATCTGTCACAGTATACCTACCTCTGTGACCTTTGTCGTCAGTGACGCGACCTTTTATAATTGATAAATGAATTCTTAATTACGTGTTCCAGGAACCTACCCAAATAGAAACTCTAGCTGTCAACGTTTTAAAACAACCTTGGATGTGCAATTGGCCATTTGTTTCTGCGAAACTACACAAGTGTATTATTATAAATTAAAGTAGGTTTTAATTAAAATGGCTTTTTGTCTGTCTCTATTTCCGCGTCGTTCTTAAAAAGTCATCATCTGGAGTATTTACTCCGGAAGGTTTATGTTTTAAAACATTATCATTAAACTTACGTAAGTATCGGTAATACAGAATCGAAGTTTGTTCAAGTCGTAAATGAAATGAAATTGTTTATTCTGTAAATAGGATTTCGGAATCACTTTTACATGCCATATTATTAAAAAAACTAAGTTAGGTGATCCCAGCGTTTCCTATCTTACTGACCGTGCTGCAAACCGTACGAACCGTGTATTTGAATAAAAGGACGAGACGAGACTTGGAAATGAATCCATAATTAGATAGTATTGCCTTGGTTTATTCTAATATGGTGTGCCAAGTCATTATATTTCCATACAGTAATCACCAATCAGTCAGCTAAGTTTATAGAAGCAGGTACAATTACAACAATTAAATGTTGTGGTAAACATGGTGTCCTCGAAACTTAGTATAGTTTCTATGAAATCAGTCTTTTCTCAAAGTTACAATCGTAATTTCACGAAAAAATAGCTTTTGAACTTTGCGTAACTGTAAGGTATTCATGCTCGTGACTGTACCTATAATCACGAGAATTCAATATTTCTTCGTAAATATTTTTCACAGTAAATATTTTTCATAGAGTATAGCAATTTTTCTAGAGAAACCAATCAAATTAACTCTCTACAAGCCTAAAACTTTTTCACGTAATAACTTTCTTGGTCACTTAGAAATAATATTTTTATTACATGAAAGCTAAATGCCTCCATGCCTCACTGGATTAAAATACAACAGCAGTTTTACTGTCACAAAACACGTATACATACAAAAAAAAAAAAACCGGCCAAGTGCATGTCAGATCACGCACAATGAAGGGTTCCGTAGTTGGAATGAATTTATCCCAAGAACTATCCCAAACTTAACATTGTGGTTGAAAATCATGTTCTCCCATCCATTGCAACTGCAAATTTAAGTTGCTTGACTCGTAAACTTGTAAAGCCTAGTTAGCTGTGATAGTTTTCCTTTTAATTTCGTTATATATATTATTACTGCCGTGAATTTTTTCTCATGTCCAACCATGGGCGGCGACACTTGACCTACAAAAATTAGAACTTTAAAGCTTAATATTTCATAAACGAATCCCTGAATCGAAAAATGGTTTTGGGGAAAAAAAAATCCCCACTTTACATGTAGAGGAGATACCCTAAAAATAGTTTTTTTTTTTTATATTTCAATATTTTATTTTACCATTTTGTCGGCGTGATCAATATGTATATCCATTCCAAATTACACTTTTCTAGTACTAAGATTCTGTGAGCTAAGCTGCGGACGGATGGACGGACGGACGGATAGATGGACATGGCGAAACTATAAGTGTTCTTTGTTGACTAAGGAACCCTAAAAAAAACAAGTTAGCTCGAATACACCAACTTACAATACAAAAAATAAATATATAATTAAAAGCACGGAAAAAGTAGTCGGCAGCTGCACGTCGCCGCGTCGTGGCCGTGTCGTGTGGTGATTCTCTAAAAGGATGTGCAGGAGTTTATGGTACAGCCAAATTTTGTCAATAATTATGTAAATTTAAAAGATTTTGGACAATCGGGCTCAAATCATGACTCCGGGCAGGTAGTATGAATTTCCAAATGGTAAACCCAGTTACAATTTTCCTGACCTGGGAAAACCTAGCACCTATCTCAGCAGACCAACAAGGCAGTCAATTAATACGAAAGTAGAGGAATATCTACAGTCAGCTCAAAAGTACGTGAAGAGCTTAAACAAACCCCGCTCAGGTTAAATTCTTACGCAATCACTCCATAAAAGAAATTAGTAACATATTATAAGGCTTAACATTTATATCCAACAATTATTGTTTGAATAAGATTGTGAAATTCTAAATTCCAACATCCATTCCATTCCATTTTTATTTTTTTCTTCGACAAAAAGAATTTTGAGTTTAAGTATTCAAATAATCAGATAAAAGCAATAAACTTGTAAGTGGCGCTACCAACTGGTATCCCCAGGTCGAACGTTTTCTGCTTCATTTGCCTACATTTTCATCAGACACTCTTAGAACAGACCTTAGGTAGTTTATTTAGTGTCCCAACACTAGTAAAGTAGTTTCTGAATAGCTTCGAGGAAATTGGCAGGACAGGTGGTTATCAAAACTAAAACTAATTCGTATATATTTGGCAGGATGGAGTCTGACAAATAATTGTTTAGCTCCGGAATGTTGGAGCTAACAATTCCGATAGTAGATTATATAAAAATGGTAATTTAAAGATTTTTACAGACTTTGATCAGATAATGTTTGTTAATTCTTAGTAATTAGGTGTCAATCCGAGGGGCTTGTGGCTAAGTAATAACAGCCGCACGGGACGATCGATCAGGTTAAGTTACGCTTGCCGCGTTTGGTTCGTGGATGGGTGACCATCTTCACATACCAAGTCCCCTCCGTGCCTCGGAAAGCACGCTAAGCCGGGACCAAGGCTGTCATTCATAAACAGACATGTCATTTATAGACAGTCGTTACGGGTCGTCAGTAGCCCGAAAGTCTGACAACCAGTCTTACCAAGGGTCTTACGTATTAGCCAGTAACTGGGTTGTGGAGGTCAGATAGGCAGTAGCTCCATGTAAAATACTGGTATTCAGCTGCACCCGATAACATAGTTGGGAAAAAGCTAGGCAGACGTTGATAGGTGTCAGTCTAAAGTTAGAACCTAAGCTTGATTATCCGTACGGCCTTTGCGTAAAAATGACAACCTTTTGCCTAATTGGAATTGGAAACACCTTTTGCCGACACAGAGGGTGTTGCGCTACAAATATTTATGTATATACTGTGAAAAGGTGGGATAATTTTGCGTTTTTTTTAAAGTGAAAATGGCGTAAAGTAACTTTTTAACTTTTATTTTATTTAAACATCCATTTCAATTATCAAGGATAAAAAGAGACACATATGCAAAATCAGTTTATAATGTTACATTGTTGGAACACAGGCCTCCTCTCTGTGAGAGGGAGTAGGTTTTAATCCTCCACGAGGGCCCAGTGCAGGTTAGTGGATGTCACATGTCTTCGCATTTTGCGTCTAGGACATGCCGGTTTCCTCACAACGTTTTTCTTCACCGTTTAGCAGTGGTGATGAAATAATTTACACAGAGTAAGGTGTCTGCTTAGGATCGACCCCAAGACCTATAACTCGTTACCACACCCATTACCACTGGGCCACGACAGCTCCCAAAAGCTGCTGCTCCTAAAAGATACACATAAACTCGTAAATATAATAATATGTCAATCCTTCCAGATTTTTTTTTAAGTATAGTATAGTTGTTTACCCAAGTTTCCCGTTTCTAACACTTGGCACAACAAGAAATCTTACACATCAATTTCATAACGACCCACAAGGCCATAACCCAATAATCACATACCTAACACAGGTAGACACGAAACAATTTCATACTCTCCGTGCGGCGCCCCGACCAAAATACCGACAATAATTTAATTATTGTTACCATCAATTTCAGAGAAATAGGACGCTCTGTGTACAGAATTTGTAAGGTTTTACCTCAAGTCTAACCGATCGGTGGGTTCGCATAACGGTTCGTAGTTAAGGTAGGTATTTCACGCAAGTTTGATGGAGTCCTTTAGAGAGTCGATTAGAGAGCTGCTGTGAACCTGTAAATTATAGTTGGTTACTTATTGCTGTTGAGAATATTTGAAATGAATCGTGCTTCGGATTCCGTCAATGGATTTTGATATTATCTGAACGTCGTCGCGCACCGCATTCCTAGCGATGCTCTGGTAAAAGATGGCTAGGCGATGAATATTATCATAACAATTTACTCTAGAGCAAATCTCAACGTGGGCGGTTACGCCCCCTCGTGGGCGTTTGAGAGTTTCAGGGGACAGTAGAAGACTCAAAGAAAATGATATATCCTATCTTATGACTCTATAATGTAGAACGTTTAAATATAATCGCGGGAATAGCTCAGTCAGATTCGACGTTGAGAACCTATGTTCTAGCTAGAACGATGCTATTATGAATCATTTTGATTTAGAGCTGACATATTTCATATTGTGTGTGGAGAGAAGGACTGGTCGAAACTATCTATGTACGGTGTGGACTAGCGCTTGGTACAGGCACTAAAATCTTTATACAAGTATTTGAGTGCTTGTGTTAGGATAAATTGGTCCGAAACGCTGTCCAGGGAATTCGCAGCATCCACCGCCAGCACCACATTTCCAGTGCATCAATTTTGCGTCGGTCTTTGAGGCGAACCGTCCATGTTTCTGCGCCGTATAGGAAGATTGGGAAGACTGGACCAATGTTTTGATCCTGGAGGAACTAAAAGTCAAGCAGAGATTATCGTCGACTGTGCAAATACGAATTATCAAATACTTCGGCCACGTGGTTCGTACGAACACTCCATGGAACGACTCGTTGTCCAGGGACAAGTAGAGGGCAAGCGGTCACGTGGTCGGTCACATACGCGTTGGACAGACCTTATCAAAGCGTCAACACAAACCTCCATAGTTCAGAATTACCGAGACGCCGAAGACCGGAATAAGTGGAGGAGCATCGCGAGGGCTGCTTTGGCCAAAGAAAATGCAGAGTCATCAACCACGAGCACTCTGTCAAGAGTGAACGACTAAAGAGAGAGAGAGTTAGGATAAATGGTGCGTACGCGAACTGTTTCTGCATCTCGAGAGATGTTAGACAGGGTTATGTAGTGTTACCCTGTTCACCTGTTCAACTTGTACTTGGATAGTTGTCTGTCAGATTTGAAAGAGAGTGACAGCATTCTCTACGCAGATGATCAAGTTCTAAATGAATGCACCTTGCACCGTCAGCAGTATAGTTGGAGAACATGGTGACAGTGATGGATGAAGCATATAAGATGAAAGCATATATGTATACTGGGTGTCCGAAAAGTCATGGATTACCTTTTACCTGCTGATAGGCCACATTGGGATCTACCAATAAAAAAAAAATGACCGCACTAAAAGTCTTATGGTTTCCGAGTTTTTTGATGTTTATTGAAATTTTGGAAAATCTCTACATTTGATCAGTTTTTTCCATGCCATTTCCACGAATGAAAACTTTAAGTACAGGTTTTTATTTTCATCTTGAATCATCCTACTATCGATTAAATACAAGAAAGTTACAGATATCTTTTGAATCCCTAAAATTTAGGTTCAAACTTAAAATTTTCACCAAAAAAAATTTTTACCTTATTTTTGATCGGCCCTGGTGAAAAAAAAAATTATTGGTAGGTCGGTTTTTTTTATTGGTAGATCCCAATGTGGCCCATCAGCAGGTAAAAGGTAATCCATGACTTTTCGGACACCCAGTATAAAGCTGAAAATACGTACAAGGGCAAATAAAAATCTGCATTAAGAAACTCTTGTCCTAAATTATAAGGAAATTTAATTAACAGCTAATCCTAGTACAACATTTGGGTGAAACCATGACCAAATTAAGAAGACCCTAGGGATTTCTTCGCCGCCATCTTTGTTCAACAAAATTGAAGGGGCAAGATACCGTAGTGGTTTTTGTTAAGGTGGTTATCTTACCGCATCCTTTTGATTTATCGTTCATACCGTAAGACCGTGGCCACCTGAGCTGACAACTTTTATTGACCATTACACGAAATAGAACTCAATTTATGCTTTACAAAATATATGAAGGTGTTTCGCTTTTATAGAGTGTGAGAGTTTTGGTGTTTATGACGAAACTTTTAGTGATTTTACTAACCCTTAATTGCATGATTTTTACTTTTTAAGCAAATTAAATTTATTTGGACGTAACATTAGCTAGCATAGTAAGGAAAAAATATTTTAAAAAAATATATTCATAAAATACTTGTTTTTTTTTTTTAAATGGCCTGGTGGAAATTTACATCTTTATGTAATCAGAACGAATCTACTGGCAACAAAATGAGTTGATTATCTCTAACAATTGGGGAATACCCGTGCTCTGTGGAAACGAAATTATGGCATTGAATTGGTTGATGGAAATTTCCATCACGATGCATTTAAGGGTTAAATTATAACTCATAATGGCTAGCGACATCGCGGTAGGCCAAGACGGACATGGTGATATAAGCTGGACTCCTTCAACAAGAACTGGTCCTTAGCAGCTTTAAATAGAGAGAAGTGGAAAGAGAGTATGGAGGCCTTTGCCCTGCATTGGGACATCACAGGCTTATAATAATAATATTTATTGTAACTCTTAAGATATCCTGCTGTGGCCCGCCAATAGTATTCGTTCTGTCTCCCATTGGTTTTATTTATTTATGTATTGGCTCGGATTGTGTTTTCAAAATCATAGCTGCGAACACATTATTTTTCTACACCTATGCCGTTATAAAAACCTTGCACCTATTACAGAAGAAGGTAAGTACCTAACTGCGTGCACTGACTGGACAGCTCCACTCAATCTGTGTGGTTCTTTTCCCAAGACCATTTCAGATACCAATCTACATAGTCTTCACATGAACTGACCAAGATTATGTCTGGACTTGAGAGACTGTGACCTCTGAGTTTGTTTCGACCTTTCTTCTCAGAGTACACATATAGGAAACGCCGACCTCATCTACTCGTACTTTCTAAAATATGATTGACGTGTAAAGGTGTTTGTACGAACCTAGTTAGAGAAATAAAATCATTTATTATAACTGGGTTTAAAAGAATAGGTTACAGTACTTGTTTTTGGTTACAAATCAGTTCTTACTTTGAAATCTAAAACTAATTACTTTTTATTTAAATCACAAAATAAATTCATTTGCAATAAAAACTTGACTGTGCTAGTCGATAATCGCACTCCAGTGAAAAGGTAACAGGACGGCGTCCTTTGATCTACGCCTCCGCAACGAAGAATCTTTAATAAATGATTTAACTTTCTGCCTCAGTATTTATGATTACTTTGAAATACTTTACGTAATTTTCGTCAAAGAAAATAAGAAGTTTTAGGTGCGGCGAACTCTTTACGTGTCGCTGAGTTTATTAATGTTTTTTTTTTTTTAATGGAGTTTGTTGATGTCAAGGTTTGTTTTTTTTTTTGAAAATTTGAGATCAAACAGGTGACTAGAAATTGTACCAAATTGTTTTTGATTCATACTCGCACTATGAAAGCAATTGTTTCATCTTGGGAGGATCTTAAAAGTAATCAATTTTCCAACTAAAAATATTTTATTTGACATAAACCCACATGGGCACTTGTGAGACGTCAGAAACTAAGTGCACGGTTCCAATTGGTCGTTTCCTATGGAGAAGAGCCGGCAAGAAACTCCACGGTTATTCTTTTAAGGGGCTTCTACTTACCTAGAACGATTTACCTACATCTTTTTCTATTTGTATCTTTACTTTTCTGGGTACACATGTGTGTTCTTTTATATAGAATGGCACCATTTTTTATCAGCAACATAATTGTATTTTTCATGATGACTAAGGCTTGACACAAACGAGCCCCCAGCCACGGTTACCGATAGCCCAGCAACAAGCAGTTCACATGCTTTTCATAGTTTTTGTTTGGATTTGCCGGATACGTGTGGTCAGTGGCGGCTGCTACAGTAGTACTCAACAAAGCAGCAAGTGGCGACAGCCACCGGTGGTAGTCGCTGGTGGCTCGTGTGCACTCACCCACCCGCTACAGTAGAACTCAACACCGCAGCAAGAGGCGACAGCCACCGGTGGTTGTGGCCGGCGGCTCGTGTGGGCTTACCCTAAAGATCGTTCTTTTTAATTTAATTTAGTGTCCTGTGTCTTGCAATGTTAATTACTTTGCATACCTTGTATGGTATTCAGTTAAGTATTTTCTAACTGAACAGACAGCTGTGATGCTGGGGAGTTTGTTGCGCCACTTCTTCTTCCTAGCGAAAGCACTAGGAAGTGATAAAGGGCGGGCGTTTTGGGGGACTGTTTTTTGTAATTCTGACGTTCGAAAAGTGCTGATTCTCAGCCTAGTTTGAATAAATGAATTTTGATTTTGAATTAAAAAAAAAATAACATCATACTCTTTCACCAGAATTACATAATAATGTATGAAAAACAAATAATATTTAATTATCAGAAATATCTATATTAATAAAAAGATAGAAATTACTGAAGGCATATTTACTTTGATGTGTGTGTGTGAGTAATTAATGACATACAATTATGACATGTTTAATATATCCTTATTTTAGTTGGTTTATTCAAAGATTGATTCTTTGAAAGCACTTACTTAGATATGTTATTGACCGATCCCGGTTTAAGGCCGGATCTTAGAAATTGTTCTCTCTACTCAATAGACTAACCACCTGCAAGCCATTATTAAAAACTTGCATAAACAAAAGGAAGTTTCGCAAAACCACGCTGAAGTTTCTGCAAAAATGTTGTCCACGAGGCCCTAACGAGCCCTAACTGTGTGAGCACGCCGGATACTGAAAAAAAAAACACTGAAAACAAAACTTCACAAACTGGGCCACTCATGTACAGTTAGAATTATGAACAAGACTGTTTATACAGACAACTACTTGTTTAAGAGGGCACGCACTTCAAACAAGCCTTCGTAGATAATATTTGTGTTAGCGCCACTAATTCTCGTCTTCGTTACGGCTTGGTCGCGTCGCAGTTTCATCAAACAATTTGCTGTTTCACGCGGTAAACACAAATAGAATGTTCGTCTTTTGATTGTTTAGTATCAGACTATAAATATATTTCATTAGGGCTCGTTGCTACTTGACAGGCTAGTGGCAGAACAAGATTATTAACCATAATAAGTCCTTGCTCCGTCAATCAACCATATTAGGTATAGAAGGTAGAGACGACATTACGACGATAAACTCATTGTCTCCAAATTGTATATGCGTGCTGAAAGGCAATTAGTGTGAGCAAAAACACAGACGTTCCACTTCGAGACAAACAAATTTCAATTTCGTGTATATTAAAGCGAAAAAAAATACCAAAAAAAAAAGAGTAGTAAAAAAATATTTTCCAGGATACCTAAGTATATAATTTCTCAACTATTTTCCCACTAGTAATTCCCAGATATGTATATCTGTCAGACAGCTCAGAGTATTTTCCTGTTTTCAAAATTTTGGCAGTTAGGAATTTATCAGTAGCAGTCCTGAGTCTGGATTTGTGCTCAGTTGATGGGAATAAACTTGCCCCCTGTTACATAGGACTTGAACATAATTTATTTTTTATTTATTTGATTTACACGGCTTACGAAACCAATTACATAAATCAAAGTATATAAATAATAAGTGCCAAAATAAAACATAAACTAAAACAACAATTAAATACTATTATTCTCACAAAAATGTAGGCACATAACCATTAAATTGGCGAATTTATTAGCAAACAGATCGCAGTTTAGTTTGGCTTCCACGAGCTTATTTAGTACGGTCAACGCGCGCGGTACGGGAGACGCAGCACGAGCCACAGTCCGACACGAAGGCACGCCTAGCAGTCGATGTTTTCTGCCACGGAGATAATGATTCGGTGTGTAGAGTCGAATCAGTTCATTGTGAGATTAGTTCATAAGTGGAGGGAATCCACGTATAAAAATGAATAATCAGCCTATAATATTCCCAATAGGGACATAGGGGTTCTCTCTGTGAGAGGGAGTGGGCCATTATCCGCTACGCGGGCCCAGTGCAGGTACGTGGAGATCACGTGTCTTCGAATTTTTGGTTCTAAGACATGTCGGTTTCCTCACGGTGTTTTTCTTCACCCCTTTGAGAGCAGTGGTCATGATAATAATTGACACAAAGTGCCTGGGTTCAAACTCACGACCTATATAAAAATGACCCACCAACATGCCATTATTTTCAAGTCAAGAAAAAAATTTACTCTCAAACATACATCCATATCAGTAGTACAGTTGCGCAGTACGGGATCCCTGCTGATATGCTCTTAAAGGGAATTGCGGTTCACATAACCCGACTGTAACGTTCACCCAAACGACAAAGTGGATTGTAACGGTCACTCAGTACGTACAATATGTGCTGAGTGGTTTTCTTGATACTGCCTTGCTTATTATTATTGGCGGTTATTAATGTTTTCATTTCTATAATAATGGTGTGTCATTAAATACGTTTACAAGACTTAAGTCCTTTGTACAGAAGCCAGCACATCAATCTACTACAATCAGTAAATTTCTTTACTAGATTTTCGACTTTATCGCTAAAACATAAGGTTCAAGGTTGATTGGGAAAAATTGACAGTTTATACAGCTCGAGGTGCTGGCGTTTGTACATGGCACGGTTTCATTACGATACGGCTTATAAACCGCGCCGTAGAAAAACCGTTTCTGTCAACAAGGTTCCATAGCGATCCATACAACACTGACGACCGTGCATACACACGGCGAATAAGCCGTAGTTTTTCACGGTAGGAAAAACGTTACACACATGTTTTTCTTGCCGTGGTAAACTACGGTTTGCACAAAGGGCCTGATGGCCAATAACTTAACTTTCTGAGTGGTGCCAGTGATAGAAAAGTTGAAAGGAAATCGTTTGGCTTGGAGTGGGCTTGTGATGAGGAGGGAGGAAACGCATGTGACTAAAACAGAGATGTAATAAATGTTGGTGGATGGAGAGGGAGAGGAATGCCAAAGAAATAATGGATAGATCATGTGAGGAATGTTATGAAAGAAAAGAGAGCGAATTCTAGCGTGACGTAGATGGGGAAGAATATACTTATTTTTTTTTTTTTTTTTTGTACTTATATTATAAGAAATATTTAAAAATATAATAAAATAAGGTAAAGAAGTGAATAAACGACATAATAATAATTTTTTTGCACCAAGGTTACAACACACTAAGGGCTGATTTTACCAAAGTCAGATATCTTTTATCCGCGGAATAAAATTGACATCTGACAGTTCTAATATGGAAAAACTGTCAAAATTCAAAATTTATTCTCTTGATAAGACTTATTCTAGGAAGAAACGTTTGGTGGAATGCGCCAAGCGAAAGTTTGTGAATGCGTGTGTTTGTATGTTTGTTACTTCTTCACGCTCAAACGCTTAAACGGATTTGAATGAAATTTGGCACACAGATAGTTTATAGCCGGGATTGAGACAAAGAATACGTTTTATCCCGATATTCCCACGGGATCGATTTTGACGTAGATCGAATGAGAGATTGATCTTTCGATAGATTGAATATATCTTTTGATAATTCTTGGTTTCATTCTATATGTGATAAGAATCGAAGATAAGCTGAAAGTTCGAGGTTTTTTTTTATTGGGACCCCAGTAGTAAATATACAATATGGAAACCATATTATATGCAATATCATACCACATACTTGTTATCACCTTTTCTGACGATATAGGGGAAACCATACAGTTGTTGGCCTCCTCATAGTAATTGACATAGTAAATGGAAATGACGTGACTTAGAGTGAGATAAAACTAGTGCCAATAACTAAAATTAAATGACTAATAACTATACTGTTTCCCCTACAAAGAATGAACGAAACCGGTTGCGAAAAAAAATCAGCTGTGTCCTTACCTACATTTATGTTCACATAACTCATCAAAATGTAGGGAACAGCTGATTTTTTTCCTGACCATGTTCACGTCAGCTTGCTTTAACATAGACGGTTAACGTCGGCTTGCTCTCACGTAGACTTAGACTTTGATGTCTCTCCTCCGATGTTTGCACGAGCTATACGAGAATAGCTCACGGTGAGCCCGATATAGCAAGTCACCAGAGTTCGTACTGGGGCTGACAGTCTCGAGTGAGACTAATTCCATGCTTAATGCAGAGGTATATTTTTGTACTATTGGTCGTTTATATTCAGAAATATTGTAATGAACGCTAGACGGAATGTTTAAACAACCACTTCAGAAAAGAAGTTCACAGAACAAGTTAAATACAGAGCTATAATATCATTCCTGCTACCTCACATTCTTATGAGACATGGAACAGCCTAAGACCAGCTCAGTGCAAAGTATTTCGATACAAGTCATTTGAATCTCATCTTATATTAATCACAATAAAAAGTTCGATACTTACTATTAAAACAGAAAACTTCGGTTTATTCTTAGTCTCGATTCCTTTAGAGAATTCTAAACAACGTAGTTCCGAAGTTTAGTGTCGCTTGGGTCATGTAAAACGAGAGACACTAAACTCGATACACATAGTCAGCGGCATCATGTCTCGGAGGAATCGGTAGAGAGGTGCACTTTCGTCGAATGACAGACTTACGAGCGGATATCGACGACGATCGATTCGGATGCTAGGTAAACGTCCGTTTTCGCGAGTTTAGAGGTCACAGGCTGATTTATATCCGTAACAGAATGTTTGCACATACCTATATTATTCAAAAACCTATTTTTTTATTATGTCTATTAGAGGTTCTGCTTGGATGGTTTTCTCATTCACCCTCCATGAATGTTTCATAAGTTAATTACATTTTACGAAATAGACACAATTTCAAATTTAGAATAGAAACAATGAGAGTGTGAGACCGGCCGGTCTATTCTGTAAAAATCTCAATGTGAAAACGGAGGTGAAGTGAGCCTGAAGTTGGCTAGTTGCTGTTGCTTGTTGGTTGATGTTAGGGATTGACACTATTGATAACTCACTTCAAGCTCACTTCACCTAAGTTTCCACGGTGTCACATGACTGTCAGGCAGTGTATTTTAATATTAAACGGGATTTATTCTAAATAATGATCGAATTGGAAGTTTATGTGCGTTCCTTATATAGTTAGAACCCTAGACTTAAAAAATGGTGGAAGCGCTGGGTATTTCTACGATCTACTGGGTCTGCTATTGACCTTGATTTGCCTGGTAGAAAGCGATAGATGGTGTGTGATGGAACGAGCTTACTCAGAAGATACGAGCACATATTCACACTACTTTGATGGTTGACGTGTCAAAGGTGGTAAGACATAAAGTTGGCAGGGAGTTTCACACTTTGGGTGTGCGATTAATTAATACTCGGAACTGATAAGACACGCTGAGTGCTATTTGTCGGAATATCAACCTAGTGCGGATGGGATCCTGAAGTACGTTTGGAAGTTCAATGGTACAAGTTGGATATTTTATAAAATACCCTTTCGAAACACCGCCACTCTAGTGCCTATAAGTGCCCTTTATACGCTGTGTCGAGGAGTAGATTCGCGTGCGAGGCAAAGCCTTTACTGTCCCTTATTCTTTTGACATTAAAATTCGGTAGTAGACTAATTGCCATACTCCACTTAAGCCTTATATTCATGTGACAGTGTGCATCTATGGTACAGGAGAATGCTGCAACATTTTCAAAATCATAATTCTCTTGCTCTCATCCCAATTTATTTGGGGTCAGCGCAAAATATCTTTTTCTTCGGTACTTCAACAGTATGGAGTTAGCTAGTTTGGAGCAACAGTTTCAAAAACAAATGAAAACTAGGTCAAACCCATAATTAACATCAATATCTTATGTCTCCAGAAACTTTGTGGAAATTGGACCCAAAATAATACATTACGGGCCATTATGATAATACATTGCAGCATTGTTCTTGAGTAACGGAACACCAAGAAACTGTAGACTTACTGAGTAATTAAGTACCTAATGATAAATAGACCTTGACTAAAATTAATAATTCTGAATAGCGAAAAGTGCTTTTAGATAATAAATTGATTGTCAAAGCGATGGATATTAATGAATATTTTGTTTGACATACTGATGAAGTTTGGGTGGCAGTTGGCTTGTGTCTTTCCGTATCTATTATAATTGCCTACCTGCTTACATAAAATCAACCGAAGCTTTTAGATATTTCAATTCACATAAGTAATTTGACAGGCCTGTTGGTCTAGTGGTCAGTGGCCCTGACTGCTATGCGCAAGGTCGTGGGTTCAATTCCCACCTAATATAGTTAGTTAATTAGTTAGTATTTTAATTTAGTACCTAGTGTAAATAGTTTATTCTAAAAATAAATTATAATTTCTAGAAGTCCATGGATGGGAAGTCCACTTATTATAACAAGTACCTCATCTCTTCTGTACACACAAATTAGATTTTGCAAGTCAACAGAGAGCTCACGAAAGGAATGAAAACTAGTCTGGGTCGCTGCCGCCAGATACAGTGAAGAAGACTTTGTATACATATAATTAACAGGAATGTACCTAATACCTAGCTGTAACTTCTCCTAAGTGTAACTAACAAACAGTAACGCCATAATTCTCTCAATTTCTGCGTTACATTATTAACTCTATTAGCGTAATTTCCATCCACAATTTCCACACTACAGTAAATCCACCATTCTGAACCAACAGCCTAACAATCAGATAACACAATCTATACAAAATTTCCACTCGAGCGGTCCCCGTTAACCGTACATTAGGGCTACATTATATTGTGTCAATCGCTAATTTTAAGCACATGTGCGTTAATTTTCCAGACCATTGAATATGGCGTGTTAATCCCATTTATGATCGTTAATAACCCAGATTGTATGCAAAGTGAACGATTGAGTTTCGGCTAAGATATGCACGTCTTTTGTTTATTGAAATTTCTTGATTTTGTAAGGGATAAAGTTTAGGTATAGTTTGTGTCTATTTATGATTTAGGAAGGTTTTGTGCAGTGAGGCAGACTTAAGTACGTTTGTATAGGTAGTACAGTTGAACAAGATAAATTAGCGCTGTGCTGTGGGCCTCATAGCATAACATCTGCTGAGTGGAAGCCTTCTTGTCTCAGTGACGAAGTGCAGTTGCCGACTATTTTTGTTCTGTGCTCGTGATTATATATCTACTGCTTTTTTTTTTGTATTATTTATTTTTAGAGTTGTATGCATGTGTTTATCTACATCTACACTAATATTATAAAGAGGAAAGATTTGATTGTTTGTTTGTATTAAATAGGCTCCAAAAATACTGGACCGATTTGAAAAATTGTTTTACCATTAGAAGCCGACATTATCCCTGATGAGCATAGGCTACTTTTTACCGCGGGAAAATGCTTCATTCCTACGGGAAAACGGGTAATAGTTCCGAATTCCACGCAAACCAAGTTGCGGGCGAATGCTAGTGTGACATATTAACCTATTATCTTTCTTTATATTTAGTATAGGAACCCACAGGCAAAAATACTCATCTTTTCACTACACTGCCAATTTAATTTCGCTATAACTTTTGAGCTAATACTAAAGAGAGTGGTTTAATAAAAAGTATCATTATGTCCTAATCCAGGTCATGGTCTACCCTTCTCCTTTCACCTTTTATACCCTGTTTTTGTCCAGACAGTAAAAAAAGTCAGGAGGTATATTAGTTTAGAAGAAAAAGGAGCTCTGGTTAAAATGAGGCGGGATTTGCCTCAGGAATCATTTTTCGATAAGTTTTGACAGCTCATTTCTGTAGAAAAGCTCATTCACTCTGCCAAGTCTGACAGCAGGAAATAGAAGGAAAAATTGAGCATTAACACAATTTAGAAATAAGTAAGTAGTACCTACCAAACATTGTGATAGGTAGATACATGAAATTATATGGAAGAACATCATGGTTCTCAAAGTACCTATAAATACGAAAATAACGAGCACAAAACACCAAAAGAAAAACGTAAAGAATCACCATTCCCAAGAAGCATATTCAAAGATGATTGGGAGCTAACAATGGCGTCTGCCGTTTGTATAAATTAACAATACGCCACACAAGGTAAAGTACGCTAAGAAGGAATCGATATAACCTTTTTTCTGAAAACAGTAATATGATTTCCTTGGGTAAAAATAAGCTTTATGGAAGGAACGATTTTTTTTTTGTTTCCGCCCTTCGTTGTATTTTCCCGAAAATATTTTTGTGCTGACGTTTTGATGAGAATATTGGCGATAAGGTGTTTCGGGCTATTAGGTTTGGCTTATTGAAATTGTGGTGAAGTGGGGTTCGATGCATCTTTGGTCTAAGGGAATTATCGTCGATATTTTTCCTACGTATAAAATGTTTTTGTAAAGATTTATCTTAATGTGATAAATTATGATGGGTTTTTGACTTTAGTGATAAAAATCTGTAATAAATAACTATAAATTTTTATATATTTTATTATTTTTCTTTCCACTACAACCATAATTATACGAACACTAACTAAAATGAAGCAATAAGTATTTACGGATCGTAGCAGTTGGCGTTCTGTTGTTTCTGCATACCCTCATAGGAAAAAGACGCGAGTTTATGTAAGTATGTATTAACTGGCACATTACAAATAAGACCATGAATTTTTTTATTTATTTTTACAGCTGATCTTTTACATTCATCATTCACAGTCGAGTAAAACTCTTGTCTAAGATCTTCGAGGCCCCAGCCAAATAAGTATTGAACCTCCTTTCGAGGCCTGAGACAAAAGCCATTTTTCATCTTTATATTTCGCGTATATTTGAAGGCTTACCGTGATCACGACAACCAATTTTCAAGGGAAAGTTGTAAACGAGGCTATATGTATTTTGTGTCACAGATGTGTTAGGATTTAGATGTTTGACTGCAAATATTTTGGAACCATGGTGCTTAAAATAAAGCACAAAAAATGAGAGTGGTTTTTTTGTGCTTTATTTCATGTGTTTTTGTGCCGTGTGTGTGTTTTTGTTGTATGTGTTTTATGTGCGCTTAAAACCACTTGACCAACGAGGCAGTACCTCGTCATTTGCCTAGCCTTTTCCCAAATATGTTGGGGTTGGACGAGGCAGTACCTAATAGTATTATAATAATGAGGCATAATTAGCCTATAACGCTGCTACTGCTGGGACGCAGGCCTCTTCTTGGTGAGATAGTAATACATAGTTAATATTTTTCATGTTCAAAAGATCGCTCTTAATAAGAAACGCTCATAATAATAAGAAAAGCTCATAATAAGACCACCCATTGTAAAATTTCTAAATGTATGTCTGTAATTTATATGGTGTACGTAATAAAGAGTATTCTATGCTATTCTATTCCATAATGATCAGGGATTTAATGCACTAAATCATATAATTGTTATTAAGTCGATGATAAGTAGGTAGATATACTACTAATGGCATAGTGTCACTTTGAATGCTTATTCTAGCTAGACAGCGATGCGTATAGTTACGAGTCATTGAGGCATTTGTAGGGTCGGTTGCGTTGTCTATGTATAAACATTACTTGATTTTTCCTACTCGGACAACGCGTTTAAACGCGTTGTAACGTTAAACCACAGTCCATTGTAACATCATCTGCTCCATCAATCAATCAATTCAGCCTATCGCAGTCCACTACTGGATATGTCTCTCCCAAATAGCATTACGGCTCCCTCATCACTGCCTTCTACATCCAGCCTGTTCGAAATATCTTTTCGTAGATAGTCTATCGTTCCCATTAAACTACGTAAATTGTGCTCAATTTAAGTAATTCATGTTAATATTAAATTTCCTAATCTATATATTTATAATTGTGTAATATATACCGACAGGTATTATAATTTTCATTGGTTGGGGAGCTATGTAATAACAGCCGCACGAGTCGATCGATCAGGTTAAGCTACGCTTGCCGCAGGTTGGTCTGGGAATGGGTGACCATCTTTATATACCAAGACCCCTCCGTGCCTCGGAAAGCACGTTAAGCTGTTGGTCCCGGCTATCACTCGTAGATCTTTGACAGTCATTACGGGTCGTCAGAAGCCCGAAAGTCTGACAACCAGTCTTACCAAGGGGTATAGTATTACCCAGTAACTGGGTTGTGGAGGTCAGATTGGCAGTCGCTCCATGTAAAATACTGGTATTCAGCTGCATCCGGTTAGACTGGAAGCCGACCCCAACATAGTTGGGAAAAGGCTAGGCAGATGATGAGGTGTTATAACTTTTGTCTCCGTAATTCTAGGAAACAATAATATCATATTCTGCCAAAGCGACTATTAACTATTATATCTTATGAATTATGTCGTGCCAAAACAAGCTGCTTATAATATCTAGCCTACCTTAAGGTGACGGATAAAGGGTATCTAATGACGTTCCTAAGCTCGGCTTAATCAAGTCATATCTGACACTGATGTTCGAGGTGGTTCGCCTTGTATGAAATTAATTTACTCCTTAGTCTTTGGTACATAGGACACTTAAATACATAGACCCTAATTAGTATACGAGTACACTTGCGTAATAATTTACCTTATTTCCATTTTAAATATCTCACAAGATAAAATAATTACCATGTTATGAAAATTACAGAAAGAAAAAGTAACGATATTTATTTTAATTAATGGCATGGAGCATGAGTTCTACTTTTGCTGAATTAATAAAAATGACAAATGATGAAACAGTTGAAACTCATGTCTGAAATGTTCATTTGTGTGATTGCCTGATTCGGAAACACACACACAACATTAAAAAGCGTAATGAAATATAGAATTATCATTTAGGGTTAGGAATCACAGATATACAGAATGGATTTTTGAGTCGGGGCAGTTGTAGCGGCCAGTCTTAATCAATATCAACTCAGCCTATCGCAGTCCACTGTTGGACATAGGCCTCTGCCATGCTGCGCCACAACACCCTGTCCTCCGCCTTCCGCATCCAGTCTGACCCAGCCACCTTCTTAAAAGGTCTTGGGTCCATCTAGCTGGGGGCGTCCCACGGCCAGCAGTCAGTCTATCCATCATAAATTAAAGTCTCATTTTCTACGAAATGGTATAAGAAAAGTTTTTTTTTGCGATTTCTGTCTTTTCTAGTACTCAAACCTCAGTTGTTACAATAGAGTTTTTTGATCATTATCTTCCTCTTCGTCACATCGATGATTTCCTTTTATTAATTTTAAATAATCTTCGACCAGAATTTGGCCACTTCGACAGCGTTAGTTTGATATGAAACAGGATCGTTTAGCATAAAAAAAGTTATTTTGAAAATCTCCCATTATCTTGCAGACTGTACAATTTTTTCAAAATTAGTGAATGTAGATCAAAAAATCTCAGAAAGTTCAAGACAAGACAAGTTTAAGACAGTTTCCAAAGACCGTTTTGCTGTAACTATAGCGGTTAAGGTACCTGTCCTTACTGCTCCATCTCACAAATCCTCCCTGTATAGAATGTCACACGTTCTACGAGTATACTTTACAATGTACCAAGCACAAACAAAAGATACGCGAATACTGAACATCGAAAATCGCTACACCACTTCGAAATTTCACAAGAACATAACGAGATGTAAAACTTAATACTCACATACGAACATTCTGCAATATCGGGTTATGAAAATTTGGTTCGACGAATAAATCGATCCGTACAAGTTCGGGCACGTTCTGAATGCCACTCCAACTTCGAAAGAGCAAACTTTATTGAAAAGAACCGATTTTAGCAAGTTGGTTAACTTGAATAACGATAACAAATATTTTGCTTGGGTATTGTTGTAGGTAAATATCGATTTATTTAAAGTCATGCTTCATTTGTTTGGGAGGAAACTTAGAGTTTGCTCCCGTTTTGGTGGAATAATTTAGATTTCTTTAGAAGATACATTCACAATATTGTGTTATTTAAATATATTTTTTTAAATATTACTCAGCTCTGATTGAAAGAAACGGATTACTGTTTTATTTATAAACGTAACTTAAATTTCAATAGCGATGAACGAGGGTATAACCATATTTTTTTTATGTTTAAACGTCTTTTAACTTTAAGAAGGGTTATAAACAAACCCTTTAATTAATTCGGTTTGTTGCCTTATTCTCTAATATTGTATTATGAATGTTTCAAAATTAGGATACAAAAACATTTCTCTTTATATTTCATATGGCCATAGGGCACAGTGGTAAAAAAACCTAGAAAAGTTGAACGAAAATATGCTGAGCAAGGATTCTGATATTTGATTTCAGGCAAATCCCAGCGTGTTTGTAAATCTTTTTATTCGACACGTCACTGGGTGTTGTTCCGCTGTGTACACATTGCCTTATTTGCGCTTGGGACAGTGGTGTTTGACAGTTACGATCTCGGGTAGCACATGTGAAACTTGTGTAAAGGCGCTATTTGGTTTCAATTTTAAAACTGAAAATGATGTTACTATAATACAACATTTGTATTTATAAAAAATAGTTTACCCTAATTTTGACCCTTTTCCTTCAAAAAGGTCAAAATTGTTGCCTTTTTAAAGAACAACGTTATTAACCCAAGTGCAAAATAACTAAACTAATTTCGTCTCCTTCGCTATGCTAACAAGATACCTGTGTGTTTCGTAAATTAAAACCTCGCTTAGAAAACTGTACTACTTAAATGCACAGTATGTAAACCAATATTTGAGAATAGAAAATAACTTGTTTCATATTCTTGTTCAGTTTAGAATATTAATTGCGTTATATTGGAATGTTTTGTAACTCAGCAAGTAAATACAAAATAAGTAATGAATGCTTCTAGCAGTGTTTTTGTTCAACTCAAATATTATTAGTGTCTAAAATAAAAATAAAAACATATTCAATGAACAGAAACTTATTGAGACCACAATATTAAAGTCTGTACATTTGTTATTTAAATAAAATAAATCAAATGTCTAAATGATTAAAGTCTACGTCTATATTTTTTAATTTTGAACTCAATTTTCATTCACTGAGAAATATAATTTCACTAGAATCAAACTACATTAAACCTATTTGCAAAAGTTTTTAGGTAATTAACGCTGAACTAAATAACCCTCCTCGAGCATGTAATCCGAGCCGACCTTACAAAGACGTTTGTAATTAAAAGTCTCAAAGCATAAAGCCATATTAAATCTGCAATGTCAAAATTATATTCGGCGACGGCGGCATTTTGAGGAGAAAAGAAGATTTTTAAATAAAAAGAACCCAAACCTTTTTGTCGAAAGTGGCGAGATGGTGTCCCACTGGGAATTCTTTTTAAAAGTTGAAGATGACCTGTTTAGCTATATTTGAAACCAGACGACTTATAAATGGCATCTGTCAGTGGTAATGCTATCGTCGATATTGATTTGTGGTCCGGTCAAAGGGAATGAGGATAATATCATTTCACTTTGAGTTTTTGGGACCATATTAGAAAGGATTATTATGATTTTGGTATAAAAAGAAAATTCAATCGTGAAAATGGCGGCTAAGTATTTTAACATTGAATTTTTCCACCTATTATGTATTCGTGCAATAGTTACTCATTATTTGAATTCCCAGCTCGAAATAATACTTCAAATTAATAGTAGATTATTCACTAAGGGGATAAAGCAGTGTTTTAATGTCACGGGCGCTATTTTTAATCCTGAACGCAACGCAGGATTCTAGGGCTCCCGAGTGCAGCGAAATAGCTCTGAGTTAACTCCTGAGCAAAGCGAGGGATTGAAGACTAGAATCCTGAGTGCAGTGAGGGATTCAAGCTCACCCAAGACGAAGACACCTTTATCCCCGAGCAAAATACTCTACTTTTCGCACCTACTGCGAGGTAATAAAAACTGGTTCGATTAACGAATTAGTACATAGTTTATGAAACTGTTAAATAACCGGGGAATACCTGGTTATGTATATCATACACTATTTACCCGACTACGTGACAGCAAAGACAGGGTTTTGTTTTACGCGCACGTATGTATGCATCTTTGTATGTGTAATTCCTTATACCCTCGAAGCATTCTAAGTCACGCGAAGGTTATAGCAAGTTTTGTTTTTATAAAATCAAAATGGCGGATTTTAGGTGAAAAAAAAGGTAAGATCTTGAAAATAAATTAAATAGTACCATTACTATGTGGGGTATCAAAATAAAGGGTTTGAGAAGACTAATGATAAAATCAAAACCAGACTGCAACTAAGATACACATGACGTCATAATATATCTGTATGTATGTTTAGGTATGTGTGTGTGTGTCTGCCACACAATATTGTAATATTGCGGCACATGGAAGCCGGTTGACGCTGTAAAGGAAATTGATGGAATGCACCCAGAAAATAATTTCTCTTTGAGTTTGTAGCATTTTCCGAAGATACAATTTTATGATTGAATTCCTTATTATTTTGTCATTTCAATATTCCATATTATATTATTTTACAAAGAATTATTTAATCAAAATTGCCGTTACGCTTTCAAGTGTTCACAAACAAGAGAATTCGGAAGCGTAACTATTTCAAACAATGAATTACAACAAAACCCGTTTCGGAACCAATATGACTGATCTGTAACCTCAATTATACTCAAAAACGAAAGAGCGGACTCATACAAAAGGCATTTCGGATTAACAGAATTAATACAGAATGTTCTAGAATGTTCCCCGCTCATTTTCAACTTCTAAGCCATCCCAACAATAGCTGTCGGTCGGATGCAGTTTAATGAATACTTAACAGTATCAAATGTTTACGGTCTCATTTTGATTTATAAAGTATGAACCACGATGTGGTTTAAAACTTTTGGGGACAATGGGATCACTGTTTATGGAGGTTACCTTGATGTTTGTATTAGGAAATTTAGTGTTGTGGAATTTTGAGGCTTTATTTTTGGGAGTCGAAAGGAAAATGTTTGCTGACAGAAAATTAATATGAACCTGAACATGGTATTGAAATGATTAATATATAATAAATATAATATTAATATAAATATAATATATTCCATATTTTGTTATAACAGTACATCACGCCTGTATTCACACCCTGTCCTCCGCCTTCCGCATCCAGTCAACCCCAGCCGTCTTCCTTAGGTCGTCCGTTCATGTAGGTATATTTTATTATTATCAATCAACATTATTTTACCAAGGCACTGCTCCTGTAGAAATGACTACAACCTAACAAAAATAATAAAGAATTTACAAAAACTAAACTCAAACGTTGCTTCACTGACCCAAACTAAACGAACCAGCTGTAAAGTAAAAACTGTCCCATATTCGTGCCTGGCAGGTTACGTTTCAATACACTTTATGGACTTTTCACTCAGTGAACGTTTGCGTTTCGTTCGATAATGTTTAGGTGAAACATACTACATACACAGGACATGTATTATTCACATGGTGTTGATTGATGAATAAAATATACGTTCTTGGTTTAGATAATAATATACGAGTAATCGAGGATCAACACTTGCATTTTATTTAGCTATAACTTTACATTGACAATTTTGGCGGTGAATGGTTTGAATAGGTGTCTCAGTAAAAATTACTCCTTATTTAATATACTATTCAGTGACGTAGGTTTCATTAGTGATAGACATGAACTAAGAAGCCCCATAAACATTAGTCCAATGTCCTTTATTAAAGGGTTGATAACTGGAAAACAGTGAGCTTTAATGCAAAGCATGTTAAAGTTAACCCACTGAATAATAAAATGAGGGTGTTCTCTAAAAAAATATAGATATATTCCAAAAATGGACTCCGATGAAGTCATGAATAAGATAATTAAAGTACACCCCGGATTAGTACCACAGCTGTACAGTCATAATCCAGATATTACATTAAGCACATTTTGAAGTGAACGAAACCGCGGATCCAGGTAGTATTTAACATCTCATTTAACTAATGACGTATTCGCGAAAAATCCATTCAATTCCGTCAGAAAATCCTCTGAATTCGTAGAAAAGACTCAATCTTGTTGACTGGTATTTTTTCGGGTCCTATCCCAAATTGATATTTAATTACGTTTCAGAGATCACAGGTTTTGTGTTACTAATCAGACTGGGACAATTTTTTGTTCGCGTTGACTTGCACTGTCGCAATTGAGGCCTTTAGAAAGATTCTTAAATATGTTAATGGAGCTTGCAAGGTTACATCTCTTTACTGTGGTGCCCAAGATACACGCTGCGCCTAGCTTGTGAACAATGCTATCTCTATATTGTAATTTTAAAGGGTAAAATAATCAATTTTTACTTTGGTATTTCGTGGGCATCAAGTGGACATCAAGCGGAAGAGTTGCACCTTATGGCATTATGATCGTTCTCTTTGCTTTCCCAAGAACGTGTTTAGCTAAAAAATAATAATCTAATTTAACAATATTTAGCCAACAACCACAAACAATTACTTATTGAAAGCTTTAAAATTAGCGTATATTATGATAAAGACAAGACCGAAATAGCTGAACATTGTCTAAATTATCATTATTATGTTCAAATTAATTAGATATACATGTTAATAAGCGTATAAAGTAACTTTATAGGCACAGGTAGATACATACATAATTAAACTGGGCCATTGGAGCCCTCAATTGAAGCGGACTCTGCACAAACTTAATAGGTAATTACGATTTGGACGATCTGTTGGATGCTATCGATAATAGCCGTTATTACACAATATTGGACCGAACATTGGTTCCAATATTTGCAACAGTTAAAGGTTTTGGAGCCAATATTCTTTATCGATCACGTGTTTACAATCCATAAGTTGCGTTTTGTGACCCGTTGTACTATTCTGTGAAAGCAAAGTTCGATTCTTGTCAAATATTCCGTAAGTAATCCCACAAAATTGGTAAGCAAAGTCAGTAAGGTCTTCGATTTCGCATTTTTTGTGGACCCAGCTACAGTAACGTGAAGTATTTTAACCTTCAAGCGGGTGCGCGGTCATTTGTAACGCCAGCGGTCGCGTGTAACCTAAAAGACCCATAGGATATTTCAGGGATTTAAAACACTAATTATTTAATAATGATTTTTTTATTTTTATTTTTCATGTTATCATTACGTTAGAACATAAAATAATATTCTAATTTTCTTTGGATTTGTAAGCAATTTGGGATCATAAATTTTCTTATACCTCTAACTTTCGCGCGCTTGTGTGCTTTCGACTTCTGCGCCGCGACTAAAACAAATGCGATCTATGAACTCCGGAGGGTGCGGGGAGGAGAAGTAAACATTTTATTTCGTACACAGTGAAACAATGACAGTCTACTAGGGATGGGAAATATATGCGATAAGAAATAACGATATTAAAAAATTATCGAGTGCGGTCGATTCGACGCCGCGCGCCTGTTTGAAGGTTAAGCTAGAAAACCCCTGCACTTGACACGAACTCATGAAAATAATCTTGAGAGTGGTTCCCAACCAGATAGAAACCCTACTCACTCTTAAGTATGGGATTACTTTCACAAATATTTTGCATATAACTCTCTGAATAAACTCATAAACTTACACTAGGATGCTCTCAACAAAGCCAACATAGGTGTATATACTTGTTGTCCGGAAAGTCATGGATTACCTTTTACCTTCTGATGGGCCACATTGGGATCTAGCAATAAAAAAAAACGACCATGGTAAAAGTCTTATGGTTTCCGAGTTTTTGATGTTTAATGAAATATTGGAAAATCTCTACCTTCGATCAGTTTTTCCCATGCCATTTCTACGAATGAAAACTTTTTCGATTACAGGTTTTTTATTTTCATCTTGAATCATCCTACTATAGATTGAATACAAGAAAGTTACAGATATTATCTTTTAAATACCTAAAATTTAGGCTCAAACTTAAAAAAATCACCAAAAAAAATTTTACCTTATTTTTCATCGGCCCTGGTGAAAAAAAAAATTATTGGTAGTCTTTTTTTTTATTGGTAGATCTCAATGTGGCCCATCAGCAGGTAAAAGGTAATCCATGACTTTTCGGACACCCCGTATAAGCTACCTTCAATATTTCCGCACTAACCAAAATGGAACCTCCATTTGAATTCATAGCACATTCTGGCTTGTCATCAAAGTTCGAACCATCAAATAGAATTTCTGCCGTAATCTGCTTTCGTTTACTGATTGATGAGAAGATTTGGGTTGAATGCGTAAATATGGAATATCGACTTGCGTGTTTTGGTAATCAATTGACTGGATGGTTTTGTGGAGGCATATTTTGAAGGATGTTTGTTTAGGAAGCGTGCTTCAATTTTGAAAAGGATGTTGTCTTTCAGTATGAGGTTGCAGTCAAAAATATTGCGAATTTTAAGGTAAAGATTTTATAAATATTTATTTATTTGTGCACAATTTATTACCTTAAGTATACTGTTGACATTATTATACAATATGTAACATAGTTAACGCAAGACGTCATACAGCTCAATAAGAGTATTGAGTTAAAAACATAATAATTACAATGACTAAACCTTAATTTTTTTATAGCTAGTATTAATAAAATCGTGTTAACCCTAGCATTACTTTATACATTTAAAATTGAGTCTTATCGCCTCTAAACAAGATTTAATTTTCTTAGGCTCAATCGCTGGTCAGTATTGCAAAATACATAATTGTTGAAAAAATACCTACACTACCGCTCAAAAGTATTTGGCCACCTGCATTTTGTTTAAGTTACAAACAATACATATAAAAAATAATCATTTATTAGGTTTAATTGTTTGTATATCACCGAAAATTACTTATCTACGGTAAAATCGTAAACAGCTTATTGTTATTTGCCGCCTTTTGGTCATAAAACTAAAATAGTGTTAGTGTCGGAATTTCTTCGAAGTTAATCTTTGAAGTCGCAGTTTTATTTTGACTTTATTATTGAGAAATAAATATAACTAAAATGTAGAATAACTACTACAAATATTGTTACGTTAGTTATCTGATGTCATTTAACCAGAAAACACGCTATCCGTAGCTCATTACTTAAAGTCTAATAATATTTTCTTGTTTTTCACTTCTGAGTTTTATTTTTTGAAGATAATTGGTAAAACTAAGAAATATTCCCAAGAGATCAGGGCTATAATAATCGGCCTTAATAAATCCGGTAAAACTAATCGTGAGATTTCAAGACTGCAGAAGATACCAAGGCAAACTGTTGACTACATCGTTAAGAAATTTGCGACTGAAGGAACAATTTGCAACAAACGTCGTTCAGGCAGACCGCGAGCCACAACTTCGAATGATGATTTGAGTATAGTTATTAAAAGCAAACGGAATAGACGATTAACTGCACCGGAAATAGCAGCACAGTTTAATGCGGATCGTGATAAACCAGTTAGTATATCCACAGTCAAAAGAAGACTCCGTGACGCAGGGCTTAAGGGATGCATATCGGTCTCAAAACCACTTCTTAAAACTATTAACAAAAAGAAGAGACTTAATTGGGCTAGAGAACACAAGAATTGGATAACAGCAGATTGGGAAAAGGTCCTCTGGACGGACGAATCAAAATTTGAGATTTTTGGATACAAACGAATAGTTTTCGTGCGGCGGCATTCAAACGAAAGGTTGAATGATGCTTGTACTGTGGCTTCAGTTAAACACGGCGGAGGGTCTGTGTTGATTTGGGGCTATTTTGGTGTCTCCTCCGTTAGAGATTTTGTGCGAATACAAGGAATCTTAAAAAAAGAAGGTTACAAAAAGATGTTGGAGACTAGCGCAGTGCCTTCTGGAACCCATTTAATTGGTCCAGGATTTATATTTCAACGGAATAATGATCCGAAACACACGTCAAGACTATGCAAGGACTTTTTAAAAGGAAAAGAACAACAACAGGTGTTGAAACTCATGATATGGCCTCCACAGTCCCCAGACTTGAACCCGATAGAACTATTGTGGGATCAGCTGGATAGACAGATGCGGAAACGTTGTCATACATCTCAGGAAGACCTGTGGAGGAACCTGCAAGACGAAGGGCAGAAGATAACCTAGACAACATTGGAAAAATTAGTAGCTAGGTTGCCGAAGCTTTGTGAGGCTGTCATAAAAAATAAAGGTGGACACATAGATGAGTCCAAAATTTAAAAACTGTATTATTGTTATGTCTAAAAGTTGCCAATAAACAGTTAAAATAAATATGAAGTAGTTTCATTCAATCAAACTTTTACAAAATGTATTTTACTAGGTGGCCAAATACTTTTGAGCGGTAGTGTATATTCAAAGTTACTGGAACCGATTCAGTAGTCAATAATGAACATACTACTTTCAGGACTTGCGTTTATTCTGTTACACCTTATATATAAGGCCGCTAGTAAGTTCAAATAAAGTGTTGAGTCAATAAATAATAATATTAAGTTCTTTAGAAAAGTCAGGTGCGTAATACTCGCAACGGCGTGCGTTTATGACTATGTGTGAACGTTAACGAAGTAAGAGGAGTACGTAAGTGTCGTACCAGGTGGCGTTCTGTACCTTCTGCTTACCCCCATAGTAAAAAAGCGCGGGTTTATATACAACGTGTAACGTTAAATGCGCAAAACCTCAGACACCCCAACTGATTTTTAATTCAATTGACCTCTTTCAGAGAGAAAATAAGTTATTAAAAAAATTGTAAAGGTTTTATGTGCTGTTTTAGTTTTACTAGCCATTCTGATCGTTTCTTGCGTCTGCGACGACGCTTTACCGAGGGAAGAGTTGTCACCGGTCTGCTGCGCCGCGCTGACATTGGCTTGCTTGACCTATTAATAAATAGACACGGCAACGTTTTTAATGAAAATTTTTTGAAAAATGTGACCTGTATTAAAAAGTGGTTCAATTCATTCTGCTCGTTATTCTGATCAAACTATTTTCAGGTTTTGCGCATTTAACGTTACACGTTGTATGTAGGTAAGTAAACATTTTAGATGAAAGTAATTAAATGTCTTTTAGCTCAGCAAACCACGATTTAGTCATATCTTTACCTGATACTAGCAGTGCCCCACGGTTTCACCCGCATAAGTATCGATCCCGGAGGAATATTGGGATGAAAATTATACTATGTGTTAATCCTAGTTTATAATTAAACTATGTGTTAAACTATCTGTGTGCCAAATTTCATCCAAATTCGTTCAGTAGTTTTTGCGTGAAAGAGTAACAAACATCCATACATCCCTCCTCACAAACTTTCGCGTTTATAATATTATACCGGATGATTTTTTTACTTACCGGCTCCAAAGTTTTACAGGATGTTCTACCCATGAATATAAACAACTTTCACTATGGGACCAACTGTCCCATAGTGAAAGTTGTTCATATTCATGGGCAGAACACTCTGTAAAAATTTGGAGACTGTAAAAAAATCCTCCAGCGTTGTGTAAGTTCTGTTATATAAGTTAAGTAGGAAGTGGGATTGTTATCCCATTGTCATGAGGTGAGGTAGCAAAACCTTGAACTGATTTTTTTTTTTTTAATTATTCGTTGTATATTTTCAGAGGCCCAGCCAAAGTCCAAGGATGAACGTGACCTATTTAAAAAACACGAAAATGGTTCCGTGTTTTTGGTATAGAATAATATTTCCTCACGCGATAATTTAAGCATTTACTCGGTAAAACGCACGAAATATAAAGGTTTGATTAATTATTGATAGGCAACCAATTAGCGGTTAAATTCGCATTAAATATTTGTATAATACAATTTCATACAAACAAAGCTTGGACTGACATTGCTGTCATAACTTTTAGATTATTTCATTTTGTGTGCAAACATTTAGCTTTTATAATAATATTTATTTTTAATATAAAAATCTTAGCATAGCTTGCTGTTGCCCCTGTTGAAGTACCCTTTGTTATACTGTAGCTGAACCAAGTCATCTTTACGTGGTGATGCATCAAATGACGCTCCATAAGATGGCGACACTTAAATGTACACTGCACACTTGGACAGTCAGCATCGCCGCCATCTTGGTATTTTTTATTACGAGAGATACAGTTCATCATCGCCATCATCAACAGAATAAGCAAGCCGAAGTGGCAACGGGCCGGCCATATTAACCGTAGAACCGATGACCGTTGGGGTAGACGTTATCTTGAGTGGAGACCACGAATCGGCAAACGTAAGGGACCTTGCCCACGGCAAGATCCCGTTTTTTGCAGGTACGGTTTTTTGCAGGATCCCGTTTAGTGGTGTACGTGTTTAAATATACATATTCACACAAGCATCCTGTTTGAAGTATCCGGAAAATAGAATGCCTGGGATAGGGCCCTAAGGTAGGACGCCCTCAGGCGAGGTGGAGCGACGATCTTCGCAGGATGGCTGGTATCAGATGGATGATAGTTGCCAAAAACAGAGATGAATGGCGTGCAATAGGAGAGGCCTACGTCCAGTAGTGGACTGCTGTAGTCGATAAAAGTCCACTGCCGGACATAGACCTCCCCCAAGCATCGCCACTCTGACCGGCTCTGTGCTTCTCACGTCCAGTGGATTCCTACGGTCCACACAAGGTCATCGGCCCTCCTTGTGGGAAGCTTACCAATGCTACATCTTCCGGTACGTGGTCGCTACTTTGGAACCTTTCGACCTCATTGGCTATTTAAGTTTGGCATTTCTTCGGACTGTGTCAGTTACTTTGGTTCTCCTGTGGATCTCTTCATTTCTGATTCGATCACGTTGGGAAACTCATCAACCATAACTCTCTCCATTGCTCTTTGGGTGGTTTTCAGTCTTCTAATGAAGCCCATTCTGAGCGACCATGTTTCAGTTCCATAGCTCATCACTGAACTCGAAAATATGTTTATATATTATGTAGACATATTGCTACATATAAGTACAGTCCATTATTTATTATGCTAATCAAACTCAGAAAAACACATCGCCGAACAATTTACTCTATACTCTATTCATTGTTGTTGAGAGAGTAATTTAAAAAATATATCTGTATGTGTCGCCCTGAAGTCATCAAACATAGGCAACTTTTCTCATTTATACTTATTGAGAGTGCGCCAAGTAATAATAAACTTACTGTCTATTACGTTAGCGTCTGTATTGGGTTGTAGCGAGTTGTTTTATTTTAGTGGAGAGGTTTTTGTGGAGTCTTGTAAGACTGCCATAGTATTGTTTAAGATACATTAGTGTTGTCATAACATTATGTACGTCATTATTTACGTTTTAATAAATATTATATGAAGGAGATAAACAGCTGCTACAGGATTATACTTTGTTTTAATAATTGCTACATTGTCAGGATTTCGTTTTCAGTCTGTGTATATGTCGCAGCCAGCTGGTCTAATCGGCCTTTCAGTTGACTGCCTAGCCTTTTAACTAAACAGCTAGGCAAATGACTTGGATCACTAACGTTTTTTTTTTAACTGCTTGCCTAGCCCGGTCATTTAAATCGGCAATTGAATGATTGGTGATTGATTTAAAGCTGCAGTTGTTTATTGTAGTTCTGGAAAATATAAAAATTACAATATACATGTTTATAAACAAGTTCGGTATTAAAAACTGAGCAGTAAACTAAATACCAATTTTTGTCTTATTACTGTTCATGTTTTAATTTAACAACCACCGAATTTGATTACTGCCCGTTATTTTTTTTCATCTGATCATAATAACCTCCATCATCATCTGCCTAGCCTTTTCCCAACTACGTTGTAACCGGATGCAGCTGAATACCACTATTTTACATGGAGCGACTGCCTATCTGACCTCCACAACCTAGTTACTGGGTAATACGATACCCCTAGGTAAGACTGGTTGTCAGACTTTCGGGCTTCTGACAGCCGGGACCAACGGCTTAACGTGCTTTCCGAGGCACGGAGGGGACTCGGTATGTAAATATGGTCAACCATCTACAGACCAACCGCGGCAAGCGTAGCTTAACCTGATCGATCGACCTGTGCGGCTGTTATATCCTGCCTAGTGTTTAAATAACAGCTGCTAATACAATTACCCTTCGGCATCCCTACATGTATGTAAGCGCAAACTGGCGGTAACTATGCCGAGACGTCCTTAAGCATACCGAAGCGTCCTTAAGCATGCCGAGGCGTCCTTGCTAATGAAGCTACCTGCGGGGTCGCGGGGTTGGGGCGGCGCTGTCTTGCTGCGGTATCCCGAAGACTGCTAAAGCGTTCCGAGGGATGCCGAAGCGTTCTGAAGGCTACCGACACGGCATACCTAAGCATACCGGGGTATTTTTTTTGTATTTACAACCGTCAACATGGAAATTTCACCTTTATTTCCATACTTTTAAGTTATATTTTTATTCGTCGCCTAAAAATACCTTGCCATGCCGTGCCGCCAGTGGGCGCCGGGCCTTACCCGACCCGGGAATCGAACCCAGAATGTAATGCTCAGTAGTAGCACTCGCGACCACTAGGCAGACATACCTATAAATAATTAATACATTTATGTCACATTCAGCTAATCCACCTGCCATAAAATGATAATGAGGTGTCCTAATCATAGCAGAAACTTGTCTTTGTCCATGCACAACGCAATCTATCTTCCCTATACCTAAATGAATAAAGTTTATGCTGTAAACATGTTTACGTATACCTACCTTTATTTTATATACATACGTACATAGATCTGCTGTGAAATTGAAACAGACAGGACGTCTGACGTTCATAATCCTGACAATGCCTAATTATCTAGTTATGCCACATGAGGTGATAATCATCATGAATAATGTATGGGTTCATTGTTTACTGTTATGTGACGTAGTTACTGTTCGTGTATCACGTGACATTTTCTATCAACTTGACTTTGCGAGCATCGTTATTAGCCTATAATGTTCTGTACCGCTGCGTCACAAGCCCCCTGTCTGTGAAAAGTAGTCGGCCGTAATACAACAAGCGGGCTCAGTTCGGGTAGACGTGACACATCTTCGAATTCTTGGTTCTAGGACATGCGGTTTTCTCACGATGTTTTCCTCGTTTCGAGAGCAGTGGTGATGAAATGAATTACACGAAGTAAAGCGCCTGCTTGGGTTACGGGTCCACGACCTACAACTCGTAAGTTGGAGCCGCTACTACAGGGTATGTAGCATGAAATCGTCGAATCACCTCTAACAATCTTCAAATAAATTGCCCCACAGCTAGGGATATTTCCTTCAAATTGTGAAATTTATACCCACATCAAGAGACAAAGCACGTCTTCAGTACGTCTTTTCAAAGCAAATATAAGTCTAAGCCTATGATGATGTTGATATCAACATCACCTTGAAAAGAAATCATATTTTTTTTTATCAGCTTCAGTTTAGAGTAAAACATCAAATTAAATCTACAGGTCATCCGTGCCTACTCTATTCTCACGTCATAAACCACTCCTATAAGCTTTGGCGTTTTAAATTTTGGTCATATTACCTTTACTAATGGTAGTGCCCGCTTACGTCCGTAGTCCAATTTACGCCTATAATCACTCCAAGTAAGGTGGAAAGATTTATTGCAAACCGTAAAAACGTGTACTTAATCGCGAATCGATCCCCCGAGTCTGTCAAACGTGACCGGAGTGAATGACTGAGTTTAGGGTACCGCAAATGAAAGACTTTTCGTCAGCTTTTGGTCTTCAAAGCTCCACTCCAACCTGCTCTCCTGACTAAATGTTTAAACAAGGTTACTTGTGTGGCGATAGATATTTCTGTCACATTTGTCTTAGTTTGAAACTATCCTAATCCATCCGTAGGAGGCATGCAGCCACTGGAATATTCAATGTGTAAAGGCAAATGCAATATATAGTATCCAACATTATTGCGGATTTTTCCTAACAAGCATACCTAGTGATCCTGACAGTACACTGATGGAATTGTGGAGAAATGGTCACATGGGCAGATATAGAGTATTGCGGAATAAAGCAGACAAAAAAAACCAGGAGTGGTGAACCCTAAACACGAGAACCGATCACACGCTTGGCCGTTCCCTATTTTTTTGTACCCAGGGTTTGATTTATTCTGGTGATGTTACAGAAGTTGGGCGCACACAAAAACGTTCTGTTTCTATTCGAGGGTCCTAACTTCGTAGGCAGACGAAAAATCTGTGCGAGATTTCGTACATTACCTACCTATTGGAATAATGTGTATAATGGCTCTTTGCTGTCTTATTATTTAGCAATCCAGATTAACATTATTATCGGCTATCGTGTATGTAAATAATTACAGATTGGTACCTGTCTTAGGCGACATAATTATTAATAGTAGTTCGTGATATACTCCACAGCGTAGATACCTAATGTTGACTTTATCAGAACATTTCATGAAATGATACTGTGACGTCAGAGTAGAACCACACAAAATAAAATGAATGGGAAGAAAACTTCGGAGAAAATAAATCCATAATTTCTGACCAAAATGTAAACTAAACAGTTTCTGAGTATACTGCAACGTGTTGGCACAGAAAAGCGTAACAAAATACTCGTAGCACCACAAATCACTGAAATGTTCTTAATAAACTTAGCGGACAAACCTGTTTCAGGAACTGCATTTAGTCCCGCATTCTTAATTTATTCAACGATTCTTTGAGCTCTGTTGCATAAAAACGACATCACCGCTTCCAACCCAGCGATAGGTAAAAAACCCGGACACAGACACTTTACGCGAATCCCCGTCGACAAATATTTTCGCGTTTAACGTACAATGTCTACTCTATTCAGGGACGTTTTTTGTAAAATGTAAATACACTGTACTTTCACGGTTTTTATTCAGCGACAAAAAATGGCTGTACATAAAATAACGGACATTTTTTTTTATTGTGTTTGGTATCAAACATAACCACTGAGGCGAATGGACACCGGTTTTCATGAAAGTGAGTAAATAGCTGCCGACAAATATTTGTCCAAGCTTTTATGTCCAGTCTGGCTCGTCGTTTATTCTATGATCGTATTTATAGTATAACTATAAACATGAGTGACAGAAGTTCCTCTTTTGTCAGCTCATCTTCGTTCAGCAAATGTTAAAGTTTGTTATTACCACGGAGAAGTGTAATACTTTCTTGCCTTTATGCCTGTAGGCCGGCTTGAGAGGAGATTTGCAAGAGCAAACGTGCTCGGAGGAAGGAAGTATTCCTGTAAAATACTCGTAGGGATATTAACCTTACTTCCGGAATTGTCCTGATAGCCCTGGAATACCTCTCCACTCTTCAAGCACATCAGGAGGTGTTGTCTCCTTGTCGCTAAGTCACTATGTGCTTACAACCGTTTTCGGGGGCCCATTATTGAGTGTGCAAGTCACCCCCTGCCATATTATCCGTGTATACCGGGTGACTTGTAATTTGACATATTCCTTCTAGGACGTGATAGTGTGACTCATTTGCAACAATTAAACACCCCATAAAGCCTAGGCGAAAATGCATGAGATTCGAGAAAACTCAATTTTTATGTATTTTTGAAAATTTCCCAGAGTTCGTCACTAAATATCACTTTTCTTTAGACTCCTGAATTTAATTGCCTTCATTACTATTCCATTGGATACTTGATACTTTAAAAAAAATCTTTCAACATAACCAAATATTCTTAAACATCAAACAGTTAAAAGTTATAGGAAGAAGTTTAGTACCCATTTCCAAAAATCATCTACATGCATGAATTTTAACACCAGTTATCTCAAAATTTTACTACGACATTAAGCGTATAAATTAGGGGGAAGATGTCTCTATTTAATCAGCTATCTAGCGAGGTGAAATATTAAAAATAAATATTTATAGATGCGGATGAAACAGTCGAGAATGCTGGCAAAGGTCGAATTTGTAAATTATTTAATTATTGAGTGATAATCGAATTAATTAACTGGTTTATGTTATCTTTTTACCTTCTCACCACCCAGCAACTCTTCCTACGTTATGAAGCCAGGTCGTCACGACCAGTTTGCATGATGAGAAGCCACATTTGAGTAATTAGTATTACTCGCATACACCCATAGTCCAAATTATGTATTTTTCCATATCCTTGGGTGCACTTGCATAGTGCATAATCAACGGTTGGTGCCGCATTTCATTAAAATATCCTAAGGCGCCTCTGCAAGTTGGCTTCGTCCCCTAGTACGCCTTCCGAAGGTCCGAGACCCCAGGGTCCCGAGATATATCAAAGATAAATAAATCATAAATATTTATTCAAAAATAAAAATTAGGTAAATACGGTATAAATCTTAGAAAAAATGTGGAAAATACCTACACTCTCTTTCATGTTTTTACATAATATGATGCCTGCACTAGGATAAACCTCTATCACAGACAGCATGAGGTCTTACAATTACTATTAGGACAACTGCCGGTCGATTCTGTAAAAATCTGACCGTGAAATCATGAGCGTGAAGTGATTTCTCTCTCTGATTTCTTAATATTATTTAACGTAAGTTTAAAGAATGGTGAGACAAAGTAATAAAAGTGTTCAGAATTTTATTGTTTTTTACTTTAATTTTTTTATGATTTCTTAGTTTTTTTTCCTGCTATTTCATATTGATCGCTTAATATTTAATTATATGTTAGCCTGGCATTTGCCCGCATGGTGAGTTACGGCCCACTCCCTCTCACAGAGAGGGCCTGTGTCCCAATAATGGCAACTTTACAGTTGTGTGTAGCCTGGCAGCTTAGCAGACCGGCCCACCATCCGCCACCACATCAAGGTTTGTTTAACAAGCCTATAGTTCTACAAACTCATAATTTCACTTCACTTGTGTTTAATCTAGTGTACAAGCGTTACTCGTATACTGGTCTATTTAGTTATTATACGAACTGGATAGTTACTGTTATTTTATTAATTAAACACGGTCAGTGATAAAACTTATATCTGTTTACTTTATGCGTTCATCTCTCCGAACTTAATGAGAGCCTCAAAGGGATCTCTGCAAACTTTTTCTAAACACGAACAGTTTATATTTTTATTTTATTTAACACAGATGTATACTAGATAACATTTCAACACGTCTGTATTTCTCCGAAGGATTAGGCAAATGTGTACCTAGTACACCAACAAACCGTTATTTATGTTCAAGTCCCATGTCGAAATAGGGGCGAGTCTATTGATATCTACCGGGCATGAATCCAGACTTCGAGTTGCTACTGAGAAATTCCTGATGGAAAAACCCAATAAGACGATGCTCGACCTGGGAACCGAACCCAGGACCTCATGCGCTTGCGACCGATACGCAAACGATGCAGTTAATGATCCATAAGTCGATACATACTACTGTAACAAATTAAACAGATAAATGCTGTAAAATATTATAAGATTTTCAAGAGCTCTGTACCTACATAACTTACAGGCGAGCGGAATACGTAAATTCGTTATAAACTTGAATTGAAAATCCGATTTGGAGTCAAGGTTTCTCAATTAATGGTCTTAATTGCTTTTTGGATTTCGATTGTATGTCACATTTGATTGTTTCAAGATATCAGCTGTATTGGCAAAAGGTGAGTTCCAAAATATTATTTACGTTCTTGGAGACGTATTTTATAACTTAATTAAAGCTGGACGCGAAAATGATTGTAGGCAACGCGCAGTGTATCTATTAAATAGATATGTAAATACTCTTTCATGCACTAAGGTAGTGAGGTAGCTGTCACTAATGTCAACTTACTGGCCCTGTCAGTCACCACGAATGGCGGGAAACAGTTGAAAGTGAAGCGGTGCCTGCATGAAAAGCTTGGTGTGGTAAAGAGTCAGTATAGTGATAGAATCAGCTTAAAGGCGGGATCAACAGGATTCTACAGATAGATTTGTATCAAAATTCAAATGTCAAGTTTTATGGATAAGAGGATTTGTTCTGGGTGACGTATATTGTATGTAGATGAACAGTCTGACATAACGTCATCTTCTGCCTAGCCTTTTCCCAACTATGTTGGGGTCGGCTTCCAGTCTAACCGGATGCAGCTGAATACCAGTATTTTACATGGAGCGATTGCTTACCTGACCCCTTGGTAAGACTGGTTGTCAGACTTTCGGGCTACTGACGACTGTCTAAGATCCACGAATGTTAGCCGGGACCAACAGCTTAACGTGCTTTCCGAGGCACGGAGGGGTCTTGGCATGTGAAGATGACCCATCCACGGATTAACCGCGGCAAGCGTAGCTTAACCTGATCGACCGAACCGTGCCGCTGTTATTACTTAGCCACAGTCTGACATAATGTCTCTTCCAAAAAACGATAATGAGGAATGCCGAAACATTTAGTAGGTGCAACCTAAAATCTCAAATCCCTAACTCAAGCGTGGTGATTTTGCAAATTATGAAACTTTTTTTTTTAATGGCAACGTAACAAGTCATTAGGCCGATTATAATTATCACACTAATATTATAAAGGCGAAAGTTTGTGAGTGTGTGTGTGTGTGTGTGTGTGTGTGTGTTTGTTACTTCTTCACGCTCAAACGGCTGGACCAATTTTGATGACATTTGGCACACAGATAGTTTATAACCAGGATTAACACATATAATACTTTTTATCCCGATATTCCTACGGGATCGAGACTTATGCGGGTGAAACCGCGGGGCGCAGCTAGTTTTATGTATATATCTCACAATATCGGCGGCGACGTAACCAATTCTCTACATGTGTATTGACGCATACTGTCCGGAACACACATTATTGGAACCCCCTTGATTGAATGCTTTGTGTACCAGTCAGAGTTGGAGTCATTAATTAATATCATCTTTGTGTCTATGAAAACATAGTACCTGCAGACTAAAAAGTCTGCAGGTGTTATACTATCCATGTCGTCATAGCACTGCTTGTGAAGAACGAATGTCAAAAATCAGTACTTTTTAATTTAGTTCCCTTTTTCGCCACGCGCACACTATGCTGGTATCTATGTCATGATTAAGTGAGATTCCACTTCTAATTGTTCGCTTATTTCAGTTTTGTATGTTACAGAATTTTGAAGTTTCTTAATTGGCGTTCAGCCTGTTGAAATCAAGTGCCTTTGAAATTACTACACCGCACTCTATGGCTATGATTTCAGTTTTTTGCAAGCCGTATGAAATGCATGAAATGTTTCAATAAAAGTTCTTGACAATTGGATAAAAACAGAAGGTCGTACAGTTTTCGTACTTAGAAAAATTTCAAATTCAAGTCGCAATCTTTTCTCAGCGACAATCAATCTCAAAACTGTAAGTAAATTAGAGGCATTCTTGACGGATTAAGACAGAATTAGAATGTGAGCGTTCTTAAAAATACGGGAATGGCCCTACCGCTACGTCATTTGGCGCAGCCGCACCAAACAATGCCGGGCTACGGCGTAGCACTCGCGTAGCACACGATTTTTAACAATACATAATGTTAGCCTATAATGATTCCATTTATGGGACACAGGCCTCCTCTCTGTGGGAGAAGGTGTGGGCCATATTCCACCACGCGGGCCCAGTGCGACTTGGTGGATGTCACAATCATGTCTTCGAATTGTTCCTCACGATGTTTTCCCTCACAGTTTTGCGAGCAGTGATGATGAAATAAATTACACAAAGTAAAGATCCTTTCAAAAATATCATATTTAAATTATAAATCGTTTATTAAATAACATTTACGTGTCAACTGAAATGTTATATTCCAAAAGTCTTAAAGTAAATAAGGAAACAAGCGAACAACAATTCAATAACCGTTCCTGTAAATCGAAATTGGAACGTAGTATCGAGCAAATCCGCAGCATCCCGCGCTTGGTGCAAATAAAATACCAAATAACTGTCTCAATAACCGAGACGAAGAAGCAACAGATTGCTAAGGCCGGGTAGACTGTATCAAATCGATATAGCCGTACGATAATCGGGCTATAAAGATCCCTTCCGAAGGGCTGTCCTTCTCGGTACGTTTTTACGACTCATCGTTTATCTTGGCATGATGCAGGACAATACTTCACTGAGTATTATGGAAGATGTTTTTATTTGAGTATTTCCTTGAGTAGGTTTGAGGAATTTCAGCATGGTTGCTTATGATTGAGGGAAAACTATATAGTTTATGCGGCATTCATTTGTCATGAAGCCTGGTGTTTGAAGGAATATTCTTAAAGTTTATTTTTACTTGCGAGATTACATCTGAATCTTTGTTACAGAAATTATTGGGGAATTCTTCCTCTTCTTCTTGTTTTCATGTTGACTGTATCATGTTCTTATGAGAAATAAAGTATCTTTAAACCTAATGTACAGACGCCAGCACATAAAGCTACCCGAAACTGTCAGATTTTCCCAATCAACTTTGAACCTTATGCTTTAGCGATAAAGTTGAAAATCTATTAAAGAAATCTGACAGATTATAGTAGCTTGATGTGCTGGCGTCTGTACTTTGTTTTCATATTGTTTGAGCTTATTAGGTGGCCACGTTCATTGCGGCATCCGTGGCGTTAATTAAGTCTTCTTTAGTGCGAGTGAAGGGGCACTTAGGACACTCCAGCAAGTGAGACATGGTCTGATCAGATGCAGTACTCTCGCACTACACACCGCGTCACATGAATAAGACCATGATGATGTTTTTGACTAGCCATCGCTTTCCCCTGACTTAAACATCATAGAAAATGTGTGGGGATGGCTGTCACGTGAACTTTATAAGAATGGCAAACAATATAACAACAAGCAAGATCTCGAGAAGGGTATAAAAATGTTTTGGAGCAAACTACCGATTAAATACATAAAAAGTCTTTATGATTCAATGCCATCTCGGATTTTTAATTTAATTCAACAGAAGAGGGAAAACCTTAATTACTAATCATTTTTTTTTTAAATAATTGTATTCATAACTGAAGTTTTTGTGTTTTATTTAATGGTTTTATTCAAGTGACGCATCATAATTGCCACCAACATTGTCAAAAGTGATCACTGAGTATTTAAGAAGTTCGATTGTTTATAGTTAAACTTTTTGTGGCTAAAGATGTTTATACTTATCATTCTTATATATTTATTTTGTCTTATATCCTAAATAGCAAAAAAAATATTCTGGTTTTATTCATGTGGCGCGGTGTGTATGTGTTGGATGGGTCAGTAATCCCCCACTTTGTCAGATTGTATTGTGTTGACATTGCAGCGGCCTACCTGGGTACGCAATCGATTGAGAGCTTTGCATATAGGCTACTACAGATCAGTATCTAAGTTACAAAACACAATCAGGGAAATTTCCTCTATTGTAATTAATTGCTAAGCAAATTGACACCTTACGTTAATTTGCCGTGATATAGTAATTTCATACAACTGTCAAAGAATCACTGTTGTGATTTTACTAAGCGGACAATTTAAGTTTGGTAGTCAATATGTCTAACAGGTGATTTCGCACTTTATAAAAATATGAAATACGTATAACGTTTTAAAAAACCTATTTATCAAGAATTCATCTTCTGGCAAGGAAAGTTAAATTCTTAGAAATAAAAAAAAAACATAATTTCTAAGAATATAACTTTCCTTTAAAATATATTAAACAACAATACTTACTCAAAACACTTTACTGAACCGCAAAGCTTAGTTCTGATAAAATGTGAACATTTGTTCCAACACATGTTACACGATCTATGTTTTGAAACTTTTACTAGGTACTGTTACTTCTAAGAGCAGGAAAAGAACTCGTTTCACGGAATATGAATTTAAGAAGAAAAAGCGCTTCGATTTTCTGGACCGTAATGGTTGAAAAGTATGTAAGTATCAGTCCTCCTAACTACTTGTAATCAAATTTATTTTGTTTTTGGACTTTGCGGTAAATAGACACCAATACATACATAATTGTAAACAGTCCTCCTCTCTGTGAGAGGGAGTAGGCCGTAATCCACCACGCGGGCCCGGTGCGAGTTGGTGGATGTCAAATATCTTCGATTTTTTTGGTTCTAAGACATGTCGGTTTCCTCGCGATGTTTTCCTTCACCGTTTTGAGAGCAGTGGTGATGAAATAATTTACTCAAATAGACATCACTAAAAATCTTAAAATCTTACTAAAGTACGATTCAAAATAGTTTCCAAGTTCAAAATAATCCTGACGATACAATAAATTTGTTGGTGACGTAGGGAGTGAATTTCTTACATACGAGTAGTCAAAATACTTTCGAAAAAAATAATTCACATTTTCTGAACCTGATTCACATTAAATATCACGCAAATATTACAGATAGAACATTCAAATAACAATAATTTGATTGCTCCCAAAATGTCAATCACTTTGGATTTTAAATTATGAAAATAAAATACGATCTGTCGAGTTTAGTGGATAAAAATGCTGCCTAAGTTAAATAAAACAAAACTGCGATTAAGACAATATTCATAATCCATTTTCAGGCAAAATTTAAATATAATTGAATAATGGCCGAACAAAATTAACTGAATAAATACTCAAATACTCGTTAACACCGTGCTATTGAATCACGAATCATATTTAAAGCTCTTTTGTTTAACAACAAAGCTCTACTGGTCAGTACATGGGAATCATTCATTTCATAATTATAAAGCTATGCTTGTGATCTTTAACAGGAATTTCAATTAACAGTTTTAAATTATAAAATGAAGGACGGTTTTGAATTTTAAAATACGGAACAGTTTCAACAGAATGTTGTTTTTTGGGATGCATTCCAATAATTAATATTTCGTGTAAATACTGATGCTGATAAACAAAATATACAGCTTTTATTTTGTGTAGTGTGTGGTACGGCAATTTAATGAAGTAAATATTGTATTTATATATTTATATTTATACGCCCTAATATCTGGAATGGCAAGCGACATCGCGCCAGGCCCAGACGCAGATGGCGGAGTGAGCGTGCAGTTCTTGTTGAAGGAATCTATCCTTCAACAAGAACTGCACCCTAATTGCGTAACACACTACTACTCTCAATTTGAATCATTTTGAAGCATATTGCCAATCAATTGCTCCATATGTTCGAAAAATGTGTTTTTCAACAACGTAAATAACGCAATGAATGTTGTTGTACTGTCAAAATGAAACCCATTGCTACTGATAGTGTGTTACGCAATTAGCCTGCTGGTCCTTAGCAGCTTTAAACAGAGATAAATGAAAATAGAGTAGGGATGCCTTTGCCCTGCAGTGGACATCACAGGCTTTTTCTGGAATACTACACTAATATTTAATTAAAGCTTCCAATCAGTTTCAAATCTATTGAACATAGAAATCATACTAATGTTATACAGCCGAAAGTTCGTAAGTGTGTGAGTGTGTTTGTATGTTTGTTACTTCTTGACGCTCAAACGGCTTAACGGATTTGGATGAAATTTGGTACACAGATAGTTTATGACCGACATTAACACATAGAATACTTTTTATTCCGATATTCGCATGGCATTGACACTTATGCGGGTGAAACCGCGGGGCACAGCTAGTAATTAATATATTATGTAGGTAAACAATCCAGAAACGGAGTTATTCTTAACTTCCAACGGGTGGTTCGTCAATATTTATCTTGTTTGCACCCCACATAAAAAATCCACCTTATTTCAGTATTCACCCTAATGAGCATTCACCCTGGCGGGCAAATGCTCATAACATTTGGCCGCATGCATGATTTCTGAGCATAATACTAAAGAGAGTCTCACACCATTGAAAATGAGTCGCAGAAATGAGGTAGCACTCGGTTTCACACACAACATTGCGGTTTACCTACTGAGATACAAAATTCAAATTCAAGGAGACTCTAATCAGTTTTAACGATGCAAATAACGAGTTGCACTCGTCTGGCCCCGCCCTAATTAGATTTTGCAACCAACTACATGTAGGAAGGGTAATTTCCCCATTTTAATCCGAGAGCCAAAGTTCTCAACAATAATTACGAGAATTGTTTAATAAGCGGATGAAATGTACTCTAAAGTTACTTAACCTATATTAAGAAAACTTCCAAGGTCGCATTTGTAATGAATTTTTAATTTATATTGGCTTTGCAAACAGCCTACATCTATTTGGAGCAACATCAAGCAATATTATAATAGCTCTGAGTATATACAACGTGGAACGTTAAATGCGCAAAACCTCAGACACCCCAACTGATTTTTATTTCAATTGACCTATTTCAAAGAGAAAATAAGTAATTCGAAGAATTGTACAGGTTTTTTATGCTGTTTTAGTTTTACTGGCCATTCTGATCGTTTCTTGCGTCTGCAACGACGCTTTATCGAGGGATGAGTCGTCACCGGGCCGCTGCGCCGCGCTGACATTGGCTTGCTTGACCTATTAATAAATAGACACGGTAACGTTTTTAATGAAGATTTTTTGAAAAATGTGACCTATATTAAAAAGTGGTTCAATTAATTCTGCTCGTCATTCTGATCAAACCTTTCAGGTTTTGCGCATTTAACGTTACACGTTGTATACGTACTACTTACTGTAGATAGGACAGTTGTTGATGACGAGAATATGAAATGTTTGTTCGACTTTTATGTAATTGTACATACCTGGAGTATTGTTTTTTTTTATTTGAGAACTAGCTTTTGCCGCTGCTCCGCTCGCCTTAATTTAGATTTTGACAATCAATTCAGGTTGTTGTTCGATAACATAATGCAATCATGATTCGAAAGACACGTAGCGCCATCTAGCGTCCTAAAGCAATTGTAACCTAAGGTGGCTTAGTATTTTTTTTTTCTGGATGGTAGGTATCCTATGTCCTTTTCTGTACCCATGCCAACGTATATGCAAAATTTCATGATGATCGGTTCAGTGATTTAGGCGTGAAAGGGTAACAAACAAACAAACATACTTTCGCATTTATAATTTACTAGCGACCCGCCCCGGCTTCGCACGGGTGCAATGGAGAAACTGATAATTTTAGAGCCACTATTTCTCGTAAAAAGTATAGGATAAAAATGGTTATTGTGGGTTATCCCTAAGAGATAGACGTATACCATCGCGGACTTTTTGTAGACCTTTTTAAGGTGTACAATACTGTGTACATTATTTTGATCTATCTCGACGGGTTCAGCCAGCGTTTACAATGTAAGCGCAAAAAAATGTGTTTATTTACGACATCACATTAGAAACCTCTAAAATTATCAGTGTTTCTCTACTATATTATGCATGTATTATAAATATAAACCTTCTTTTTGAATCACTCTATCTATTAAAAAAAACCGCATTAAAATCCGTTGCGTAGTTTTATAGATCTAAGCATATATAGGGACAGACAGACAGGGAAGCGACTTTGTTTTATACTATGTAGTGATTAGTTGGGATTTATTTTTCTGGCCATGATCTTGTTGTTTCCGATTCCTAAGTCAAGAAAATTGTATTAAACTTTCTCTGTTAGGAAATAAATGGAAAGGATTAACAATGTGTTCACGATTGCTCATATTAAAAAATAAAAACTCTAAAACAAAAACAAAAAACAAAAAAACAACCGACTAAAATAACTTTAGTTTTGGAAGTCGGTGTCGTTGGTTCCGTATTTTCGTATTTTGGCATCGAATTCCGAAATTAAAGTTATTTTTCACTTTGTAGTGTTTTTTTTTAAGTCGTTTGTTTTTTTTTTGTTTTTCTTTGTAAAAAAGTTTATATTTTTCACTTTTTGGTTGTAACTACCCCACACAAATTTATATAACACTACTTGCTGTGTAAATATTAGTGACAGGAAGCTGTTAACACATCATCAATATAAACTAAGTGGAAAAAAAAATCTAATTATTGAAGCTAACTCAAAAACTACGAAAGCAAACTTAATAAAATTTATATGGGAGCCCTGAGTATGCGTTATCCATTAAGAACTTTGCAAATCCGTCTATATATGACGAAGTTAAGCCCGAATATACATTAAAAAAAATACATAATATATATAATAACATATATATAAACCAACCTCCTCTTTTTTGAATTCGGTTAATTAAATCAATCATAAACCAAAAAGTTGCTATTCCCGAATTTACTTGCAAGATTAGAGGTACCCCAATAACAACTTTGTCAGAAATGAGGGACTTTGTCAGAAACAAGAAATAATTTTGCAAATCCGTCTATATTTGACGGACTTGTGCCCGAATATAAATAAAAAAAATCTGTACAAACCCAAGAAGAAATAAAAGTACTTACGTACAGTAACAAAATACCTTTTTCTCGCAAACTTCGCAAAATTGTGGAAAAATTACTGTGCAAATGACATAATTGTCATCCATTATCATCCATAAAACATTTTCAACGGCACTTTAAAATAAACCACTTTACTTATTGCAACATTGTTCTTTCATTGTTCCATTACAGTAATGTTATATACTAACTGTATTATTTTTATATCTTAAACTGGTCCTCTAAAAATACTTATAACTAAGTACTAAATGACGAGCACGCGTCATGTGTCTTATGTGTCATTGATATTATAGTGCATTGCAATAAAGCCTCAGAAAAAATATGAAGTGATATTTCATTAAAGTGATATTGCATCAAACCTTCTGCTGTTCATAGCATATCGGTATAACCCAGTGCTTGGGGCGGCGTGAGCCCCAGTCGTTTTGTGCAAAGTACTGATATTCAGCTGAATCTGGCTTGACTGAAATGAAACTCAAAGATAAACGCTTAGATTTTGCAGATTTGACTGCCTCGTTGGTGTAGTGGTGGCAAGCGGTACTGCTGAACATAAGGCCCTGGGTTCAATCTCCGTGTGGGGCAAAGTGTTATCGGGTTTTCCATCTGGAATTTCTCAGTAGCAGCCTGAAGTCCGGATTTGTGCCCGGTTGATGGCAATGCCCCTATTACATGAGACTTAAACATAACTAGCATAGTTCCAGGGCATTATGGTCATTCCGTCTGGTCTCTTCCCATCGTCGCGTGCCAGACTGTTGGGTTCTAAAACAGCCGGCATGGCACCCCGCTCATTGAGATGAATTTCGCTGCAAAACATATATACAGCGTGTAACGTTAAATGCGCAATACCTAGGACACCCCAACTGATTTTTTGTTCAATGGACATATTTCAGAGAGAAAATAAGTCATTAAAAAAATTGTAAAGGTTTTATGTGCTGGTTTAGTTTTACTGGCCATTCTGATCGTTTCTTGCGTCTGCGACGACGCTTTATCGAGGGAGGAGTCGTCACCGGGCCGCTGCGCCGTGCTGACACATACAATAGACACGGAAACGTTTTTAATGAAGATTTTTTGAAAAATGTGGCCTATATTAAAAAGTGGTTCAATTAATTCTGCTTGTTATTCTGATGAAACTATTTTCAGGTTTTGCGCATTTAACGTTACACGTTGTATAAAAGAACTTATAAATTCACATTTATTTCATCGAAGAAATTATTACCTAAAGAATTCATGAGATTAAAACATTTTCGAGTAGGTTTTACTCAGATACTTCAATATTCACAAGTATTTTGAAGTAGCGATTATGCACTCGTTTTTAACAAGGGAGTAATACTTTCAGAAATTTCATTTCATTGCGCAAACCTGAGTAAAGAATAAATGTAAAACAATATAAATAATGTCTGCCCATGGGTTCCACCAACGCAAATCAATTCTCGTAATGGTCTCCCATTTCTCTGTTTTACAATTTCCGAATGATGATTCGAGGAGCGATTGGAAAAATAAAATATTAACGAATTTTCTTCATTGTAATTGCTGTTGATACACTCAAGAGCAATTAATTAGGGTCACACAAAGATACCTGAAAGTCTCGGAAACTAAGAATGCTAGCTTAGTTAAATAAATTGTGTTTAATAGACAATTAAATGTTCCTTATATGAAAGTAATAAAACTTCTTAGTTACTGTAAAGTTATGCTATCAAAAATGACAAAATAAAAAAAAAATAGGATTTTTGTAAATGGAACTACGAGGTATGTAAACAGCGTTTCTGATGTTCAATATTCATTATTGAAGCTTTTATAATGTCACTTATACCTGAATTCTCACAATGCTGGAAATCGGCCGGAGTCAGCGTGATGCAGCAAGGACAGTTATTGTGTCGCTGTCAACTGTACAATGAGTTCTCCGAGTTACGAGGAAACCGGCTCTAACCTACGCAAACCAAGAACAAGCAATGCCAGGTGTACCACAGCACGAGAACATCGATACTTGGTCAACACAATGCTTCTAAACCGCTTTCTCACAGGAACTGCACTTACATATCAGTTCCGACGCCTCGGAGGAAGTAACCCATATGCATGGCCTGTAAGACGACGACTGAAGCAAACTTCTCACAGAAAGCAGCTGAATACCGTACCATAGACGCCCGCAACCCAGTTACTGGATAACACGATAACTCTTGTAAGACTGGTTGTCAGACTTTTGGGTTTCTGACTACCCGTAACAACTGTCAAAGATCTAAGAATGATAGCTGGACCAATGGCTTAACGTGCTTTCCGAGGCACGGAAGGGTCTCGATATGTAATGGATGGTCACCTATCCACGAACCGACCGTGGCAAGCGGAGCTTAACCTTCTCTCGACCAGTACCGCTGTTATTATTTAGCCACGGACCTACATCGTGTGGATAAAGAGCATAAAAAATATAATATAGATTGTAGGTGCCGATAGAAAAGACGACACTGAAGTTTTCCTTATACCCTTGTATCACAAAGAAGTCCAACAAAGAAACTAGAAACTAGGACACGTAAGAATTATGAAAATACGTCCACATGTACTTTTTATTTGCAAAGTCTTTTGCCGTCACCTATTACTTTGCGTCGCCCGTACGGATAAAAAGACCAATATACAAGCAAGCTCCATCCAACATCCAAGCCATCTGCTCAATTTGCGTAATGGAATGTTCGTTTGGACGTCCTCTGTTTTACATCACGAAAAGGCTTAACGTTAAAACTAGTATACGTAAAATGTCACCTAAAAATATACAATTTGACCCCATACACCTTTTAAGGTTTTCGTTTACATTTTTTGCCGCGGGCGTCCGGATGTCGTGGTATATTTTGGGGAACAATATAAAAATTGCTGGCTATATCAATTGGTGGTGCTACGGTTTATCTACCTACAATGTTTCTGTGAATTGTATTAATCGTTTTTCTTCTGCAAGTAAAAGTAAACTAAACAAAAAAAAACTCTAATCTTCTCAGGACTTCAAATAAAACAACTTTTAAGAATGATTACTTTTTTCAGTGAGCATAGTTGACTGCAAACAACAACGATGAAAATTCAGAAAGTTTGCACGGAGTTCTCATACTTTTATTCTGTCTCATCAACATTGCTGCAGATATACTATTTCACAAAGTTTCTGTTTCGTTTGGAGTTAGTTATCATCGTAAAATCCAATCAAGCTTGATAGCACTTTTCTCTGAAACTTTATTCCCTCACGTATTCTCTTAAAAACGTTCGGCTTCCAGTCTAAGCGGATAGAACTGAAGTTGGAAACTGGAGTCGCTCCTTGTAAGATATTGGTTTAGAGAGGTGGAGATGGAGATGGATCGACTGCCTATCTGGATGCGGGAAACACAGAACCGGTCAAAGTGGCGGGGCTTGGGGGAGGTCTATGTCCAACAGTGGTCGTTTTTCGGCAGAAATGAAAAATGAATGACTGCCTATTTGATCTCCAGAACCCATTTACGGTTAAGACGATGTCAGACTTTAAGGCTTCTTATCAGAAGGCCGAAAGCGTGAGATATTTGAATGTCGTTACATGTAATCACCCGTAACAACTTTTACGGCCCGTTCACGACCTTGCCGCTGTGAGCGGCAGCTAAGCGCGGGGGCGGCGAGCGGTAAGATCAAAAGTATGAAAATGTTTGAAGCACGCCACAAGACGCCGCTCACAGCGAAAACGCGCGCGGTTTTTTCCGAGCGAATCGCTACAGCGGCGGGCGGTGCGGCGAGCGGAAGTAACAAAAGTACTAGTGAATGAGTGCGACGCCACAAAACAGAGCGCCGCGGACAGCGGTGTAGCAGTGACGTACTCAGTGACGTAGTTATAAAAAAAAAATTTACACGATTTGTGGCGGAAATGGATACCGAGGCATGTATCACTGAAATTTTAAATCGACTGCCTATATATATAAATATTTACATATTTAATCTATATATTTATTTTCTGTAATCTTCGTATAGGTCACGAAATTCGCCATTTAAATAGGTACCGATTTTTATTCAGTTCGTGCACTCCTTCTCTCATATTAAGAATATCTTGTTTTAAAAATGTACTGCTTTCTAAACAGAAAAGGGATAATTTTGATAACGCCATGATTTTGAGCACGTTTTGACTAGCTAAATACGTCCACCGCGGCCGCTCCAACTAACCGCTACTGAGGGCACGTGGCGTGCAAAACGCACCGCTTGCCGCTCGCTGCGCCGCGCGCCGCTAAGACCGAAGTCGTGGCCAGGCCGTTAGAGATATACGTGTACAAATGACAACCGAAATCAATGACTTAACTTGCTTTCCGAGTCACGAAAGTATGAAATGAGTGGTCCACAGACTCACCTCAGCAAACGTTGCCTGATCTTGATAGATCGACCTGCGCGGCTTTAACTTTCGTCTAAACAAGCTTATCACTTCCACCTTAAAACCTTGTACTAATTACAGCGAAGCGAGAGAGGTGTATGATCCGTCGATTCGGTTCTGAATTCGCATCGCAACGAGCACCGGTTATTGGGTTACCACGTCCACGGCATGCTCGATCACTAATGCTTATTGAATTAAAACCTAAGTCAATATAGACGACAAACTCGCTAAACATCGCTTCTATTGATTTTCGGCGTACTTCGTAAAATTTTATACTATTATTCGTTTTTTGTTTTCGCTTGTTGATTTTTGAAGTTTCGTGTTTAAATAAAGTGGTTTGTGGTCTTTTGAAGTATAACGCTTAAGTTACGGGCAATATATTTTGCGGATGATTTAAAATCTGATGAGAACAGCTAGGGCTGTTCCAAGCTGCTCCTAATCATTTTATCTGATTTCTACGACATAATAGACAAGCTAACCGACTTAAAATAACAATATGATCATGTATAAACAACAAAACAACAGTAATGAATAATAGAGCATCAAAAAATTCGTCCGCATCTCTGTCAGCGCGAAAGGTGCCCATAAGGCTGGCAGCATTGCCATTTGTATGGCAATGCTGATTCTTGGTTTAAAAAATAGGCCAGTCCTCTGGTCGCGTGAAGAGTTGACCAACCGCTTGGCGATCCTACAACAGTATTTAATGCCATGGAAAGAAAAAGCCGCGGAAAACTCCTTCATAGAATAGAATATTATGTACACCATATAAATTACGGACATAAATATAGAATTTTTCACAAAGGGTGACACCTAAGGCGTAAGAACGATCTTTTAAAGACAACCTTGAATGGATTGAAAAGGGAAGGAGAGACAAATACTGTAGGTAGTCTGTGGTGTACCATTTACACGATACAATGAATAAATAAATAAAGTATCTAAATAAATATATACATATAATAATAGACATGAAACAGGAGTAAAGAAAATATCATGATGATGTTTAAGGAGAGAGGAAGTGTTTAGTGCATGTAGGGATCAATGTGAGATCATTTTCAGCAATGGATATTTTGACTTGAAAATCACTTCAATTTGATTCATCACATAAAACCGCATCATAAAATCGTGGTCCTTATTCTATCTCCATCAGAAATATTGTGGTTCTCATAACAACATTCACAAACAAATGACGAGAGAACAATGAAAGGCGTGTTTTGATTAACAGTAACGTTTTCCCCGGTATAACGACATACAATAGGGTTGAAAATGGGTTGAAAGTAAAGTTTGTGCCTATTCCCGACCCCAAGAGGCGACTCAATACTCGCGCAAATTAATTCTCATTAATTTCTTAGGAGCTTATACACAGGGGCCCAGTTAATGCCTAGCACCTGGTCTGGGATGTTTTTAAACGATTCATGATTACTTACTTTATTATAGAGTACTTAAAGTATAATATAATGTTTACGGATATTATTTGCTTGAGATCTTTTGGGAGATTGAATAAAGACACTCAGCAAGCCTGTTACTCATTGTCTTTTGTAACGTGGTTTTTGGTTTTTCCTTTTCAAGACAAAAGATAAGACCGTCAAGAATAGTATGTGCCTGGAGGCATGCAATAATATACTTCTAGTTAATAAATTTTTCATAAAAAAAAGTAACATGCCTTAGAATCCTTCGACTTCTCCGTAGTCGGGTAATAACACAACTGATAGTTTTGTTTTAAAATACGTATCAAATGTGAAAAAAAACTGTTCATTTTTTCAAAGTCAAATTCAAAGTTTGTATTTGTTAAAACAGGTGTTGTAAATAAAATATGTAAAGATACAATATGTTTCGCCGTTGACAGCGTACAAATATAAGTAAAGTAGATATCTAAAATTACACTTCCATCTGCCTAGCTTTTTCCCAACCATGTTGGGGCCGGCTTCCAGTCTAATTGGATGCACATGAATACCAGAATTTGTAGCGACTGCCTATTTGACCTCCTCACCTGCACATCCCAGATCCCAGATCTGAGATCCTGACCTCCACAACCCAGTTACTGGATAACACGATACACCTTGGTAAGACTGGTTGTTAGACTTTCGGGCTTCTGTCGACGCCTAATGACAGTCAAAGATCCGAGAATGACAGCCGGCGGCTTAACGTGCTTTACGAGGTACGGAGGTGTCTCGGTATGTAATGGTGGTCACCCATTCACGGACCGACCGTGGCAAGCGTAGCTTACATGATCGATCGATCGATCCATGCGGCTGTAGTTACTTATTCACAAGCCCTCATCTAAAATTACATTATTGTTACACAATTAAATTTCATTACGATCAAAGACAAAATTTATCCACGCAAAATTAAATTTTGTGAGCGTGACATAATTCTGAAAATATCCTCTGTTTTTGCAACGAAAAGAAGTTGGAAGTGACTTCCTAATATTAAAATTTGATATATCAGTGGTCCTTGAACATGACTAATGAAAGACAAGCCGTCACTTAGAAGGTCGTCGGTGAAAGCGATTCATTTGACGAGGGACCTCAAATTTGAGGAAACATGCGCATACAAATTAATTAGGTCACGTAGTTTATGTTATGAAATATTATGAACGTCTTAATTATAATATATTGAGTGTATAAGGTATTTTATTTTCTTTATTGTAAAATTTTACCATTAGTCAAATTCCCAGTAATCATTACATATTTTAGAACTTCGTTAAGAGGTTTGTAACATAATATGAAATTAGGCCTGAATTCTCAAATGTCATTTATTCAAACTAGGCTGAGAATCAGGACTTTTCGAACGTCAAAATTACAAAAGACAGTCCCCGAAAACGCCCGTCCTTCACCACTTCCTAGTGCTTTCGCTGGGAAGAAGAAGTGGCGCAACAAACTCCTCAGCAGCACATCTGTCTGTTCAGTTAGAAAATACTTGATTGAATACAATACCAGCCGGTCGATTCTGGAAAAATCTCACCGTGATAACTAAGGTGAAGTGAGCTTAGAGTGAGCTGTGAGTCATGCGAATGCTAGGAATTGACACTATTGACAACTCACTCCACGCTCACTTCTCCCAAGTTTTCACGGTGAGAGGTTACAGAATCGCACGGAAGGTATGCAAAGTAATTAACATTACAAGACACAGAACACTTAATTAAATTATTGGTCATATGTCAGCTAGCTACGCTAATATACCAACAAATACAATAAAAAACTATACTTACTCAAGCAAAAAATAATAAATGAAAATTAAATAAAAACCTCCAGGTGTAAAGGGCGTGACCGCTAACATATTTATGCAATGCTGGGTTCTGTTTACATAGCTGTCACTTGAAGTCACAAATGATAAACTAGGACCATCGAAGTAAACTAAATAAACAAGTTATTACTAATGACAACAATAATAAAACCATGGTCAGCAAGACGACCAGTCACCACATATTTATTGTAGATCATAATAGATACTCGTACTGACCTTAAAATTGCAAAAACCTTAAGAAACATTGAATTTTGTGGGCTACCCTGACGGAATCACCTTAATACGAGTATTTGCTGAAACAGCAGTGCGATTCTGTTACCATCTCACTGTGAAAACTTAGGTGAAGTGAGCGTGGAGTGAGCTGTCAGTGTCATCCCACCTGATACTAGGGATTGACCAAGCATACATTTACAATCATAATCGAGATTTTAATAATATTTTTATGGTAATTGTATTGATAATTTTATATTATTTCAACGCTAGTATGTTAGTTGTCAAAATATTACTATTTTGTGGGGTTTTAAAATAAAATAGCAAAACAAACTCTCACTCACAATCTCAATTTTTTTTTGTTTTTTTTTTTTCCTAGACTAGTCCTGACGAGTCGGCATGATCACTTCACCCGATTCACTACATTTCGTGATCACGGCACACAAACTACGCGGGATTAAACGTGGGTTTTGACAACTAAAATACTAGCTTTTAAATAATATAAAATGATCAATCGAATTAGCATAAAACATATTATTAAAATCTCGATTATGATTGTAAATGTTTGCTTGGTCAATCCCTAGCATCAGTGGAATGACACTGACAGCTAGTAGTCATATCATATTAGCTGTTGATGCTAAGAGGTGAATAGGCGTAGATATGTATGATAGGCATGATAGCTAAGTAATTAGGGCTAACCAAGCACCGGCCTCATTACTACTAATTAGTACCTATCATCTGCTACATCAAGCAAATACATAGATGGATCTTCTATATGTTGATACATAATATCTTCTATATGTTTACATGAATAGGTATCAAGGCAAATAAAGTCTCATGGGCAAAATAATAATAATAAGTTGAATAATAATAATAATAAGTTTAATTTTATAAAAATGACATGAGAGGCTCGTGACAGAGTGATTGAAGGCTAAGCTACGCTTGCCGCAATCGGTTCGGGGATGGGTAACCATCCATTACATATCGAGACCCCTTCGTGTCTCGAAAAGCACGTAAAGATTTTGATCCCGGCTGTTTTTTCGTCTTTTGGACAGTCTTTAGGTATCGTCAGAAGCTCAAAAGTCTGACAACGGCTATTGTGCGAAGGGGGATCGTATTATATCCAGTAATTGGGTGGGTTGTAGATGTCAGATCGGTAGGCGATCCATGTAAAATACAGCCGGTCGATTCTGTAAAAATCTCACCGTGAAATCATAAGTGAAGCGAGCACTTAATAGTGTTAATCCCTAGCGAATGACAGCTTACTCCACGCTCACTTCACCCAAGCTTTCACGGTGAGATGGTTACAGAATCGCACGGCTGGTATTCAGCTGAATCCGGTTAGACTAGAAGCTGACTTCAACAATGTTGGAAAAGGGTATGCAGATGATGATGAGGTGAAATGACAACATACGATTTGTTAATCAAAAACAAAACTATTTTGGTACAAAAGGAGTATATTACAACTAATTAAGTTACATGCCATTTAACGTCGCATTGTTTCCGGGTGACAGCGATGCGGACGAGTACTTCGACGCCTAAGGACCGGTTGTTTCAAACGGTTGGTTAACGTAACATACGTACGTCAAATAATAACGATTACGTAACGTATATATACTTATATATATATCGTATTTGACGTACGGCAAGACCATAATTTTATAATGGTAATTTAAAACAACGCTATTTTTTGGGTTGACGATAGACAGCGTCATTTTTGACGTTTACGCGTGCGTCAAGTGGAGGTGAAACAATCCACCCTAAGCATGCTTTTGTTTTTGTTTTATTTGTATAATGAGTTAGTCAGTTATTTAATTTATTACCTAAGTGTAAATAGGTAAATTGAAAAATTATTCTTTTGTTTGAAATGGCATACATATAGGGTGGTCCCATATAAATTTGATTAAGTTACTAATATTGTGGCATTATAATTTAATTTCCGAAATTATACCTTCAACGAAAAGTTTAGGGTACCATAAGTTTTAGTAAGCTCTATATTTAAGGTTGAGATTCAAGTTTAAAGCCTCTCGCCCCCGATAGAACAATTATGTAATATACAGGGTGAAATTGAAAACATGCGACAAATCGAAATGGGAGATTGTACTCATCATTATGAACAACTTTTACCATGGGACCAAACGTGAAATTGCGAAATTTCAGCTCATTGAGCTCATTGAGCTCATTGAGCTCAGGATTTTAAAATCCACAAAATAATCAAAAAACATACACATGGACTGCTAAAATATAACCCTTCCTTTTGGCTTTGCCATGGTTGGTTAAAAATCATGTTTACGACGAAACTAGGTACGTATTTGTGAAACCGAATGCAAGATCATTTCGCTGACTAATTTTGAGCGAGGCGAATCACTGGGATTTTCTTTTCTGCCCCCAAAACCTAAGGTTTCCTAAGACTGCGGCTGCCGCCACACAGCGTTCATATTTTTTTGACAAATGACGTCACTGAAATGTTATTTATGAAAGTAAGTTGGTGTGTTTTCCTCTTCTCTAGAGTAAATAGGATCGGTTTTCCTAGACCGCGATTTTTAACACCGTAAAGTCAAACCCCGGTGCCATCATTTCCATGGCGGTCGTTATGTGCTCTTTCTAGGAAACCGTAACTGGTTCCATATTTATTACTATAATGGAAAAATATCCTCTGTTACCCTAAAATCCATAAAACATAAAAACATACGTAACGGCATGTAATCCATGTGCACAAACCCATGCGGGGTAATTGACACGGGGAAATTGAGTAAATCAAAATTTAGTGAGTGATCATCTGATGTTGCTTCGTAAATATGATTTATATAAAAGCTTTATAGCGTTCGCTGCAGGTATATGTGGAGTAAATAGAATAAAGAATGATTGGCTTTACGTCGGCAGGCTGCGATACGCTATGGTAATGGATGGAAAGGATTTGTTGGTTGCACTGAGTATACCCTGTTACTGAACGCAGGAAAATGTTTGTTTTATTTCTAGAGGAGATGGCTGAAATGATTTTTTCAAAAGAAAAATGTAAGTAGAATAAATAGTTCGTTATTGAATATTTATTTACTGACCAAGATGGAGGAGAAATCCGTCTTTCCTTTCAATTAATTATTTTTCATAAATAAACCTGAATTATATTTTCTTTGGGTTTTAATATTAGGTCATCCCACTTCCAGTGTCATATTTTTTATTTCCAATATTTATGTATTGCGCAATGGTATGCAATAGTTAATACATGTGTTGTCTTGTACAATCATGTTAGTTTAATTTGGTGTGTTGTATTGTCAAGACGTGCATTGATTTAAAATGGAAGATTTTAAAAAATCTATTAATGTAGTGGAGCAACGTATATTTCTAAAGTTTTGTGCTTTACTCAACTACTCTGAAAGAGTTGCGCAAGACTTACTGGTAAAGTGTGTTGGTCGTAACGCCTTAAATAAAAGAACCGTCCAGCGATGGCTTGAAATGTACAAATAAGGAAGAACCACAGCTGAAGACGAGCCGCGAGCACCTCGATCATTATCATCGACTAGATTAGAAGCAAGGGACAAAATCAAGGAAGCACTTCGTCAGTCACCTAGCGTCAGTGTCAGTGATCTCTCCACTCAACTTAACATTCCTCATTCCACTACACATAGAGTACTCACGGAGGATTTATGTCTGGTCAATAAAAGTGCAGTGTGGGTGCCCCACACTCTGAACACGGATCAGAAGGAGTTTCGTTATGAAACTGCGCGTAGCCATTTATCGTGGTATCGACGTAAGAAAAATATACTTAATAGATTCATATGCCTTGATGAAACTTGGGTCAAATTTTATACTCCTCGTCAAAGACATCAGTCACGATGTTGGGTGGAACCGGGCACTTCAGCTGAACATTTAGCATGTGCAAAGCTACATGAACGAAAAATACTACTAATAGTAGCTATGGATGTCAGAGGCATTGCTTTTTGGAGAAGTTATGATGAAAATACAACTATGACTGGAGAGCCATATAAGACATTTTTAGAAGAAAATATTCCTATTTGGGCAGACGAACATCATATAACGAGTCCTGTAATTTTACATGATAACGCCAGACCGCACAAATCAAAAATAGTTCAGAATTTAATTGAAGATAAAGGATGGATTGAAATTATTCAGCCGCCATATTCCCCGGATATGAATCCTTGTGATTTCAATTGTTTTGGCCATGTGAAGAGGAAATTGTCGGGTACTCGATACAATAGCAAAAAGGAGTTAGATATTAAACTAAAGAGCATTATTGATGAATTAAATGAAAGTGGTACTTTAAATGGTGTTCAAGATTTGCCAGCAGTCTGGGAGCGAGTGATTAATAGTGGTGGAGATTATTGATTAGTGTCACAAGGTTATATAGTATAGTAGTCAGTTTTTGTAAAATAATAATAATAAAAAATATGACACTGGAAGTGGGATGACCTAATAATTATTTGACCATTTTCTATCTCATATATCCACCAGGTAGTATAAATTGTAACTACACTAAATCAAGTTTATTTATGATAACTATGAGTTTGAACTTAAGGTATTTATTTATTTTGTTAGGGAATGGTTTGAATAATTAACATTATATTTTATTTTAAACGTATTTGTGCATAGAAGTTCGACATTTAGCCGATGGGACATTCCATCAAGCGCATGGCTGGTCCTAAATACTCTTACTCGGTTTACCGGTTTCAGTTTTTGACTTGTATAGAAAAATCAATCAATCATGCGTTCCATGAAAAAAAGGCATCCATGTATTTCAATACCACGTCACGTAAAATCATATTTTACAGCATAATAATCAGTGAATGAGAGTGTGAAAGCATTATATATTCCTGTATCACATTTATGGCACGAACACGGGACCATTGCGGGATATATTTGGAGGTTAAAATAGGTACCTACCTAAATGTAAGTACTTGCTTACTTTTGTAGGAATGTTCTCGTAAACACTGGTAAAAAGGAACGGTAGATAACGTTCTTAAATTAACTTTGGTGTTAATTTTGTTTTTTTTTTTTGCGATGGGTAATGATACGTCTCCTCCGTATCATTACGAATCACAAAAAACCCTTTCTCTACGAGCATTAAAATGTGAGAAATCTTCAACCAATCATTTATAAAACATTGTCTACAATGGCGCCCGATGGTCTTTGGTACAAATATTTTCACACAAAAAGATTTGATACGAAAATAGAATATTAAAATAATTATATTAATATACATTATTTTTAATGTTTTTTTTTTTTCTTTTATTATTTGTTTTTTTTATTATGTGATCTTATACGTCTACATCTTTGTATCTAAATTCCTATCGCATGTATGCTGGAAGAGATTTCTGTAGAAATAGACATCACCTTTGTACCTATTTTTCGCTTCTTTATTTTTTGGCTGTTTATATATGTACGTACAGACGGCAGCACACCAAGGTACTACAATCTGTCTAATTTCTTTAATAGATAAGGTTCAAAGTTGATTGGGAAAATTTAACAGTTTCGGGTAGCTTGTTGTGCTGGCGTCTGTACAATTACATAAAAGTCGAACAAACATTTTATATTCATGTCATCAACAACTTTCCCATCTACAGTACGAAAAAAATATCAGCTGTTTCATACATTTTGGTCAAGTAGGTATTGAACTTTTGTATTACACAGCTGATTTTGATTTCGTGATTTCAGAGTTGGTCCCATAGTGAAAGTTGTTCATATTCATGAGTAGAGCACCCTGTAAAAAATTTGGAGCCTGTAAAAAAAGCATCCAGTATACTCAGAGCTATTATACTATTGCTTGATGTTGCTCCAAATAGCGTTATGTGCTGGCGTCTGTACATAAATGGTTAAATAAATAAATACGGTACTCATTTTTACTATTAAATTTTCTTGCTTCTTATTTTTCAATTCCCTATAGTCATTGTTGTGAGTCTAACGTATTTCTTGGGACGCATCAGTAGTTAGTTATGTCTTGAAGCCCTATATTTCGTAGCTGCCAACTCCAAACCCAATCTAACAGGGGTCAAGTAGTGGGTGTAGTACCGCAGAGGCAGGTTCACTCTTACAGACCCATCATACTAATTTAGGGTTGAGAGTTTCCCTGTCATTTGTTGGAAGTGGCTGAAAGTGGTGTCAATACATATTGTAAAAGGTGGCTTACCAACACAACTCGTAATTTAAGGAAGAACCCCTTTGTTTATTATACCGTAAACAATACCGAAGCATTGCTTAGAAGTCTGAATACAAACTTTTTGCAGTACCTCTTGGCATTTAGCTTAGGTAAAGGATTTTTTAACGCAAAAACTTTGTGAAATGTCAAAAGTTATATCGTATGGTAGACAATTTCATTTTTATGTAAGTTTGTGGAAACTTACAAAATGTTGAAGAGATGTTTAAAAAGTGTTCTGAACAATGTTTTGTGTACATAGATCGAGAGAAAATTACAGCTTCGCTACACATTTAGAATTTCGTTAGCTTGTTACTTTTACAGGCACGTGCAAAAAGTTATGGACTCATTAAAACGTTAAAATAAAAATTAATATGATGATAATTCAAAATACTGTATGCACGACTTCTCATTAGATAAGGCTCGGCTATCAAGATTTCGGAGAAAATCGTTGTTGATTTTCAGTAGGTACAATGATTTGTTTTCACGTGATCTTACTACATGATATATTTTCTTCCATGAAAACCGATAGTCTAAGGTACCTATATTTGAATTAAGAATTTGAGATGATTTTCAAGTTATGGAAAAACAAACTGAATGTCATACTCAACAAAGTTCAAATTACATTGCAACCAAAAACTTATTAGGACTTTTGTTACAAATGGTCACTCAAAAATCAACTTAAAATACATTTTATTAAAGTAGATAGCTGATTACGTGGCGATGAAATGTAAATTATTTCAGATTATTTACACTGCTATACTGAAGTTTATTTCGTATTCACGTTCAGAGTATGTATCTAATTCTAGCAACGCCGGAACAAGGTACGGAAAGTTGTGTTATCAGTCCCCGGCGTTCTCACGAATATCTATATGAAACAAAAGGCAATCAGTACATTCGTATGGATATACGGTTCAAATGATTTTGATATGATACAAGCGCCCTTACGAGCTTGAAATAGAGATGAAATGGAATCAGCTTGGATTTTAAGGCTGTTGTTGATTTTGATTGAGTTTGATGACTTTTGATTTTGATTGAGTTTGACTACCTATATAGTCAAACTCAATCAAAATCAAAAGTCATTTATTCAAACTAAGCTGAGAATCAGCACTTTTTGAACTTAAAAATTACATAAGATAGTCCTTTTACCTCTGAGTTTGTTTTGGCCTTTCTTGTCAGAGTAGTCAGGAACCGCCGACCTCATTTAGTTTAAAAAAATATGATTGACGTGTAAAAGTGTTTGTACAAACCTACTTACAGAAATAAAATCGTTTATCATTTACAAAACATCCGCCCTACCAAACCACTTCCTAGTGCTTTAGCAGGGAAGATGAATTGGTGCAACAAACTTCCAGCAGCACAGCTTTCTGTTCAGTTAGAAGAATTTGATTCTACACATTAGAGTAAGTAATTAAAATTATAAAACTCAATACATTAAATTAAAATAATTGCCTTATGTCAGCTAGCACACGCCAACATCAACAAAAAATGTATACTAAAAAATATTATAATAATAATTTATTTATTTCAAAAAGCGAGGTACATACAGTCTGTTACAATAAATATAATTTTTTTTTTTTTTAATTTTATATTTATTGTAACAGGGTAACCACAGAAGGAGTACAAAAATCCAATAGAGACTGCTTGGAACGATACGGTAAAAAGATATGAAAACTTATACTAAATGTGTGTGGTGAGGTGTGGTGTGGCGTGGTGTGTATGCAGGTGTGGTGAGTGTGTAAACGGAAGGGAAAGAGGTGAGTTAAGGCAATCTTTGCGCTCTCACCCGCTCCGCCCAGAGCAGGAAAAGTTATTTGATAACTTCCCACCCAAAAAAAAAAGAAAAGAGGTTGAGTTTAGATACAGAGTGTTAGAGAACTCACTACGAATGTGAAGTAAGCAGGTATTCAGTGTCGTCGTAGTTTAAGCTGGTTAGAAAGCATGTTATCCGTTTTTTTTACACATTTCGTAAGAGGATTGATGTACAGGGACAGTTTCGTTTATTCTGTTATATAAAAATGGACCAAGGTAGTAAAAGAAACGTTTAGTAAAAGCAAAGCGTGTGAAGGGTACTCTGCAAATTTCGTTCTTGAGTTTGTGTAAAAGTGGTTTTTTTTTGTGTTTTTGTAGTAAAATGTTGAGAATGAATGTTTGTTTGACCATGAGGGCTTTGCAGTTTTTATATCCGCATTGCATTGGCATTGGCCAGATAGTTGCAACCTTTAGAATGGCTCTCTGATCTACTTCCAGAGGTTTGAGTGTAGTTTTCGCAGCTCCACCCAAACTATTAATACAGAACGAGACAACCGACTGACACATGACGAGATACACGGTTCGTAGTACAAAAATAAATATTGATACTAAATGGATCGCTACTAACAGTAGTCTACTTAATATTATAATCGTTCTCTTGCCCTTACCCCAATTTATTTGGGGTCGGCGCAGACGGTCTTCTTCTTCCATACTTCTCTATTATGCATCATTTCAAACGTCATCCCCTTACTAGTCATATCATCTTTCCCACAGCCAATCCATAGTTTCTTTGATCTTCCCCTTACTCTATACGAACATAAAAAATTTATTGATTTGCGAACATCAAGTCGAAATAAAAGTGAAGTATGTCTATCCATTATCAGAAAGTGTAAAGACCACTACAAGTACGATATATAAGTAACTATACTCGAAGTACAAAAAAACCAAGGCTTTATTCGTTTTTGCACTTCAATTACGAAGAAGTGGACCAAAAAAGTGGCCATTTTGTTAGATAGGTATACACTAATGACCCAAGGGACTAGTTATTTTTCAACAGAAACGAGAGCAGATAATCTTGGTATCGAGCTTCGATAAAATGAAGGTTCAGTCTGACAGTAAATCCAGGCTTAATGTGCGATCATTGCTTCGCGAAATAAGAAACTGCCTACAGAATACCTACAGACTTTAACATACGCTGATCTAAAAAGCTTTGCACCAGTTCTGAATAGATCCATTGGGCTTATTGGGATAACGTTAGAGTGCGCTTGAGTTGGTTTTCAGCCTAACAGAGATATTATAAGGACTGCATTAAATATCTTCAACTGGTGTATCGTTTTCTGTATAGTTTACTTCACAAGATCTTTATTAAAAGCAAGTTTTCAGTTTTTAGCCCTATCATTTTACTACAGAAATCAAAATATGTGTACATATCTGAAGAAGAAGAAGGCTGTCTGCAGACTTGAGTAAACGCTGATAAATAAAGCTTTGCACCAGTTCTGAATAGGTAGGTCTTGCTTATCGGGATAACGTTAGTGTGTGCTTGAGTTGTTTCTTAGCTTCAGAGATTATATGCACTACATTAGATAATATCTTCAACACTTTTTTTTTAAGAATTCCATTTAATATAGAAGAAAGATATTATTGGTTTTACAACTTCTTTATTCAAAGCATGTTTTCGCCTTTTAATATTATTAACTGCCTATCTAAAGGTGTTTAAAGTTCTGATGAATGCGCAGCTCGTGCGCACATAGCTTCTTTCGTATTTGAACTGTGAGCCTCAGAGTACACGCGCACCTCCTGCGCCGCTCGAATACGGCGCGAAGATTGCGTGCGAGGGGCGTGCGGACGGCGCAGGGGCTGCGTACGAAAATGAAATGCACGAGCTCAGTTCGCAAGCGGCTCGCGAGCGGCGCATTCGCGGCGCATTCGCCAGGTATGGAGACACCTTAAGTTGATCATTGTGATAGTTATAATTACCAATCATATAACTAAGGAACCAAAGCCTTTGTTGTCATTAATATCGATGCGGTTTTCCTCCTTTTAACAATACAACTTCTGATGGTAATTTTGCCTTTTGAATATTTCCAAAGGATGACTTAAGACTATAAAACAGTTAAAATTAGTACAATTCTCTGTGTTTAGACCTTGAAACAAGGCTTACAAGATTTAATTTGTCTTTGTTAACAAAATGTTAAGTTATTTTATTGCGTTGAGCATACAGAAAATTTTAATAAAGTCAAATAAGTGACACGAAACATGAGTGAGACAATTAAGTATTTTATATGCAAATGAATTGAATTAAATCGTTGACATTTCGCTACACCCACTATCACGTGCTCATTTGAATATTCACGCCTTGTTTTATGTTTACTTTTAATTATAGTCAGTAGGTAGATCTGACAGAAAAAGCTCTTAATGACTTTGAGTCTAAGTGTTAAATATGAGTTTAAGTGTATGCTTAGATAAGCACGAGAGCTGTATTAGACTCATAGCCTGTGCCTGACTGTCAGACACAGTTCCCAGATACAGTTCTAGGCTTTATCCCTTCCATCCATGTACAGACGCCAGCACATCAAGCTACCCGAAACTGTCAAATTTTCCCAATCAACCTTGAACCTAATACTTTAGCGATAAAATTGAAAATCGATTAAAGAAATTTGACAGATTGTAGTAGCTTGATGTGCTGGCTTCTGTACATTTAAGAGACCATTATGTTTGACAAATCAAGCCCCGGATACACTAGGGAACATTTTGTCCCGCAACATGACGCGCAACACAAAATATACGTGTGACGCTGCAACGTTGCATAGTGTCCCGCAACATGACCCACAGCATTTTACGTGACGCGGGACATGTTTCTTGCTCCCGCTCCGAGAGCGAGCGCACGGCGCGACATTCTCTCGGGACATTCACGTAGTTGCCGAGCGCCATGTTCCGCAACATGTTGCTCCATTTGTCCCCTAGTGTATCCGTGGCTTCAAACCCACACCTATTCCCCCTATTGTCAGATAATGTAATTTAAAATAGACGTGACAATAGCAAACGTTGCATTGTTAAATCCAGGACAGCTCTAATGCTTAAAAGTATATTCTGTATGGTGCCAATTTTTTATAATACGTTGCCAAGTATTGGACCAAATATACAAAAGAATAATTATGAGGTAAGTAGGTTAAAAGCCTTCTGTTAGAAAAAGCCTATTACAACACTGACGAATTTCTGTCCGATAAATTATTCTGACTTGTGTGAAATATTTAGATTTGATTCCTATTTACTTTGACTTTTCATCGGCTATTTTACTATACATTTTTAATCTGTAATATTTGATGACTCTATCATCTCTCTAGCCTTTTCCCAACTATGTTGGGGTCGGCTTCCAGTCTAACCGCATGCAGCTCATAGAAGAGGTTAGTAACATAAATCTTATAAACTGTGTTAGTACAATTAAAAACACTGAGAATAAAATTGTAAGGAAAAGAAGAAGAAAAGAAAAGAAGATAATTTAACGAAATGACAGTAAGAAGTGTCATTTTACTGCAGAGCTAATTAAAAGTCAGACTTTAGTGGATAGAGTTCGATAAAGATATGATTAATGTCTGAATAGTTCCTTAACTGTCTGTAAAGTTTTGGAATAGTTAATAAATATATATTAGCGTATCTAATATCTACTAATATAGTGTCAAAGCTCATATATTCTAGTAAACTCGGGCACTCCAATTTTCAGGTAATCTGTTGGAAGGCAATTTAACGAGCCGTCTGCTGCAGCAGCCAACGTTTAAATAACTATTACTCGAATTTTCCTTTCATTTTACAATTTTGCTTCCCGTGTATTAGATGTTTCACGAGTATTTTGAAGGGGATCAATTAGACTTTCCTGTTAAGCCTAATTGGCTTTCGAAGTTTGAAACTGTCAAATGGATCATCATCTATGGTTTTATCCCAATTTGCTTGGGTTCGGCGCAGTACCTAGGTTATTGGGGTATTCCTCGAAGCGCACCAACTTTAAACCGCACCAAATAAAGTGCAGCAAAAGTATTCCTCAAAACGATGGTGCGCTTCGAGGAATACCCCAAGTTATTTTATTACATTGATCTCAAGCAGACATCATCTCAGTATCCACTTCATAGCTTGATTAATCATTTTTCCGAAATCACATCTGAACATTGTTCCATATTTCTATCACAAAGTTAATTTATCCATCATTGCTTCATTTTAAATTATTTAACCTACTGTCTCCATGTGTAATTATATAATGAATTTTTACAAAATATTGTGAAACATTTTTAAAACAGTAGCGGTGGAGTTTCTTGCCTATTCTTCTCCATACCAAACTACCTTTTGAAAGGGGCGCTTAGAATCAATTATATTTTGTTGTGTTCAAAAGAGCATTTTATCTGCCTATTTGAAATTAATGCTTTGACTTTATAAAACATTATCATCTGCCTAGCCTTTTCCCAACTATGTTGGGGTTGGCTTCCAGTCTAACCGGATGCAGCTGAATACCAGTATTTTACATGCAGCGACTGCCTATCTGACCTCCACAACCCAGTTACTGGGTAATACGATACCTCTAGGTAAGACTGGTTGTCAGTCTTTCGGGCTTCTGACTACCCGTAACGACTGTCAAAGATCTACGAATGACAGCCGGGACCAACGGCTTAACGTGCTTTCCGAGGCACGGAGGGGTCACGGTATGTAAATGGTCACCCATCCACAGACCAACCGCGGCAAGCGTAGCTTAACCTGATCGATCGACCAGGTTAAGCTACGCTTGCCGCGGTTGGTGTTTATAAAACAACGGGAAATATTTAACGCGACTGAATTTTTCGCAGTAACCATTCTAAGGCACCCCGAGTGTTAGGTTAGAATGGTGACCCAGTGCTACATCCAAGTTGGTCGCATTTAACTGGCTAATTAGTATTATTAGAACCCTAAAATAGTAATAATTAGAGGACCGCAAAAAAGAAGCGCATTCATTATAGGTACTTACCTACTAGATTCTTCAATAATATTTTTAGGAACGCAATATTGGAATGATTTGAGGTAGACAAATAGGCAATTTTCTTGGCAAAATACAAGCCAAAAAACTATCCATTTCTTTACCAAATACAACTTACATAAAACATCGAAATAGCTACATCACCCGCATCAAAAATCAAAGGATCTTCGAAAGTATTGAGTTGATCCCCCACTTATCCCAGTATCTATTGAGAGTACCGTTCAAAGCTCGCGAAAAGGAGATTTCACGTTTAAGATATCATTTAGCCATTTTAAAGTTTGCTTCACATTTGACAGTTGTCGTGTCTTGTCTATACCGTCAACAATTTAATTTTCTTTGGAATGTAATCCTATTACGGAATCCGTCCGTTTTGGGTATTCAGTTCAATGGCTTAAAATATTTGTGGTTTGATGTGTATTATATTACTATTTTGATTGAATAACTGACCTGAAGGGTAGGTATATGACATGCGGTTAACATACTATATAACTGCAAAGGGTGGGTTAATCTGCATAAAGTGATTTTGGGAAATCCCAACACAATCCAAATTTGGGCTACGCTTTGTAACTGCCCTTGTTTCGTTATTGATGATGATGATAAAGTTGTAGCAAAAAAAGGATATTAAAAAGGATATCTTGTTCTCTTTCACGACAATGTCATGATTCCGTGTTTTGATTGGCAACACAGTGAATTTTATTTATTTCAATTGACAACACAGCATGGTGGGAGGAAAGGAGACGAACCTCACGCTGGGGGTTGCTCGGGCAGTCGGCGGACGGCAGTCGTGCTAGCAAGACGTGTAGACTAGCAATTTGTATTAGTTGTACTGATCATATTAGAGTGATATTATAAGTCATATTATACTACATTGATATTGATGTTAACAAAAATATGTTCTGAAATAGCATAAAAGTGGTTTTCTTTATAACAATGATATAAATATTTTAAGTTTGGCATGATGAATATTAAAATGTAGGAAAATTCAAAGTATTAAAGCTGGTTTTAACCCAGGCAGGCAATTTAATTGCATCACGGGAAACATCGTGAGGAAACCGGCATATCAATCTGACATCTACCAACCCACACTGGGCCCGGGTGGTGGATTAAGGCCCGCTTCTTCTCACAGAGAGGAAGCTTGTTTCCCAGCAGTGGGAAGATTATAGCCTGATTATACTAAAGTTGTTTCTTGTTTTCATTTAACATTCAAAAAGCTCACTAGCGTTAACGTTTATCGCAATATAAATGTTTCCCCAAGCTTAAAAGAGTCTCACCTTTACAAAATACGAGAAACATTCCAGCCAGTCTTAAAACATACTCGTAATTAAAAATATACAAAATATTTTCACTAACAGCACCATCACAAAGTTAGAGAACTTTCACACAAAAAGGACAGCACAACCACTTTCTACTTGAACTATTCAAAAAGCGAACAAACCGTCAGTTCAAAGGTTTTGTGTGAAACATCTGTTATTGTACCTTGGAGAGTGCGAACAAAGGTTGCATTTAGAGAGCTGGTACCTAATTCATATTTAGTTTCTGGTCTTTGTGCAAACATGAAAACGTTTTGAGTACAGACGCCAGCACATCAAGCTACCCGAAACTGTCAAATTTTCCCAATCTACTTTAAACCTTATGCTTAAGCGATAAAGTTGAAAATCTGTTAAAGTCTGTACATTTAACTCTTTTTAATGCAGCATTCCTCACTTGTAGAGAAAATATATGAGCTTTTACTAGCAATTCAAAGTTCCCATCCAAGTAAACGCCATCTTCTAAGTACACTCATTAATTCAGAACTTTCATATTAATCTCTGACTTAGATTAGTTGGCAATGTTCTACCGCAATGAATGCGGCTTGCACTCTGCAGTTTCAGTAAATATGCATGCGCTAACTTTAGTTTTAATTAGATAATGTTTTAGCATTTATTAATGGATTGCTGCGGTATTCATTTTCTAAGTACGATTATGTACAGACGCCAGCACATCAAACTACTACAATCTGTCAAATTTCTTTGATAGATTTTCATCTTTATCGCTAAAGCTTAAGGTTCAAGAGAGACTGGGAATATTTGACAGTTTCGGGTAGCTTGATGTGCTAGCGTCTGTACTTTCTGAGTCTATCTTGGACATTACTGATGAAGGAAAACATCGTGAGGAAATGTGAACTTATAGTTAAAGTCGGCTTCTCTGTATAACAAGAAGTCTTTTAAAAAATCAGCTGTTCCCTATACTTTGAGGAGTTTTGTGGACATACATGTAGGAAACTATTGCTGTTTAAAAGATATTATACCATTAAAGACTATTTAGAAGACAAATCAATAGAATCTATTATTTGTAATTTAGAATAATTGACTCTGATTGTGAAGACATTTGCACGCCAGGTTATGGCAGGATATGCTGAAACTAAATTACTGTAACACCTTATATACCATAGTCTAGCAAATAAATATTTTTGATTTGATTGTTTTGATTTGAACAGCTGATTTTTTTTTCGCGACACATTTCTTTAATTTTTTGTATATCGTCAGAAAAGGCGATAACAAGTAGGTATGTGGTATAATTTATTGATGTGGTTTCCGTACTGTATATGTCGCAGCGTCAACACTGATACAGAATACATTTTTAACCATAGATACCTAGTACAACTTCCCGCTATGTAAATACAGTTCATATTATTAAAACACTCACAATGCAATACACTCGCTCAATACGAAGTCAACCCAAAACTCAGCCGTGACTCGGATGAAACGCGCGTTTTCTCAATATTTTTGTACTTTCCTTCCCAAAATAAACAAACGGCGGTCTTTTGAACACAAAGGGCCCACGGGTTCAATATACATCAAGTAAATGAGAGGTTGAACTGTGACGTGGCTTTTTTACTGAGTGTAAGGTATACTATGTTTTATTATAATATCTTTAGCGAGCTCATGATATAATGTGATTACGGCTCTTTGAAAATACTAATGCATCCTTCTTGAAAAGGATACTGACGTATTTAGCGATGTGAATAAAAAATCTGCTGTGAAGCGCGTTTATTAATTAATTCATATATTTCAGATAATAAGTGTTATTTTAATATTCAACTCATACTATTTTACACAAATAAAAAATAAAGCCTAGTCAGTCCCAGCAGGCAGAAAATAAGGACTAGTAAAAAAAATTCTAAGGACTAGTAATAGAAAGTCGAAAAGTGTTGACATATTAGTGCTCGAGACTGTACGTATAGCATTATTAGCCTATAATATCCCCACTCCTGGGAAACAGGCGTCCTATATGTGAGAGGGAGTAGGCCGTAATCCACACGGTAATAGGTAAATAGAAGGAAGGTCGCAGAAATCCTCTGGATGCGAAAAGCACAGGACCGTCCGAAGTGGCGATGTTTGTGGAAGGCCTATATCCAGCAATGAACGTATTTCGGTTGAAAGGATGAGGTAGATGGAATATACGATGCACGTTAGGTACCCACTTATTCAGGGTACGTAGGCATTTTCAAAACTGGATTAACGCTACTTAAAATTGGACTATTAAAATTACAATTGAACGGCTTTCACGTCATTTACGCAACTAATCTAACCTAATTGACGTTTTATTTGACGATATCTTATTGGTGCCAATTGTTTATAACACATTACAACATTTTAATGTGAAAATGAAAATCCAAAAATTCAATATTCTACAAAGGAAAATCATTGATATGTTAAACACAATACATATTCTGATATTCAGCCGTATCTGGGTAAGACTGGGAGCCGACACCAACACAGTTTGAAAAGGGCTTGGCAGATTTCTTTCGCTGCAACCTCGGTGTTCCCAGGATTGGGACCCCACTGAGTTTATTATCATAATAATGTCTTGTAGAGTTCCTGAAAAATAATATTTCACCCACTTACCTCTTGTTCTTGAGAGAAAGAATGGAAATAAATGACATTTATTTAGCTCAGACTGAAATATTCGCACAAAAAAAAATACCCAGCAATGGTGTGCGTACCTCACGACTACGCTAAATAGGTCTGAGATTAGGGTTTAGGGTTGCAGTTTTCTATACTAATATTGAGGGCCAAGCGCGTGGCCTCCTTATATTTACATGGCAGCTTCATTTTTATTTGGCCGATGCACACTTATATCTGTATGGGCCATGTTGGAGGAAAAAGTTAGGAAAACTGTCGCTCCAACATGTCCGTTTCCTTTCCTATTTGTTTGTGCAGAATAAACAATTTTTCTTGCTTTCTTTATAACGCAAAAAGCAGCCAAGTGCGAGGCGGACTCGCACACAAAGGGTCCCCCTACCACAAGGTAAAAAACGAGTAATACCCACTCTGAAAATTTAAACAGTCTAGCTGTTACGGGTCACAGATAGACGGACAGCGGAGGCTTAGCAATAGGGTCCCGTGTGCACCCTTTAAGTACGGAACCCTAAAAAGGGTTTCACCTGTATTAGATGTCGTGCGTACCTAATGTAGCCTCAAATACAATTGTTTCGGCAACCCTAGCACGGTTTGCTGTCGTCATCCAACGCTAAGGAAATTGAATAGCGATCTACTTGAAACTTCCCGAAGGGCATGACCTGATCTCTGATAGGGCTGCTATAAATTCACTGGTGATTGTATTGAAATCGCTATTGAATGGAATGTTCCATGTTTCTACCGGAGGGTCGTGATACGTAATTTATACCGTATGTTTGATGGTGTTTTAAAGATAATTTTGCTGTATTTGCTGTGTTTCTAATTTCAAAAATCAAAATTTAAAACAAATGATATCCGCCAACCCGCACGAGGCCCGCGTGGTAGTTAATAGCCCACTCCCACTAGCAGGGAGGAGGCCTATCCTATGTCCCAGCAGTGGACATTAGAGTTTGAGATAATGCGGCTAAGCATTTTCTCGGGAGAAGCACAATACTTAGCTAGCAGTGGATGTATTTCGACTGATGTGGTGGGATTCTCAATTGTTTTTTTTTTTTTTTCAATAGCAGCGACATTTCTTTTTTTAATTTTCACATTCTTTCTTTTCGCAATAACACAAACACGATCATTACCTATTTACTCATTTACTCCACTTTAGGATGAAGCGGTGAGATGGTTAAGAAACCACAGAAATATTTATAGTATTTTTTTCTCCATTGTATAAAAAACTGCGGTTTGGGACTCCCCACACAGCCTTATTTCCGGCTACACATTTTGTTCAATAGACGTACTTAATACCGACCGATCTACCTACGTATTTTGGCTATGAGGAGTAGTAGGATCTTCTCTGATTTTTGTTAAAGAGATTATTAAAGTTGTCCATTATTTACACAGAGCCGTACCTACTGAAGAATTGGCCTATCATATCAGTGATAACTAAGTGTCTGGAAAGCCCTGGAATAATTATCACGTCCAAAAAGAATATGACAAGGTTGGATTTGCACCACAACATCAACTTTAAGTCATTCGTGGTACGAGTTCCAACCCAACATCTACAAACCTGCCTGAAAGAGGACTTTTGGCCGAAAGGTGTCGTATATCGACGTTTCCGACGACGGTTCCTTAACACCACGCAGCGAAACACGACGTCGACGACGTTAAGTGTATAGTCACAGTTTTAAGGTTTTTTATTATGTATTAGTTTATTTTTGTATAAGATTATTTTGTGTATTTTATCTACGGGCCTTAGTTGCCTGATAATAAAATGATCATTATTATTATTATTAATTCTTTTCTATTCCTAAAAAACTTTGACGTTACAAAGAGTTAGTAAGTAATGAAAACTAAACGACACATAATTAATTAATTCAGTCTAACAACATCACCAATGAAATTTAATAACTGTCTAGATTCCCGTAGCTCTCCGTAAATAAACGAAGGTATAAAATAAACAAGAAAATTAATGCAATTCCTGCTTTCATCGAAATACCGGAGAGCAAACAAACCGTCGGAGTCCGAGGTAAATCTTTACTAACTAGAACATACTACTCACAGAATTCTAACTATTTTGTTTCAGCAGTTAGATGATAATTAAATTGTTGCCACTATTTTTTCTCGGGAAATCGCAGCAACAGTTTCAGCTTGGCATAATTAGAAAATTGAAATTCAAAATATTACTGCAAATACAGTAAGTTTAGACGAAATGTGTAGCTTAAAATATTACCTACAGCTAGGTTTACTATATTATTATTTGCCAGTGAGCCAAGCTAGAAAGAATTCCCTTTATTTATAAACGTTGCTTACCGTTAAAAGACGTTTAAAAGTCAGAAATCTATGGGCAAACTGCCGTGCGATTCTGTAACCATCTCACCGTGAAAGCTTGGGTGAAGTGAGCGTAGAGTGAGCTGTCATTCGCTAGGGATTAACACTATTAAGTGCTCACTTCACTTATGATTTCACGGTGAGATTTTTACAGAATCGACCGGCTGTTGTTTGTTATTACTTAACTATAAGTAACATTTAAAAATAAGTCCCTTAGTCTATATCTTGTGGCTTGGGGTACGTGTTATATAATATTTGTGGTCTGTGTGTGTGTAGCGTGTGCTAAAGTATCTAATACAACTTTAGGAGGATTTTAAAAATAATATGGAAGTCACGTGGAAATATTTTTTTCTTTCCGGTAAGAGGTATCTCTTAATAGAACAAGACTTAACAGAAACACAGTTTTAAAGAAGACAATATTATAACCATTACGAACTGCGTCTGCAAATAAAAGTTTTTTTACTAAAATATCAAGAATACAAAAATAAGTAATTATAATTTATCATAGGCTGCCATCAAATAAACAATTTCCTCGAAAGAAACAAATAACAACATTTTATTTCCCAAAATCGGTAAGAGATTGTTACAAATTGGAGGAAAAAGCTTTTAATAGATGTTTTTCTCATCCTGTTTTATAAATAGGATCAATTAACTGACCGCTTACATTGTAGGTAAGAATCGTCTCGTGAGATTGCGTGCTAACAGTCCCGCAGAGAATATTGCTATTTACTCAATCGCCTTTGCTATTTTATCTCTAATGAGTTCCACTTTACCCATTCTAATTGATTGGATTATTGTTTTATTAATAACTAGCGATTGGCCGAAAGGTTTTTGCTAGAGATCTGTCTATTGGGCAGAGCCAGCTTACGAAACTGAAGACCGATGATGGCAGGATCGTACCTGCCAAACCCGAGCTGCTGAGAGAGATCTAGAGGTTCTATGGACAGTTATATACCTCAACAAGTATCCCCGTTACGAATCTGGCAAACGACCCAAGAGCTAGATTGACCCGACACTATACCGAAGACCTCCCGGACGTCAGCATGTACGAGATTAGGATTGCTCTAAAGCAGCTCATAAACAACAAGGCACCGAGTGATGACGGAATTACGGCCGAGCTGCTGAAGGCCGACGGAAAACCCGTTCTTGAGGCCCTTCAGAAACTATTTGGTTCCGTCATAATCTAGGGTAAAACACCACAATACTTTTCTTTAAGAAGGGCGACAATGCCCTTCTTAAGAATTATTAGCCCATCTCACTTCTGAGCCATGCCTACAAGCTGTTTTCGAGAATCATCAGGAACCGTCTTGCACGCAGGTTTGACGACTTCCAGCCTCCTGAACAAGCCCGATTCTGTAAAAGCTTTAGCTCCGTAGACCACTTACATACGCTGCGACAAGTTATTACAGAAAATCGAAGAGTATAGCCCGCGTTTGTGGATTACAAGAAAGCCTTTGATTCGATCGAGACATGGGCTGTACTGCAGTCTCTTCAACCGTGCTAGATCGATTATCAGTACATCGAGGTGCGGAAGTGTCTGTACGAAAACGCCACTATATCAGTCTTACTCCAGGATCAGACGTCGAAACCTATCCTTCTGCAGCGAGGTGTGAGACAGAGAGACGTTATATCTCCGAAACTGTTCACCGCTGCACTGGAGGATATATCCAAGGTCTGGGCTGGAAAGCGGTTGGCATTAACATCAATGGCGAGTACATAACTCACCTTCGGTTTGCCGAGCTGAGTATCGTAGTCATTTCTGAGACTATGGAGGACCTCAGTACGAGTACAATGCTCGATGACCTCAGTAGAGCCTCCGACAGAGTGGGTGAAAATAAATAAATGTGGACAAAACGAAGGTCATGTCAAACACCCATGTAACACCCACTCTCATGAAGATTGGAGACGCTACACTCAAAGTCGTGGACGAGTATTTTTACCTAGGACAGACTGTCCAGTTAGGTAGGTCCAACTTCGAGAAAGAGGTCACTCGTCGAATCTGACTCGGCTCGGCAGCGTTCAGGAAGCTACGCAATATCTTCGCATCCCACATACCGTAGTATTTCAAGACAAAAGTCTGACCAGTGCGTGTTGCCAGTGATGACCTGTGGCACTGAAATTTGGTCGTTTATAATGGGCCCTTACCACCAAAAGGGCAATGGAGAGGGCTATGCTTGGAGCTTCCCTGGGTGATCGAATCAGAAATGAAGTGATCTGCAAGAGAACCAAGGTAACCGACATAGCCCGAAGCATTGCCAAACTTAATTGGCAGTGGGCAGGGCACATTGGTCGCAGAACAGATGGCCGATGGGGACCAAAGGTTCTGGAGTGGCGACCGCGTACCGGAAGACATAGCGTTGGAAGGCCTCCCACAAGGTGGACGGACGACCTTGTGAAGGCCGCAGGAACCCGTTGGATGCGAGTGCCTATGTCCAGTAGTGGATGCCTTTCGGCTGAAATCATGATGATGATTGGCCGCAAATCCTTTAGGAACTATTTTATATTTATTATTTAGTTAGTACATGGCTAATACTTTCAATCTACTCAGCCCAACGCAGTCCACTGCTGGACACAGGCCTGTCCAAGGCTGCACAACAACACCCTATACTTTACCTTCCCAATCTAGTCTATCTCAGCCACCTCTTTAAGGTCTTCGGTCCACCTAGCAGGGAGCGTTCCGCTTTAGGACTCGTCTGCTCCACCGGCCATCGGTCCTGCAACAAACACGGCCAGCCCGCTGCCACTTCAGCTTGCTTATTCCGCAAGCTAACTTCATTTCTGATGTTATCCTTCAAAGAAACTCCGATAATACTTGCACTGGCAGAATTTCATCGAATTAAGTCATAAAAATCATAATATTTTGCAACTGTCGCGTTTACAATGTGCTTATCACGAAATATTTATTCAAAAGTTTTACGTGTTCCGATTAAGTTTTTTTTTAAATAGCATACGTGCCTCCATGTTTCTCATTTAATTTTATATAGCTTAGTTTACGATGTGAACGAAATGAAAATGTTTTCTTAGTACATAATAAAGTGAATTTAATTAATATTTGTTGAGATATGAGATGGAGATAAGTGAAAACTGAATATTAAAATTTAAGTTAAATAATTGAATTTTCTTGTTCTTTGACCGTGATTGGATTTGGTATCTCAGTGATTTAATTGGTGTGCTCATAGTTTGCTACTGAAATAAATTTGTAAAATCAACTTCCATACTGTGAACATATTATTTACTTAAAAAATATTCGTCTTTAAATAAGACAGTGAACAATAAATGCTGAATGCAGGCAAAATAACATGAAAATATAAGATCAGAATTGCTACGAAATACGAGTATTGAAATGTATCGAATTACTTTCTGTTCTTACTTTCTAATCAAGTTAATATTTATATAATATAAGCTAACACTTAAAATAATAATATGTACGTGTTCATGAAAAAATAAGCAAAAGACTCATGAGACATCAAAAAATTCGTCCGCATCGCTGTCAACAGGAACAGTGCCGCAAGGCTGGCAGCATTGCCTCGTTGTATGGCGTTGCTAATTCTTTGGCCAAGAAATAGGCCAGCCCTCTGGTCATGTGAAGAGTCGACTAACCGCTTGGCTATATCTTGAAAAACCAAGTGGGCACTTGGACCCCGTGGCCCTAGTGTTTCAACCCCAAACGGCTCGAACATTATAACACCCAGTCAAGTTGGAATCCCAATCAGGTTGGAATATTTTCGCCGTTTGAGGTTTTCTGCACCAGCAGCAACCGCCCCAGCATAGCCATCTTTCTTTTTTGTGAAATAAAACATCATTAGAGAAATGCACGCGAAATAAAATAAACCTATTTCTCTGTCTTACACGAGAATTTGTAATTTAATAAACCTTCGTGAAAGACGACTTAATGCGCCGTTCGAATCTTAACATTATTTTTTCGTTTTTGTATATTTGCTGCATTTCCTTTCGACTATGACAGGGAACATAGGCTTTTATTCAATGCTTTTTCTCACAATTGGCTCGTTCGTGTGTAAATAATCTAATTTTCAAGTCTTTCTACAATTTGATTACATTTTGTATGGTGATTGAATTGGTAATTGGAAATTGGAATGGAGACCGCAGAATTACAATTCTATCATAATTATATCAAATATGGCTCTATTTATTTTAATTATGAATTTAACTTAACTAAAACAATTATGCGTCTTCTATTCTTGTTTGAAATGTGGGTACCTAAAAATTGTCGCGTGAAGAATTAAAACCAAATTACTATGTTATTTTTATCTCACGAAGCAACGCGCACTTTACTTGTGGTTATCACGTGTACAAACACGCTTTGAATGCGTGTGTAAGAGGAGGAGCTCTTGGTACCATCCAAGATAATGGCGAAGTGTGTGTTTGTGTGTGTTATGTGCAGACGCCAGCACATCAAGCCAATACAATCTGTCAAATGTATTTAATAGATTTTCAACTTTATCGCTAAAGTATTAGGTCATCCCACTTCCAGTGTCATATTTTTTATTTCCAATATTTATGTATTGCGCAATGGTATGCAATAGTTAATACATGTGTTGTCTTGTACAATAATGTTAGTTTAATTTGGTGTGTTGTATTGTCAAGACGTGCATTGATTTAAAATGGAAGATTTTAAAAAATCTATTAATGTAGTGGAGCAACGTATATTTCTAAAGTTTTGTGCTTTACTCAACTACTCTGTAGGAGTTGCGCACGACTTACTGGTAAAGTGTGTTGGTCGTAACGCCTTAAATAAAAGAACCGTACAGCGATGGCTTGAAATGTACAAACAAGGAAGAACCACAGCTGAAGATGAGCCGCGAGCACCTCGATCATTATACTTCGTTGCTTCGTCCTTCGAGATTAAGATAACAATGTAGTAATACGTCTAGGGTATCGCCTTTCATCCACTAAGTTTGAATATTTTTTTTTTTTTTTTTTTTGTCGGTACTTTGTCTTCCTGATAGTTATGCCTGTACCGCCACTCATTTCGCGTTTTAGTGCGTCGCCGATCACCACGTTATTTTCTTCGTTTCATTTGAATTGTGCAAAAAGATGCCAAAACGTAGTCACAAAAACGACGACAGTGATTATTTAAGAAAGAAGATTCGAAAACTCGAAAGGAAACTTAATAAACGCGACAGAAGGTCGCGTGTTCGAAGTTGTTCCGAGAGTAGTAGCTCGTCGACGAATATTATTATGTCGCCGGTACTATCGGACCATGAAGGTAAGCTGAAGTGTTATTTTTACAAACGGAAGATATTGTGAATAGTTTTTCGGACTATATCCGTATCATAATCTGACATGATGTCATATTATCTTAAATAGTGTTGTGTACATCTTATGGGGATGTTACCTTCACATAATTTTGGATTCCCAATTCATTGGGTATATACTACTAGTGATTGTGTACATTTGAAAGGAATGTTGCCTTCACTTTAGTTAATGACCTACTTAATAATAATTGCATTTTATATCCGTACGGACTAAAACATAGTGTTGTGGGTAGTTTTAAGGACTATCGCCGCTCTAAAACCACTAGTTGTATACTAGGAACATTGGTAGTTGTGATCATATCCACGTACCTACATAACAAAATGTTATCACTCGATTTCGTAATTCTGAATATCGGTATGGATTATAAACTTGGTGTTGTGGATAGTTTTGAGGACTATCACCGCGCTATTTTCTATCCGATACCTACATTTGGTACATTTTCTATTCCAACTGAAATGGAAGTTCAAGGTGATGTCGCGTCATCTCCGATTATTGACTCAGATGAGCCACAACCGGGTACGTCCACCTCAACGATACATGATGTTCCTGCTACAGAAGCAGTACAGGCAGGGGAATCGGAACTACCTGTTGAAGTAACGCTTCCTGAGCTGGACGAAGAGATTCTGAATCTCTTGGGCGAAACTCCATCAAAGGATAAAAAATATGGACCAGACATTAGATGCGAGTTATCTGCTCGCTGGGAACACATCGCAACAACAGGCTTGACCAAGGATGCCAGAAAGGAGCTGCTTGATAAGCATCTGGTTCCAAAAAACTGCACAAAGATTGATGCACCCAAGTTAAACCCAGAGATAAAGGCCGCCTTATCGGAGATGCTAATAAAAAAAGACAAAGCTTTAGAGAATAAGCAGGTGCAGGTCGCAGCAAGTATATCTTGTATAAGTGAAGCCCTAAGCATACTCTTTTCTGCAGGTTATAAAGATCAGTCGGTAATAAAATTACTGATCGAAGCCGGTCGACTGATGTGTGACTCACAACACAGCGAGTCCATGACACGGCGCAGTTTTATATGTTCTACAATCAAGAAAGATATAAAAGATCAACTGTTCAATACAGAAATCGATAAGTTTCTATTTGGCGAACATCTGACCGATACTCTAAAAGCTGCAAAAGCTATATCAAAATCAGGCGCTGAGATTAAAATAAACACACAGGTTCGAAGACCTGCACCAGCGCAGAGACCGAGACAGGCCCCTGTCCAGACTTTAAACCAGACGCCTCCGTTCCCGACAGCGCGGCAAGCGGGAACAGCGAGGAGAACAGCGCCGGCGCCGCGCCCGCGACCGGTGCAGCAGCAGCCGCGACAGCAGCCGCGCTTGCAGCAGCGCCAAGCCCCGCGGCGCTAGACCTGGTACGTTTTGCAGGTCGGTTATCCTACTTTTATGATCAATGGCAATTGATAACTAATGACCTCGTTGTATTATCGTGGATAAGAGGTTACAAGATACCGTTTACTAAACCTGTCTATCAGTTACACGAACCAAGTTTACCTGCATTAACTTCATGTGAGTCCTTTAAATACAAGGTGGCCATCACTGACCTTCTAAACAGTGGTGCTATTTCACATTGTGAACCATGTGAAGGACAGTTTCTTTCTAGTTATTTCCTGATTAAAAAACCCAATGGCAAAAACAGATTTATTTTAAACTTAAAGTCTCTAAACAAGTACATCGTAACAGAACATTTCAAAATTGAAGATCTAAGAACAACATTAAAATTAGTATCAAGAAACAGTTTCATGGCCACCTTTGATTTAAAGGATGCGTATTTTCTAGTACCTATACACCCGACGTATAGAAAGTACCTACGATTTAGGTACGAGGGTCAAATTTACCAATTCAATGTTTTGCCGTTTGGTTTAAACACAGCTCCATTTGTGTTCACAAAGCTATTAAAACCGGTAATTTGTTTACTGAGATCATTAGGTTATCTGTCATCTATCTACTTAGATGACATTTGTATCATTTCTAATAATTATCAAGATTGCTTAGATAATATTTTACAGACAAAACATATTTTAGAGTCCTTAGGATTCATAATTAACATTAAAAAAAAAAAAAAAGTTGTATGATTCCGAGTAATATTTGCAAATACCTTGGTTTTGTGATAGATACAAAAGAATTTCATGTTAGCCTTCCTAAGGAAAAACGAAATCTAATTAAACAAGAGTTACAATCGTTTCAATTGAAATCTCGTTGTAAAATAAGACAGTTTGCTCGCTTGGTAGGCCTCCTCACTTCGTCCTGCCCCGCGATTCAGTACGGTTGGCTTTACACCAAGCAGATGGAAAGATGCAAATACCTTGCATTGTGTAAAACGAGTAATTATGATAGCCACATGTCTTTACCACAGTATTTGCAGGACGATTTTTCCTGGTGGTTAAAATCTATTGATACCGCAGTGAATCCTATTAGACGGGACAGCTACTGTCTAGAAATATTTTCAGACGCTAGCAAAAAAGGGTGGGGGGCAGCATGCGGTGCGGAGACCGCCAGTGGCCAGTGGAGTAACACAGAGTCTAACAAACATATTAACTGTCTAGAACTCCTGGCTGCTTTCTTGGGCTTACAAACATTCGCAAAAGGATTAAAAAATTGTCAGGTGTTACTACGCGTTGACAACACAACTGCTATTTCGTATATCAACCGTATGGGTGGAGTAAGATTTCCACATTTAACTGAAATCACAAAATCTTTGTGGCAGTGGTGTGAAGCTCGTGGTATATTTGTATTCGCTTCATACATAAGCTCGGAAGATAACGAAATAGCAGATGCTGAGTCTAGAAAATCTCACCCCGATACCGAATGGGAGATTAAAGATCATGCTTTTGAAAAGATTGTGAGAGCCTTTGGGCAACCAAAAATTGATCTTTTCGCATCAAGGTTGAATAACAAATGTGTTAAGTACGTCTCATGGAATAGAGACCCAGGAGCATGCGCTGTGAATGCTTTTACTTTAAATTGGTCAAATCTTTGTTTCTACGCATTTCCTCCTTTTGCGGTTATATTAAAAGTATTAAGAAAACTTATATACGACCAGGCGGAGGGTATTGTTGTGGTTCCATGTTGGCCCACGCAACCCTGGTTTCCACTTTATCAAAAACTTCTCTGTTCAGAATTAGTTCAGTTTAGACCCTCTGATAAAGTGTTATTGTCTATTTCCAACAGTGTCCCCAAGCTCACGTTGATTGCAGGGAAGTTATCAGGACGGCGTTACGAAACAGAGGAGTACCACCATCATCTTTAGATATTATGATAGCTTCTTTATCTGAAAGGTCAATAAAACAATATGACGTTGCCATTCGACGTTGGGTAAACTTTTGTAAGACTCACAATATCAAAATACATGAGGCGTCAATTCCGATGATTATGTATTTTCTCACTGAGTTATTTCATTCCGGCTTACAATACGGATCTTTAAACAGTCATCGCTCCGCTCTGTCTTTGATCTTAGGATCGAGAGTAGGGTCTGATGATCGCGTTGCTAGGCTATTCAAAGGTTTTTACAGACTTCGTCCTCCAGCCCCAAAATATAATATCACTTGGGACCCGTCAATAGTTTTAGAATTCTTATCAAAATGGTACCCAAATAATAATTTAAGTTTCGAACATTTAACCAAAAAGGCCGTAACTTTGCTCATACTTGTAACTGCACACAGGGTGCAAACCATTAGCAAAATCAAATTAGAAAATATGAACGTCACTGATAATCTTATATTGATCAAGATAAACGATTTGTTAAAAACATCTCGACCTGGTTTATCTCAACCTTGTTTAAATATTCCATTTTACAAAGATCGACCGGAAATATGTCCCGCTGAGGCTCTTATAGAATATATTGATAGGACAAAACATTTGAGAAACAATGCCAATAGCCTTTTTATAAGTATTAAAAAACCACATAAATCAGTAACCACAAATACCATCAGTCGGTGGATAAAAGATATATTATCAATTAGCGGAATTGACACTTCAGTATTTTCTGCCCACTCCACCAGACACGCAGCCACCTCAGCTGCTCATAGAGCTGGTGTCAATATTGACACGATACGAAAAGCAGCTGGGTGGAGTGGTAGCTCCAATGTTTTCGCTAGATATTATCATAGAGACATTCAATGTGAACAAACTGATCAATTTGCCTTATCAATCCTAACCTCTGATCGATGTTAGATTTAATTACTTAAAATTAATAACTTAAATTTATCTACCCCTAATTAAAGAAAAACTACAATTTAATTACTTTATTACTTGTAAGGTTTGATTAATATACATGTACCTAAGCATAAAAATTCAGTGTTTTAATATTTCACCATCTTTCAAAATCTACATTGTTATCTTAATCTCGAAGGACGAAGCAACGAAGTATAATTGGAGATTAAACGAACTTACCTGAAGTGAAGTTCTATCCAAATTATACGAGTTGCTTCGTCCGAAGAGATTAGTTCCCTCCCAACCCTATGAACCCCATACCTAAAGTGAAATATTAAAAAAGGTTCCAGGCTTTCAACTAAATGAGTGGCGGTACAGGCATAACTATCAGGAAGACAAAGTACCGACAAAAAAAAAAAAAAAAAAATATTCAAACTTAGTGGATGAAAGGCGATACCCTAGACGTATTACTACATTGTTATCTTAATCTCTTCGGACGAAGCAACTCGTATAATTTGGATAGAACTTCACTTCAGGTAAGTTCGTTTAATCTCCAATTATCATCGACTAGATTAGAAGCAAGGGACAAAATCAAGGAAGCACTTCGTCAGTCACGTAGGGTCAGTGTCAGTGATCTCTCCACTCAACTTAACATTCCTCATTCCACTATACATAGAGTACTCACGGAGGATTTATGTCTGGTCAATAAAAGTGCAGTGTGGGTGCCCCACACTCTGAACACGGATCAGAAGGAGTTTCGTTATGAAACTACGCGTAGCCATTTATCGTGGTATCGCCGTAAGAAAAATATACTTAATAGATTCATATGCCTTGATGAAACTTGGGTCGAATTTTATACTCCTCGTCAAAAACATCAGTCACGATGTTGGGTGGAACCGGGCACTTCAGCTGAACATTTACCACGTGCAGAGCTACATGAACGAAAAATACTACTAATAGTAGCTATGGATGTCAGAGGCATTGCTTTTTGGAGAACTTATGATGAAAATACAACTATGACTTGAGAGCGATATAAGTCATTTTTAGAAGAAAATATTCCTATTTGGGCAGACGAACATCATATAACGAGTCCTATAATTTTACATGATAACGCCAGACCGCACAAATCAAAAATAGTTCAGAATTTAATTGAAGATAAAGGATGGATTGAAATTATTCAGCCGCCATATTCCCCGGATTTTAATCCTTGTGATTTCAATTGTTTTGGCCATGTGAAGAGGAAATTGTCGGGTACTCGATAAAATAGCAAAAAGGAGTTAGATATTAAACTAAAGAGCATTATTGATGAATTAAATGAAAGTGGTACTTTAAATGGTGTTCAAGATTTGCCAGCAGTCTGGGAGCGAGTTATTAATAGTGGTGGAGATTATTGATTAGTGTCACAAGGTTATATAGTATAGTAGTCAGTTTTTGTAAAATAATAATAATAAAAAAATATGACACTGGAAGTGGGATGACCTAATATATAAGGTTCCATGTTCATTGGGAAAATTTGACAGTTTCGGGTAGCTTGATGTGTTGGTGGCTGTACTGACGCTACTCGTCTTCACGCACACATTCACAACGTGTTAAGTGCACTTGCTAATTTGAAGTAAAACGCGCTTCGTTTCTTGAGATAAAAATAGTATATTAAGGGTTGATTTTACCAAATCCAAATAATTTTATTCGAGGAATTATTTTGAATTTTTGACAATTCTTCCATACTAAAACTGTCAGACGTCAATTTTATTCCTCGAATAAGAATTATCTGTCGATTGAAAAATCAGCCCTAAATTGTATGTAATTTTCGAATAATGTATTAAATTAACTCTACAAACTCCATTAAAGATTGATAACGTGTCAACGAGACTAATTATTCAAATATAGTAAGTTATGAAGCACCCCGCTTTAAAGTGAATTAAAAAACTTAAGATGTTAATCTCATCACTGCGTCAAGGAGGTATTTCCTAAGGCAAAGATTTTCCAATTTCCTTCCCTGACCGTTTCAGGTAACTTCATAATGTCATAGCTCTTTAGAGTTATTTTCATGTTAACGACAGAATATTGCAAACATCTTTCATTATGCATTGCGACCGAGAACTTTAATATAGGGAACTATTTTATGGTGTACACATATTATGGAAAGAATTTAATAAATACTTCCTAGTTTTAATATTTTAAAGTTTGAAACAACGAAGAATTTAATGCTCAGGTATAAACGTGAGCTAGGTATTTAATAATAGTTATACGTACCTCATCATCATCTGCCTAGCCTTTTCCCAACTATGTTGGGGTCGGCTTCCAGTCTAACAGGATGCAGCTGAATACCAGTATTTTACAAGGAGCGACTGCCTATCTGACCTCCACAACCCAGTTACTGGGTAATACGATACCCCTAGGTAAGACTGGTTGTCAGACTTTCGGGCCTCTGACTACCGGTAACGACTGTCAAAGATCTACGAATGACAGCCGGGACCAACGGCTTAGCGTGCTTTCCGAGGCACGGAGGGGTCTCGGTATGTAAAGATGGTCACCCATCCACAGACCAACTGCGGCAAGCGTAGCTTAACCTGATCTATCGACCTGTGCGGCTGTTATTATTTAGCCACGGGCCCTATAGGTAGATAATTTGAACACATACATACTGTAAAACTCGCTGCACCCAAATTGCGTAACACACTATCGATTCCAATCTGAATCATTTTCATGGATATTGCTAATCCATTTTGCTTTATACGTTCAAAAAATTTGTCTGTCAACAACGTGAATAACGCAAGGAATGTTGCTGCCAAGCCATTCCAACTGTTAGTGATACGCAATTATCCCGCTGGTTATCATTATCTAGGTAAGTTTGCATGTCGTTTTTACGGAATTAATGATCATAATTTCAAGTAATGATTGGCGTCTGTTTAACAATACATTTTTGAAGATTAAACGTCTCATAACTTTAAGCCCACGTTCGCACAGACGTAAAAATATCGCGGCGGGATTTTATCGCACGTTAACCCTACAGAGCATGATTTTTTATATCGGCTTAAAAAAAATGTATTAGCCTGCAAATATGATGCCATTTCTCGAAAAAATATTTAGAAAAATCATAATTCAATAGAAACGTATGTTTTCGTGTATGGCACATCATGCATTATAATGTGAATCTGTGTTACTTAGTATTTATGAAATTACAAGATTACACGTAAAGTGACAAATATGAACATGAACTTACCTCTACTAATTATTTCGACACCGAAAAACTCAATTTTATCATTTTTTTGCGATTATTATACGCCGCTCGTTAATCGTATTCAAAGTACCTACCGATTTGAAGAAAACATAAATGAATAAACATAAATGTTTATTCAGATCTATCCAAAATATCTGGTACTAAATTCGAAACTCAAAAACATAATAGTTAATCTCGTCAACACTAGATCACGCTACTTGGATCCATTTTTTAAATATAACACGCTTTTCGGTATGTCCCATATGTGGGACACTTTGCCCTGTAGCGTTAAATTTGCCAACTCTCGGTGTTGAGACGAGCATTTAGAATCCAACAGAGTGCATCCCAGCGCGTCATAAAAACATACTGCTGGATTTTCAACTCTCGGCACGAAGCAGTGCGTTGAAAATCCAGTACGTTGAAAATCCAGTGCGCGAAAATCATCGCCGCGGGAAAAACGTTCCCCTCGAACCTGGGCTAAGCAACGTTTATGGTTAAGATGGTATACCTTCAAAAAGATATCCCAAAAGCGCAATTACAGTTTTATGATGTCTTAAAACGTAATAAAAATCCACCAAACATTTTTTTCAAGGAAACCCCAATGAAGTACTAACTATTTCATCCTGAAGTTTCGACGGTTAAGATCATATGTCAGATCATTAGGTTTTGTTGTCTCTGGAGCCCTATTCATATCTTAAGCTCCCTAAAATCCCAAATTTAAGGAGTACCTACCTATGCAAAACATTATTAAAATAATTTTCAAGCGAGTGTCACACAACCTATATTTATTAAATAGATGTTCATCATGGCTTTTTTTCAACCTACGTTTTTCTATATACAATGTAGACATAGAATCAGTGGAACTAAAACCAGTACACACGTTTTAAAACCGCGTCCATTAAAGGGATGCTGCAAACACAGAAGGTATTGATGGCCTAGTTACCAACCAACATAACCTACTTCACTCGGTTACCTCTGGAAGGGTTACAAACAAAACACGTGAAAATGAAAACGGTGAAGTGTACCATTCATAATAACGTACCCGTTCGAGCTGAAGAACTCTGAATTTTCATTCAAAGATATTTCCAATTTTCCAAAGTGTCAACCAGTTTTTGTGGACTTTTTTTTTGCGTCCCGATTTGTCCTTTTTCGTTACTGTTGAACAAGCCCCGGGCGAAACATGTCCACAACAACAAAAGTTTTCATTTGGTGACGGCCGCCTACTTCGGTAATATTTTTCTGAACAAGTTCGGTACTGCGTCACTGATGTTTTTTGAAATATTCTCACGCCAAATGAAGAAATATATTGACATCCAACAACTGATAATCTTATGTAATTTTGGTTCTTTAGGGCCAAGACTTTGAACAGATGCAGTAGATACAATAGGAAATCTTCCGCCAAGTTTCAGAACACTTTACTAAATGAGCTAGTTAGTAGGTATTAATAAACGAGCCAAAACGCTCGGTCCATTCAATACTACGGCCGTCTCACTTATATAACAATTAAACAAACTGCCACGCCATTATAACGGGCAGTTACAAAGTGACCCACCACTAAAATAGCCCTCCAATTTAGCGACGTGCTTAATAAGTACCTGGCAACATGAAAAAGCACTTAAAACATTAAATATGGAGGCAAACCGTGGCTCCGTCAGTTCATATCTGCGACGCTGTAGCACCGCGAAATATTCATGTTGACCGGACACCTCTCCCTTCATTGTATCGAAGCAAACAACTAGTGCTGAATACTCAGAATATAAAATAAAGCAGAAGGTTATATTATATTTGACCATTTTTGTGGAAAAATCATTGTATTCGTTCTGCGCGCAGAAATCAATATAAAACTGCCTTAAGAAAGAAAGTTTAAACAAATTAAATGAAATTGTTTATTCTGTAAATAGGATATTGGAATCACTTTTACACGTCATAAATAAAAAAAAATAAGCTAGGTGAAGTCGACATTTCTTACCTGAGAAGAAATGGCGAAACAAACTCAAGAGTCAAAGTCTTTATTAAAGTCCAGACATAATCTTGGGCAGATCATGTGAGGACAATGTAGATTAGTGCCTGAAATGGTCTTTTGAGGAAAGAATCACGCAGATTTGAGTAGACTAGTGCAGTGAGTACAAGCATTTGTCAGTAATCTCAGAACTTGAGGACCTCAACGACTCGACGAACAATACCAATGCAATGTCAAACGACATTATTTAAGACTAGTTTCTGTTGCCTAGTCTTAAGCGCGTCCGCACCTTCTGGTTCGTTCTGTATTCTGTGGCCAAATGTTATATCGTAGTTCGAACGACCCCAGAACCGCACAGCCAGAAATAAGGCTCACTCTCTATTAGTTTGAAACTGTTATTACTTGTACGAGTAAATAATGATTTAGCTTATATTTGGGGCGATGTCGTACCTTACCTATTGATTGGGTTTGTTGACGATCTGCCAATGCACACAGCCGCGGGATATGAAATGCGATATATCCACATTTGTTTTCACGTTCAATAATTTGAGACTATTTTCAGTTGAATGCTGTATTCGAACTAAATATTTGATTTCATTTATGCAGTATCATTTGTTGGATCGTGTGGAAGCATTCACGGACAACGCAGTATTGGCTTCAGTTTTTATTTTCCGAACGTATGTTACGCAGTACCTAAATACTTTTATTTTGGAGCCAGATACGTCATTGCAATATCACTCAAAGATCTGAAGGTAAATGACAAAAATTGCCTTGATGTCTTCGCTCATATGCTTATAAACATAAATTTTTGAGCAGTATACATATATGGGCGTGGTCCCTCGTGCTACTTTCATCCAAAATTCGTCGTCAACGTCACCTTTCCCTCGTACCTACCTCGTTTACCTACACTTCGCCATTTTCTTTTGACCCACTCACCAACAAATTATCATATTTTTTCTTGAAGATCAACCTTCGTTGTTGAGACTATATTATATACTTACTTGATATGTTGGTAACGCACCTCATTATCTGGGAACAAAAGACAAGGATTATATTATTTTTTGAAGGAATAATAATATACGTGATATATTCAAAGTAGATGTCTAGGTACATTTAATAAAAGTTTTCCCAATTTGAGAGTTCGCGGTGTAGTACCGGACGTGTTAAAGGGACCCCCATTGTCAGTTAATAGACACGTTTCGAAGGTAAAGGGTAAGCCTTTGTCCAGCAAGGAAATTACTAAGCGACCAGGTGATTCAAATGTATGCAAATGTATCCAAATAAAGTTGACTATTAGGTATAACGTCATTGAAAAACTTTCAGGGACATCCATTCAAGTTATAACGTATGAAAACCCCTGTCGGACCTTGTGCTCGGATTACAAAGAAAAGCACTCACAATATTGAAATTTTCAGGCTCTGTACTCTCTCTTTCTATGTTATTACGCTTGTTTCAAAATCCGTATTTTATTTTGTGCTAGCAAAATATTATTCTATAACAAAAATAACATTCAATGCCTGAATGCAATTTCGCTGTAAAAACTATGAAAGGAAATTGGGTTGCCCAACTTATATTTTATTTATCTTGCTTCAGAGTACACGTCGATTCGAAGTTTTATTAAAAATAAATAACATTTTGCGATTTTGGATTTTTTTTAAATATAGTCAAAACTATGTAAACTTGTGTACTGTGTAAGTATGTAAATATGGTGTCAGGGACAACAACGCTCAACCTGAGAACCTAAACCTTTATGCGTAGAATTTTGATGTCGATTATTAAGAAAAAAACAAAAAAAAATGCTGTTTCCTACAAAAGTGCAATACCTACGCGGTCAAAATGTATGGAACACCAATTTATTGTGTGATGAATCCATAGTAACAGGGTTTCGTATTTTACCAGACCAGTAAACCCCTATTCTGGAACGCTAAGATTACAACTAGATTCTGTTACGGATTAGTATGAAATCTGTCAGTTTTGAATTAAGATTCATTACTTGATAATACGGGCCCCAAAGTGTAGCTTCATTAAAGTGTCAATATTTAATTGCTTTTGCTTTTGGCATTATAATAATTGACGAGTCTTACGAGTTAATAATTGAGCAGAGTCCAGTGGCGGTAGAATAATAATGATTATATTTTGGCCATCAATTTAAATGTCAAAGATTATATACATTGATAGACGCTAGGTAACCAAAACGGAGTAAATTGAACTGGGGATGAAATGATTTAAGCTGAATTATTTAATAGATTGATGAACGAGGAATAAAGTAATCAATCAAGCTTTATTGTATTTTTAATAACAAGTATTGTGTGTTTTTTAATGTTAAACTTATGATATTAAATGATTGCAATAATCACAATAATATTATAAAGGCGACAGTTTGTGTGTGTGTGTGTGTGCGTAGATAGTATGTAGATAGTATTTTTTATTCGCTATACCGATAGCAGTTTTTATTCGCTATACAAAAAAAGGAAAGCAGAACAGAAATAATGTTTATTGAGTAGCAAATTTCTAATTTTAACTTGAAAGTAACAAGAGTTATTAAGAATTATTATTAATAAGAATTAGGTATTGAGAATTTAGGTCCAATGACCAGGATGACTCGGTTAATAACAAGCTCAAAATGATCGTATAGGAACTCAACACCAGAATATAAAGTATAACTACATTCTTACAATCTATTCTACAAAAAAATATCTAAACAATAATCCGTTCGATCATCTCCACAGTTTAAAAACATTTCCCAACTCAAATATGGATCGCAAAAGAAAAACAGCAGACGTTTTTTTCTCGAATTCTTTGACTTGAGAAAATATTTGCCGAAGTAGAAAAGTTAAGAAATAATGACACCAATGATTAAAAAATCTCGTGAATAAGAGAAAAAATATTGTTTAGAATTTCGTGTCGGATTGTGAGAGACGGTGAGATAAAGATAATGGATAGAATCACGGCCGAATTTAATATTAAACACTGGAGCTTTTTAATACCTTTTTGCGTATTAACAAATATAGTTGCTACCTGCGAGTTATCTAAGGTTGCATTCGCATCTATGTCGTTGGTATAAGCAGCTCAGACGCAGCGCGGACGCGACAAAAATGCCGTATCAACGCGTCGTCGTTTTGGTACAATATGTCTACCCGACGTTAGCGCAGTGTACCATACATTTACGCAGCTTAAAAGCGACTTCAATGCCTGCAAGGACATAAAATAATGCTGATTTCAAACATTCTCAAGCTCCAAGTCAGTTTTTTTTGTAGTTATTCCTAACAATAGGTACCACAATCTACTGGCTCGAACAAAGGTCGAGCCAGTTTGAGCAGTAATTTGGATCTTATCCCAGTTCGAGACAAAAGTCAACCTAGTAGAAGGAAACATGTATTTTTTTAACAAACCATTTTCCTTAATTAAATTACTTCGACACGTTTGCTCATCCATTTCGTTCACAAAATTAATATTAAAATTATATTAATATCAATCTACCGTTTTTCCCTAATGGATGTAATAAAAAATGTTGGTCATTTGTCCACGGATTCACCATGACAGCGCGCAGCGCCATTATATTACCTAAACGCTACGCAGGGTATGTTGTATCTTATTTTAGTGGTGGGCTGCTCATGTTTAGCCCGGAAAATCGATATTTTGTGGTTAGTATATTCGTGTTCATATAAACATCTAACGGAATTCTTGGGATTGCACTGTGGCGACAGAGATCAAAATGCCACGCTGATCTGGTGGAGTTTCGAAAATGGATAAAATAAGAATCGAATATATCCATGGTACTTTTAAAGTCTCTAAGATACACAAAAGGTTCAGATTCTAACCACGATGGTAACAAAGTCGTCCTCCCACTTCACTGCCGGACGACCGACACTTCGTTTTCCAGTCTTTGGACGCCACTTGGCCACTGCGCCTTTCCAGGTGTCCTGCCCAACTCCATTTGAGTTTTTATTATTGTGTTGATTATTGGTTTCACAAAAATGTTTTGCCAATAATATTCTCACGTATCGCTTTTAAACTCTAACCATAATTGCCTTTTCATTTTAAAGGCTCCCGATAAAATTACCATCGAAAGTATTTTGCCCATCCCTATCACCTTTCTAACTGCTGGGGCAAAACTACATTTATTATAACGTGGCAATTTAGAACACAAAGCAGGATCACCATTCTATGTGTGCTTAGTCGCTTAGCGGTCCGCTCATTGTTATTTCGGTCACGGATTTGTCGTACGTCCCTAACGCCATTCCCCTAATAGTAACGGAATGTATGATTGAATCTTTGTTGGTCACTGAGTTTGCTGTATCATTGCCTATAGTTATGTGATCCTGGTACTTTTATGATAGTTTTAAGACGTTTTCATGGGTTACAAACTATATATACTAATAAAATAAAGCTGAAGAGTGTGTTTGAAAACGCTAATCTCTGGAACTACTAGTTATTTAATCAATAATTATCTTAAATTCATTCATTTCAGTAACAGGCACGCAGAGCCAAAACCGCTGGAGTCTAGAAGCATGTTATTGCGCATGAGTTCCTTATAGGACTAAAATGAACAAGCACTATGGAAGGCTTTTTGAAAATACATAAAGGGGTGAAACAGGGGATGAAAATTTGTATGGGATTTCCCATCGGACTTGTATTTTTAGAAGTTTTTAAAATTCTTTAATATTCAGACGCGCGCGCTTTGTGGCGCTAGAAAAGGATGCATGGAAGGATTTGGGGGAGGCATTTTCTCAACAGTAGGACGGTGTAGGCTAAATAAAAAATAAAAAATGAGACCACCTGTTCTAGGATTTGCTCAAGAAACATATCTCAGCACATAAGATTTTCACGACTTTTATTTACGTTCACTTCACCTCGCTTCGTAACTCAAAGGCTTTATTAAAACATCAAAGCTCTAGTTTTTCGTCGAATTCAATATACCGTTGGTCAGGCACAATACTAATGGAAAATATATTACCAGCTTATTCTTTTTCCAAGGTAAATAGCAAAATCAAATTGAGAAAACAGAAAGTTAATAACGTCTAACTCTCTATAGACTGGCCAGATGAGCTTTGATTTCTGCATTATTCGTAAAACAAAATTATAGGTCCTTTCGCTTGTAGTTACTTTATCTTTTATTTATTGCAATATATTTTATGTTTTTTGTGCCCGTACGCTCGTTATCCTGTTGGAAAATGAAATGTTTAACAATTTATCACCTGAGTTTTGGAACAAACTTATAGGGGTATAAGTTGGTTTAACAAAAAATCAGTCATATTAATCTTTTCACCTGTGACTAACAACTGATGGCTCACAAAGGATTTTTGGGGATGTGACTCCAGCCTAAGCCATATTATTTTGGATATACAAAGTTTCTTATCTATTAAAATGTTAGTGTGCGCGCTACGTAGCAGAGTTGTAGCACAAAGCGTAGATTATTTTTTTATGTTTTAAATGTTTTTATTTCTGTTTATAAAACACCAATCAAAAGTAATAATAAATTAAGTATCATACATAATCAGCCTATAATCTTCCTACTGCTGGGACACAGACCTCCTCTCTGTAAGAGGAAGTGGGCCTTAATCTACCACGCGGGCCCAGCGCGGGTTGGTAGCTGTCACATGTCTTCGAATTTTTTGTTCTAGGACATGCCGGTTCCCTCACGTTGTTTCCCACTGATGTTTTGAGTGATGACCTTCGGAGCCGTGATGCAGCTATTTACACAAAGTAAGGCACCTGCCGGGGTTCGAACCTACGACCACTGCTCTACTGGGCCACCACTGCGCTGCTCTTAAGTAGATATCGCGCACAATTAAATATCGAGCATAGTAAACTGATAAGCGCGCTTACTATCGAATTCAATTCCGATCGATCGACATTGGAATTGTGACGTTTCGTACTCTTGAGTTCGACGCTAGCGCCAATTGTTTTGTAAATTGTGTGACCATTTTGAGGAACTAAGTGGACTCGGAATCGGGCTTGGCGTGCGGTTAACTCTACTCTTGATTTTATTTTGACAGCTGTGTATTGGGCCAATATTGCGTTGGCTTTGTTTGTTGATTGAGATTTTTCCAATAACAAAAGTGTAACTTTTTAGAAATTGTTTGCGTTTTATAAGTGGCTTTCAGTCAGTAATAAGTGTATAATATGGCACGATAAGCAGTACTATATAGTGTTTTACATGATACCCATAAAAACAATTGAAACAAAGACGAGATGAGCGTCGGATGATGCGTTATTCGGACAAAGCGTTTTCTACGAATTTAAAACAAATTATAGACAGTGAGCGGATTTGTTTGACAAAATTAATCATTGTAACTCAAATTAAAATGTTTTAATTATGTACAACATAATATACCTAGTTATACAACGTGTAACGTTAAATGCGCAAAACCTGAAAATAGTTTGATTAGAATAACGAGCAGAATTAATTGAACCACTTTTTAATATAGGTCACATTTTTCAAAAAATCTTCATTAAAAACGTTGCCGTGTCTATTTATTAATAGGTCAAGCAAGCAAATGTCAGCGCGGCGCAGCGGCCCGATGACGACTCCTCTCTCGATAAAGCGTCGTCGCAGACGCAAGACACAATCAGAATGGCCAGTAAAACTAAAACCGCACATAAAACCTTTACAATTTTTTTAAGGACTTATTTTCTCTCTGAAATAGGTCAATTGAATTAAAAATCAGTTGGGGTGTCTGAGGTTTTGCGCATTGAACGTTACACGTTGTATATAAACCTTAAACAAGAAAATAACTCATCATCTGCCTAGCCTTTTCCCAACTATGTTGGGGTCGGGCGACTGCCTATCTGACCTCCACAACCCAGGTACTGGGTAATACTATACCCCTTGGTAAAACTGGTTGTCAGAATTTCGGGCTACTGACGACCCGTAACGACTGTCAAAGATGCACGAATGACAGCCGGGACCAACGACTTAACGTGCTTTCCGAGGCACGGAGAGGTCTTGGTATGTAAAGATGGTCACCCATCCACGGACCAACCGCGGCAAGCGTAGCTTAACCTGATCGATCGACCCGTGCGGCTGTTATTACTTAGCCACAAGCCCCTCTAAATAACTAAATTGACAAAAGAAAAATATTGCACTAATTAAAACTGTAATAAGTAAAACATTAAGTTGTATATCTATTTACTTACCACTTGTTTAAAACTATAATATTAGTTAAGTAAGTTAATGGACACTAAATATATGTACATATCTTACTAAAAAAGAACCCAACGCGAACAATATTGGTATAAACAAACTTGCATTTCGAATTCACTTCTAAAGTCACTTGACTTTTTTGAAATTGGAGAACTTATACACAGTCAACGAGTGTAGGCAACGATCCTACCGCATGAAGCCAAGTCATCGTTCATTTTATGATTGTCTTAAATGATTTTAACACTTTAAAATTAATAGTTTATACAACTATTTATATTATATTTATTTATAAGCCTTTTTATTAATGGGATAGAGCATTTTAGAGACCTATTACCCGTTTATCATAATGAGTTGAACCACAGTATTGCAGCCAATCCCAATTTCATTTCAATGTTGACAATATTTTTAAAGAGTACCAAATCACGTGACTCCAAAATTAACATTGGAATCGTATTGGCTTTAGATTGGAATTAAAATTAGTTTGAAGAGTAAAGCCCAAGTATTTTCTACAAACTACAAACCTAGTAACTCAAACTAACGGCCGATTTGTAGTCGTTACTGCCCTCATAATAGCTAACTGCGACATTTAATCACTACGTACAAACAAACAGCAAAGTGAAACAGACAAATGACGAACATAACACGAAATAGAAAGTGGCATCTGTTACTGTAATAGGTTTGCTAATTTATTGCTAAAATGGCTGTTTTTGAACAGGAGTTTTAGTTAGGGTTGCGTAAAATTTTGTTACCGTATTACCTATTAGCGTAGTTTTTCATTTTCTTGAATATGTTAGAAACTCCTTTAACTCTTTTGAGTAGGTCCTGTCACGGTGCAGTGGTGGCCAAGTGGTAACGGCCCTGACTTACGAGTTGTAGGTCGTGGATTTGAACCCAAGCAGGCGTTTTACTTGGTGTAATAATTTCATCACCACTTCTCTCAAAACGGTGAAGGAAAACATCGTGAGGAAAGCGGCATGTACTAAATTCAAAAATTCGATGACGTGATATCTACCAACCCGCACTGGGCCCGCGTGGTGGATTACGGCCCACTCCCTCTCACCGAGAGGAGGCCAGTATGCCAACAGGAACATTATGCTATTCTAAACATCTTATCAACTTGCTTTTATTCAGAAGGAAAATTATTTTTATTTTCCTACACCGCTAATTGAAACTCTTTCCCGAAAGATGAATTGAAATTCTCCATTGATCCCAAAATGTAAATAAGACAACATCAAATATTCGATGGGAGTACTCGTCAAAGAAAATTCAATTCTGGCCATCCTAAAAAGATAATCTTCACTCAAAAATTATCATAAAGGAACAGATTATGGTAATGAAAATCGGATACGATTAAATAATATTTTTATTCGTAAACAACGTTACTTTGTCAAACAATCTAACTTTAAATTATTCTGTAAGGAGGTTGTTAAAACGAGGCTAAAGTACAGGTAAGGCCAGTTTGATTCAAAACTCCGTCCTGTGGTGGCTGTGGGCCAAAAATAGGATCATTTACATATCTTGTGGGTTTTGAGAGAATTTTCCAAAGGTTTACACTCGAACCGAGGGTAAGGGAGAGTGTCCCTTTACCACCCAAAGTACTCGTAAAACAGTAAGCAATAATTTTATTTTATTGTAGATGAATTTTAAGTGACCACTGATTTGTAAGGGTTATTAGAAAAACTCTTCGACAAGTTTAATATTAAACTACAGCCGGTCGATTCTGTAAAAATCTCACCGTGAAATCATAATTGAAGTAAGTGAATAGTGTTAATCCCTAGTGAATGACAGCTCACTCTACGCTCACTTCACCCAAGCTTTCACGGTGAGATGGTTACAGTATCGCACGGCAGTTATCAGGTTGGCATAAAAGTAATGAGACACTTGGCTTACGTTTTATATTTTGTATTATTATTACAATACAAAAAGCTTAGTCAATGATGTAGGTAGAAGAAGTCTTAGACGCTAATCACCATTAGCGTCTAAGACTTCTTGCCAATGTTCCGGCAACGTTTGGATGCCTTTCGCCTAGAACTCTGATGGCTGTGCCTCGAAAAAGTACTACACCAGAGAAATAATTAAATTGTTTACCCCGCAAATGTTGTTTCAGGGTTCTAAACAAATGATAGTCTGATGGGGCGAGGTCTGGGGAACAAGGTGGGTGAGGAAACTTTTTTTTTTGTTTTTTTTTTTTTTTTGATAGCCGTCGATAGTTTGGTGAGCTGGGTTGAATATTTTCAGCGTTTAAGAAACAGCAAAGCAGAACTTTTATGCGGTTCTTTTGACTCAGCTCGGTTAAGTTGGTGGCGTTTCTTCTCGAGGCAGACAAAAAGCACGACGTGTATCGTTCTCGTAATGAATCCATCATTCATCTCCAGTAACCAGATCAGACAAAAACTCTTTACGTCGGAGTCGCAGTAAAAGTGATTAACAGATAGCGACACGGACTGCACGACTGGCATCTGTAAGGATGTGCGGTACCCACGGAGCCAAAACTGTTCGATACCCAAGCTCATGCAAATGTTATTCCACGGCGTAGTGACTGCAATTAAGTGCTTCCGCTTATTCATGAGTGGTAGCATCAGTAGTTTGCGGCGCAAATCGTCATCATTCACTGCGGGTAGTCGTCCTGAGCGTGGCTGACTTTCAAGGCTCCTGTCTCCTGATTTAAAACGGTCAAACCATCGAGACACCGCCGCGTGGCTTGTACTTCTAGCGCCCAATGCAGTGCTGCAGCCCGCGCATTGTGGCCTAACAAGTACTCGTATAAGTATAGTGTTCGAACTTGCTGCTTGTCCATTTTTCTTCAAACTGACTAAACCGATCGCGAGAACGGCTTTATATACCTCACATTACAAGTACCTAGAATGTTCTACAACGTTCTAGAATATTATCGAAAACAATTAACTTGAAAAAGGAAATGTACAGGGTTTTGTAGTGTCTCATTACTTTTGTGCCAACCCAGTACTAAGCATTTGTAAATATTTCAATATTTCAAAGACGTTTTTAATGTGATAGGTACGCCTGTAGTCATACATAATATAGTCCTATAGTCAAGACATGTTGGGCAAATAAATTGGGCTAAAGGGAATCGCGAAAAAAAAATCAGCTGTTCCCTACATTTTGACGACTCGTACGAACATAAATGTAGGGAACAGCTGATTTTTTTTTTCACGATTTCAAGGATGGTCCCATAGTAAAAGTTGTTTGTTGTCATGAGCAGAATCATGTGTTTAAGTGTCGATCACTAATTGCCAGTCACCCTATATGCCTAAAGTTATCTGTGAAAGTTTGGGATCGAATATTATCATCATCATTATCGTTTTAGCCGAAAGACGTCCACTGCTGGACATAATAATATGTCTCCACCAAGCACCACTTTGAACGGTTTGTGCTTCTCGCTTCCAGCGGACTCCTGCGACCTTCATCAAGTCATCGGTCCATCTTGAGGGAGGCCTTACAACGCTACTCCTTACGGTACGCAGTCGCCACTTCAGAATCTTTCGGGTACATCATCCATCTGTCCTGCGGGCATTGCGCCCAGCCCACTTCCACTCGAGTTTGGCAATTCTTCAGGCTATGTCGGTTTGGTTGTCGGTTTGTTTGGTATGGCAAGTTTTAGTCACACCACATTTTAGCAATTGTAAAGCTGGCTCATAACATCAACCTCTTCTTAAATTATACATTCTTAACAATTCTAGATTAAAACATGTTACTCTACGTCATTATAAATTGCGTTTTCAAAGAAAAGCGTCGAGCTAACCGAATTAACATTAATGAAGCGAAAATAGCCTAAAGGCTCGGGTTGGAAGGGCAGCGGATCCCAATCCGTCCCTTGAAGCATGACCCTATTGTGAGTGAACCAACTCCTAGCACTGTTTGCAAGAAGATTTTTATACATTTTATGGACAGAATGAAAGACTGATAGGAAGGTCACGCTTTGTAGAAAATATAAGTTTTCGTTGACAAAAATGTCCAATGCAACTGAGGAATTTGGTATGGGTTTCCTTTTTGGAACGAAATTCTTCATCGCGGTTTGAGGTAGGTGTTGACTGGTAGAAATATTTACGTAACGAAAAGCCGTTTTCCCTTCTTCATGGGACACTCTCTCTCTCTCTCTCTGTCACTTTCTATTATATAGAAGCGTGTGTGTGATGGCGAGTACCTATCCCGTAAGGAAATTCTTTCCTAACGGAGGTCTCCCGTCCGCACACATTTGACTTTTAGAAGTCGGTTAGTAAATTCACTTCTAATGAAGAGGAAGCACGATCAATATCACCGCTCTTACCAATTGTGATGGAATTTCCAGACTTACAAAAGTCACTTCTCAAACAAAAAATAATAATCGAAATCAGTTCAGCCATTTGGATGCTACGGTGGCGCAGACAGACACACAGATAGACACGTCAAACTCATAACATACCTCTATTTTTGCCGGGGATTAAAAAATATCGTCCAGTTTTCTCACGATATTTACCCATTATAAACCTTAATTCCAGTCCTACTGTATCCAAACTCCTACAGGTAGGTATGTGTATTGTGCATCAACTATTCTCAACGGAGACGACATGGAAAATTACCGCACTAGTATTTAGGTTGACTGTAGGCAATCAGAGCATCATGTGAGGTCCTTTGCGCTCTTAGTGCGACTAGAGACATCTGATGCAGCAATCTATTTGTAAAGAAAATGGCGTCGAATGTGGAGCACTGACGACTAGTTACGACTAGTGGGCACAAAAATGTTATTATAATAAATTGAATTAAAGATTATATTTACTAGTTTAGCCCAAGTAGAGTAGTTTATATTACGTGGCAGTGCCACCATTTCTCTCGGGTTTCACATTACCAGTCGACAGCGATGCGGATGAATTTTTCGACGCCATATTTCAGTTTGCTACTAGTTTTAGTTAATTAATATATAAGGTCAACTTTTATTAAGTACAAATATTTTAAGGATAGATTCAATAACTTAAGATAGACATTTCTTGAAAAAATAATACATTTCTATACGCTAGTTTCCAAGAAAAACACCAAAAACCATTTTGTTTAAAAAGTCAAATTCAACATCCTGTGTATTAATGGCTAACGTACTCTAAGCAGATAACAATGGTTTCTTGTGTGTTGATAACAATGGCACACGTGCGGCGGCGGCATGTCCCCGTCTTCGCCCCGCTGCCACCGCCTGGCGCGGCCAATATTGAGCACGGGAGATTCTTTCAGTTCGCTAAAATCAAGTTACTGAATTGTGCGTGTTGTCTGTGCGAAAATTTTCGAAATGCCGTATCGGTATTCATCCCGAGAATACATGAATATGGCTATGTGCTCTCACGACGCAGGTGAAATAATGTTGCGGACACAAGAACTGTACGCCCAGAGATTTGGACGAGTGGTCAATATTCGTACCATTCTTCGAGCCGTGCAGCGCTTCAGAGAGAGTGAGAACTTCCAGCCTCGTCTTATTGACTCGGGGAGGCCACGACACCCAGTGCAGCTTGAAGAGGAGTGGCAGCTCCTGCTCAGTGAAGGGTACCATACCTTCCATTTCACTCGGGTCAGAGCTGCTGCTGGATGTGCTTGTGTGGTGCCGCAGGTACATGCTTCTCACCTACTTGGACGAGGCGTTCCAAGGGCGATGGATTGGGCGTGGTAGCGTTATCCGCTGGCCGCCACGTTCACCTGACTTGACGCCAATGGACTTCCACGTGTGGGGTAGGGCCAAAGACCTAGTGTATGGGAACGACGGTCATACAATCCGTACAGTGGAAGAATTACGTGCGCGAATTGTGAGTGCATTTGTCGTGTTGTCCAGTGAACATCAAGTGCTTACTGAAGTGCGGAGACATTGTCTCAATCGCGCTAGACAGTGTGTGCGACAACAAGGGCGTCACGTCCAGCAATTGATGTGATATGTGTAAATAACTAGTAAATTGTGTAAATAAGTGTAAATCTGTTAATGAATTTTGATTATTTTTAACACGCCAAGTTAATGCAAAACGTAAGGTAAGTTGTTAACAGTTTTACATTAATTCAATACTTACTAAAACAAAATAACAAATTGTAAGTATTAACTTGTCAGTCCAAAGCCTGAAAAAGTGTGATGGAAAATTAAAATACGATAGATTAGCGCAAAGGTTAATATCGTTTCTTATAGTCTACACTAATTAGGCATCATAGCTTTGAGTAGCATAGCTAGGGATGGAGATTCGACCACAAGTCAGTGCAGTCCGAGCGATGACGTAATACCGGGTTTAATGACCGTGGGTTTTTTGGGGGTGCAGACCCAGAACAATTGAGTCGGTATACAGTATGCTTTTAAAAATATTATAATTTATGTGTTAGAAAAACTGAAAAAAAAAACTAGCCTGATTATTTGAAAAAAAATGCTAGGACCGTATTTCTATCGTATAGATAGACGTTCTGTTTAAATTTTTGTACTTGATAAAAGTTGACCTTATATATTAGAGTTATTTTTATTTATTAATTAGGTACAAGTTTTTATTTTTGTACATTTCATTCTAATTCTGAATAAAAATAAAAGTTTCTGTCTAGTCGTTGCCTTAAAACATCGACCTTAAAATGAAACATTTTCAGACCTGAGAAAACGCGTGTCTCTCAAAGAAAGACCCGAATACGTTACTTTGATAAACCGCGAATGTAAACATCAGAGGTCATTTTCAGAGAGAATTCCTCCGTTCCAATTAGGTTTGTATACACTAATTGCTGTTTTTCGATTCTCAGGAATTCGTAGATTTCATTTGTTTTTACTTCAAACATTCGATGTTTACAAAAGTGTCCAATGATGGCTTCGTTACTTCTCGTTTATTTGTTTTGTTCAAAAACGGATTTGAATAAAGAAAATTGTACGCTGTTTACGATTTGACATCCTTCATAGTTTACAAATAGGTGTCCCGGATATCCAGTTAAATTCTTTTTTTGTTTTGTGTTTTGATTATTTTTCTTTATTACGATTTTTAGCATGGTCATTGCAAGGGGAAAATAAAATGTATTTTTAGTTAAATAGGTAGGTATTTGTCAACGAAAATTTCACTGCTTTTAACCTTCCTTAAGAAAAGATCATTAACTAGTTCGTGTAATGATTTGATAAAATTCTAAGAAATATAAGGAACATTTGAATTGAAAGCGTGGCCTTCGATAAAATGATTGAGAATTACTAATTTCTTTAAAGAAATTATGGGCCGGGTCGTGTTTGATCTATCGATAACTGTTTACTTTGTACCTGACGTTTAAAACGTCAGGCTGGCAGCACTTTAATAAACTACTTTTACTCAAATAAACTGAAAGACGAAAAATTGTTTTCCATTTTGTTGATGGCGTTTGTTACTGATGAAAAAACAAGGAAAAATCAGGAAAAAATAAACGAAATCTTTTGAAGTGTTAATTTTAAGATTTTATTTTACTGTTTATGTTTCAGAATGTCGAAAAGATTAATATCAGCGTTTTCTACAGCAGGTTGGCAGGTTGAATCTGATAAATGATAAATGATTTATTTTCTGTAAGTAGGTTTGTACAAACACTTTTACATGTCAATCATATTTTTTTTAAACTAGATGAGGTCGGCGTTTCCTATCTGACTACTCTGAGAAGAAAGGCCGAAACAAACTCAGAGGTCACAGTCTCTTTTAAAGTCCAGACATAATCTTGGTCAGATCATGTGAAGACCATGTAGATTGGTGTCTGAAATGGTCTTTTGAGTAAAGAACCACACGGATTGAGAGCACCTGTCAGTGCACGCATTTGTCAAAAATCGTGCAGCACAACTCAGAACTTGAGGAGCCTTACGATTCGACGAACAATACCAATGAAAGGACATTTGGGGAATCTAAAATTATTATCGTCATATAAGAACATGTTTTGCATTGATTTAATATCTACTTTTCACTCCACCATAGAAACGGGTTTTATCGACGGAAGAATAGACAAAATGATACATTGTAAAAAGATTACCGTCTCAAGCATGGCGATAAAGAGAAGAAATGTTTCTAATGTTGACAAAATAGACTTTTGTCAACATTAGAAACATTTCTTTTCTTTTCAATGTCAATTATGACAACCAATTTTTTTCTACTTTAGACATTTGGGGTTGGAAACATTCCTTCTCAAAAAATGTCAAATCGTCTGCATCACATTGGACCTAGACAAGAATTGACGTTGATTTTTTTCCCTCCTAGAAAATTTGCTCCCTGGTGCTGTGGAAAAAATAAATATATCTTTTTCATCATAAAAACGCGAGGTTCGTGCTTGGCAGAAGAGATGTGAATATACCATCACTACACAGATTAAATATACATGTACACCTAAGTCAGCTTCAAACGTGAATAAAGGCTTAATGGATGGTCCTCGCCTGCATCATGTATGTTAATAGAACCAGAAATTGCTTCGAACGGACAGTTCACAATGTTGTAATAATACACATCAGAATTCTCGAGGAATACATTTCTCAATGTCTCTCCTATCATTTGCGGTATAGTTGTTGCATTTCACGAGCGCATTGCAATTTAAACCTAATGTCAATGTCATAAAAGTGACGCGTATGATTTTCATAGACTATACAGAATCTTGTGAGTCCTGCATGTATATTATGTAAAAATTTCGCTGTGAAAACTTGCGTGGAGTGAGCTGTCAGTGTCATCCCACTGATGCTAGGGATTGACTAAGCAAACATATCAAGAGATGTCAAAACATTACTATTTTGTGGGGTTTTAAAATAAAATAGCAAAACAGAAACTTAGTCAGAATATCAATTTTATTATTTTTTTCCTAGATTAGTCCTTATTGAAGGAGTGGTCTTTTTTCCTACATTAAAACCCCACAAAAAGTAACGTTTTGGTAATTAAAACACTGGCTTTGAAATTGTATAAAATGATCAATAGAATTCGCATAAAAAATATTGTTCAAATTTCGATTATGATTGCAATTAATGTATGCTTGGTCAATCCCTCGCATTAGGTGGGATGGCACTGGCCGCTCACTCCACGCTCACTTCACCTAAGTTTTCACGGTGAGATGGTTACAGAATCGCACTGCAGGAACTACTCTACTTATACGTTTCTATCCATTCCATCTAGACTATTGCTGTTCGAGTAATTGAATCAATTTGTTTCTCCTATGTCAGAAATATGAGTAGGTATTTTCGTCATAGTTATTGATTGTTTTATTTGTGATGGTATTGGAGACTAAAATGTGCTGCGTACATGGGACAGCAGCAGAAAGATGAATGGAGACTGTCCTAGGCAGTTTTTAGTGTAACTTGATGGTTGACTGACATTAATTAAAAAATAACCTAATTTACAGGTAGATAATTACATTTATACTCAGATCACTTAAAACACAATGCTAGCTATCTCTTTCCCTCTCTGTACAATCTTTGTATTGTTTCCTTATCTTACATATGTGCTGATGATGATGTTCTTTTGTCTACATTGGGATCGACAAGAAAATGCATTCTTGACACCTGTCAGTTTCATAGAAACGAATAGGTACGTGTTTTGCAGATCTTTATTAGCTACTAGATTTTTTTTTAATGAAAATTTGTCGCATTGACAGGTGTCAGTAACGCTTACTCTCGACGGCCGGACTGTTAGTATATTTTCAAAACATACAACCGCTTGTCTAAATAAATCAATTGTAGCACATAACATACAGCGGCATTAAGGCTCGTGCAGACTGGCGCGACTTGTCACGCAACGTGGCGCGGGGCGATTCTGCGATATTATCGCGCCGCAACACCTTTCACACTAGAGGGACGCGAATCGCGGCCGCTACCGCGATATCGCCGCGTCGCCATACTAAAGGAATATTTTGTATGGCGTCGCGACCGCTGCGCGAATATCGCCGCGATATCGCCGCGTCACCATACAAAATTTTCCTATTGGAGTCGTTGCGCAACCATGTTGCGGCGTGACAGGTCGCCCCTGTGTGAATTGTTGCGCGTGTTTCCATAGAAATTGTTCTACGGATATATATCGCAGAATCGCATCGCGCCGTCGCGCCGCGCCTGTCTGTACGAGCCTTTAAAACAAAGTAAATATATTCCCATGCTAGTAGATACGACTCAAATTTTTAAGCAAATTTAAAGTCTGAGTACTCAGAGTAAGTAATTCACAAATATGGGTACTGTTATAAATCAGACGTTATATTCAAACTTGAGGCCGGGATTAATATGGGCTTATGAACGCCATTTTACTGTGTTGTATTAAACATTTTAAAGAACACACTTTAAAGGATTACTCAAGTTTTTAAGTATAATATAATGTTCGTTTACTTTGATTAATTGTTACAAATCGTATTACCTACCATGTTAATTAATTGCCTTAATTTTTTTGTTTTTCTTTGTTTTTATTTTTTGCCTGAGTTTTCCGGAATATTACCCTCAGGGGCAACGCGAGGAGTATTTATGGCAGAAAAAGTTCACATGCTACGCGTAATTGTCGGGCTGGATTTCATGATGTGCATGGTCCATAAATTGTTAATGGTAGGGTTAACATGTAACCGTAGCATCAACAAGCATTACATAATATCTTAAGAAATAAATGTGTGAATTTGAACGTGAAATTTCTTTTTCCCCCGACCCACCCCTTTGGATCGCATCTTCTGCCCCCGCTGTTACTTCGTCTTCTCTTAGCTTTCTTTGTGACTTTTTTTTTATACCTTAGGAGGCAGATTTTAGAAAAAAGGATATAATTTTTTCTCAAATCTGATTGTTAGTGCCAGAGATTACTGCGTTCAAACAAACTCTTCAGCTTTATTAGTAATAAATATATTGGGTATTAGGGCAGACAAGCCCAATCTACTTTTCCCTATTCATACAGAGAGCGGATATTGTCCAGAATTGCCCTGTGCAACACAAGTATCGGACATACACGATAATGAATTGTCTATTTTACCACGGGTAAATAATTGCGGGTTAATTAATTGTTTATTTTTTTTTTATTGTGTTATTGCAAATACTTTTGTAACACGGACTAGCTGCAACCCAACATAAACATTATAAAGTATTTTATAACACATTTGCTGGTAAAAGGTCTCTTACTGCACCAATTTTAATATCGTAATGTATCTCATTACGTACTTGTGCGTAATTGTAATGTAAAGCGCACGGTTTATCAAGATGCTCCGTAAAACGAACGGTACTTTTTTAAATCTTAGCAAAGAGTTTTTATGTCAGAAAAGTGGTCAACATTTTATGAATAAAATTAACTTTGGGAGATAAAATATAATAAATAAACATTTAATTATTTAATTTAATTAATTTTGACAATTAATTACAACCATTTATCTGTAACAAAAACACAAAAGTATTAATTTACTTTATTAGTAATACTGGCTGTATTTTGTGTCTTTGCCATAAACAAAAGACGCTGATGTGCGCGCATCGCTAATTTATAAAAAAGTAAAAATTATTCGTTTAATTCGTTTAAGAAAGTCCGAGTATTATTTATTTCCTCACAAATGTGTTATAAAACGTCGTATGACATACGTGCGGTTTGATAATTACAGCCTCTGCTTTCTTACAGCCCTCACCTACGGCTCGGGCTAGCAATATCGCCTCAGCTGTAATTTTCAACTTACCGCACTTATATCATAATGTACTATTACGCGACTAATAACATTAATCGCCGCCATCTTTGCCAAAGGTCATGTCGTGCCGAAAAAGATTAGGGATTAGGCTTTAGAAAAACTGCATGGGTACCTAATTATCTAGGTAGGTACTAAAAATAGCTAGGTATAGTGGCCGGCACGTAACTTGGCAAGGTTTTTGCGTAGTGGGAGTAAGTTCGCGCATTTATAATTATTGCAGCAAAAAAATTACACTTTTATTGTTTCTCGTTATTCTATGGTTATTGCCATAACTTATTTTTGAACATGTCTGTTTAGAAGGACGTTAGAGAAAGGAGAGGAACGACTGACGACTTGCCAACTTACGTGCCGGCGGCGATACATGTATTATGATATTGTTTTTCAGTTTCTTAAGAATCACTCGGAGCACACCTTATGGTTCCATTATAACCTCAAAATCTGATACTTTTTTTTAAATATATCTACTCTACAGCTAGTCCGCTATAAAAATAAGATCTTATAGGAGTTTATTAATGATTGAGAATACAACACATCATTTTCCGACGCTCTTGCTTTGCTGCACTGCGAGCGGTAACTTGACGCCCATGCATAATCAGTCTATAATGTTCCCAATACTGGGACACAGGCCTCCTCTCAGTAAGATGGAGTAGGCCGTAATCCACCTCGTGGGCCCAGTACGGGTTGGTAGATATCGCATGTCTTCAAATCTTTGGTTCTAAAACATGCTGGTTTCCTGTCGATGCACTTTGGTTCGTGTACAACAAGCTAGCAGGACAAAATAATTTCTATCGATTTTTATTCATAAATGAGGTTATTAAGCATAGATATAAGGGTCTTAATACTTTTTTGAAGACCATTGGTCGTTTGAGCAATAAAAACAGTATTTTTTTAAACAATTTTTAAAAATAATGTATCTATAAATGTAACTATAAAATCTAATAATCAGATACATAAAATACTTGACAACTAAATCTATGACTCATTATCATCACTATCATCAGATGAATCACCCTTTGAATAGTCATGATCATGAGTGGCAGAACTATTAAAACTAGAAACTAACTAAATGTAAATATATTAACATTTAGTTCCTTACAGCTAGGTTGAACTACTAAACCTAGGACTTCCGTGGGGAACGAACCTATTTTCTTCTGGGGAACTTCTCTTAAACCATTTATTACAGGGTCAGATGCTGTCAACTACATATTAAGTAAATCTCTATTCGTAGGTATTCGCGATCGTTTTCGTCTGTTGAGCTCAAGAAATCTTCTGCAGTCCTTATACCGAGCTTCCCTGTGCTTTCTCGAAAAGCTGGCCTGTAGGCAGAAGTGATGATTTAATTACCTCACCACTGTGTAGAAGTATTTTGTGAACAGTCGCGGGCATATAATGCCATGGATAGAGATTTACGTAAAGTTCCTGGTTTCTTGAGCTAAGGTTACAAAGGGGGTAGCGGGTTAAGGGGGGTCTGGCGGCCCCCACCCAATCTGGTAAAATCGTTCCAAAAATCTTGAAGAGGGTCGAAAAACAAGCAGTATAAGCTTTTTACCGACATTACAACGCCAAACGAAAACACAGTAATGGCGAAAAATATGATTTTTTGTGATTTTTATTTTTTTCAACCAATTTAATTTATTTTTAAATGGTTTAAACGCAAGTAAAAATTTTGTTTTGGATGTGTGGAAGTCCCCTGATTTTTTTCAGATTTTTTGGTCAAGTAAAAACATGTGAATTTTAGGTTTAAATGCGAAAAAATCGTGAAAAACGCGTCATTTTCAAGATTCAACACTCTTATTTTTAGGGTTGTTTTTATTTTCCCGAGGGATCCTGTATAGTATAAATAGCGGCAATTGTCCTCTTTCGAATGCAGGCAATTGGACTCAATTTGGTCAATTCTGGTGAGCGGGGCGATTTTTTGAAAAGAACTCGAATTTTCAACTTTCGGTAAATTACGGCGCGTACTTGGTATAATGCGTCTTTGCTATAAAAAATACATTTCTTAGGGGTTTTTGAGATCGCTGATCACGAATTTGATGTCAAAAATTTTTTTTGACAAAAAGTTCACCTATACATATTTATTAACACAGGTTTGATAATGTAAAAAATATCATTGAATCACAGCATTTATACAATTTTAATATCTTGTTCAACTAATATAATCAATGAAACTAAATTTTCTGGTATAAATCATATTTTATTCAAGCTTACGTAATAGTCACACAGTAATATGAAATAGCATAATACTTTTTTACAGAGCTAAGTTAACAATTTAGCACACAGCGCTATGGCGCGTGCGCAGTAGCATGACTTCGGTTTGGGCCTAATGCCTCGAGTCGTGGGCCTAGTAGTGTAGTCTTTTACCAGATGGCGGTACAGTCAACTCATTTGAATTTCAAATTACCATTATCAATGCAGTAAAAATTGATATTACGTTATCGGTAATTATTATATTTTTGACTAAATAAAATAACGATGAAAATTCAACGAAACATATTTTTTTTTAAATTAATGTTAATATTATTAATAATATTATTAATACTTTTAATATTACTATTAATATTATTAATTAACTTTTACTGGAATAAAAACTAAAAAAACAGTTAATTGAAAGAAATTAAAAAAATCTTTCATTAATATTGTTACATTATCAAACCTGTATTAATAAATATGTATGGGTGAATTTGCTGTCAAAAAAAATTTTTGACATCAAATTCGTGATCATTGACTTCACAAACCCCTATAGAGACGTATTTTTTTATAGCAAAGACGCATTATACCAAGTACGCGCCGTAATTTACCGAAAGTTGAAATTTCAAGTTTTTTTCAAAAAATCGCCCCGCTCACCAGAATTGACCAAATTGAGTCCAATTGCCTGCATTCAAAAGAGGACGATTATTGCTATCTATACTATACAGCATCCCTCGGGAAAATGAAAACAACCCTAAAAATAAGAGGGTTGAATCTTGAAAATGACGTGTTTTTCACGATTTTTTCGCATTTAAACCTAAAATTCACATGTTTTTACTTGACCAAAAAATTTGAAAAAATTGAGGGGACTTTCACACATCCAAAACAAATTTTTAATTGCGTTTAAACCATTTAAAAATAAATTAAATTGGTTGAAAAAAATAAAAATCACAAAAAATCATATTTTTCGCCATTACTGTGTTTTCGTTTGGGGTTGTAATGTCGGTAAAAAGCTTATACTGCTTGTTTTTCGACCCTCTTCAAGATTTTTGGAACGATTTTACCAGATTCGGTGGGGGCCGCCAGACCCCCCTTAACCCGCTACCCCCTTTTTCAATATTTATGTCATATCCTGATGATAAAGTACGAAGTAGTATGCCAAACTTTTGAATAAGTTAAACATCTAACCCTGCAATATCGGTACTCTCGGTTTGCCTCGGGATTTTCAAAAAATCTTCGCGTGGTATTTCCGTCATTGGTGTTACCGAACCGTGGTTTTGGTTTGTCTACAATCAAGCCCATCTCGCTTTTAAAACGTTTTTAATATCATCTGAACGTTGCTTCACATTAGCTTTGTCTTCGGCTGATTTAAGATGCCATTTTTTTACATTACTCTTTTGACAAATCATTCATCATTGATGAAGTTGCCCTACAAATAAAACACTTCATTTTGATGAATATTTTGAGATGATGACCTTGACGTCTCTCAGGGACTGCTCCGTAACACCATAAAAATCATGTCTCAAAGAACCGAAAGAGCTCCTCATTCCACGTTTCTTTCGGGTGTTTTAGCCATTCTTCGAAAAAATCCATTTTTGAGACGGTGAAAACTGTTTAACGAAAAAAAAAAAAAGAAAAAAAAAAAAAAAAAATAGTTATGCAAATAATTCGCAATATTTTTGTGAGAATCATATAAAATAGACTGTACAGAGTGGACATGAGTGGACATGTAATTTTTTGACCATTAAAATTAGTTCCTGTGATAAAAATTAACTAAAACAAAACTACTTACCTTTATGTACACAATCCATCACAAAATATCTATCACAAATTTCTTTTAGTGACTTAAATAATGTTATCAATTATGGAGTATAAATGCAAATGAATGCACTTTGAATTATCAACACTTTATGTACCTACTTACCTAAATGACGGTCCTGATGAGGGTAGTTACGAAAATGAATGGGCATATTCTTTAATGTATAGGGCTAATGAGTTTATAACATTATATATATCATAGTACTTAGGTTCATACTTTTATCTTTAACTTTAGTTTTAATGTGAGTAATGTGTCCACAATCGCATGTAACTTATTATTGATAGCCATACTTGATTAAGTTTTTTCCTTAGTTTTCTCCCGCTACTCTCCAGTCAACCTAGATTTTTCAATGCCGTGAAACTCTGTTATTGGCTTAAGTGATAATTGTCATCATTTCGCTGTCACTGAACAGCGCATGCAAACTCAAGATGCTGTAACTTTTATGCAACTGCATTGAACTGTTCATTGATAGTGGGGTGAACATTCATAACTCATGTAAGTTAATTATAAGCTGTTGAGTTTCCTAATAAATAAATAAAAATAACTACTAGGAATTTAAGAGATGTTTTTGTACAGCTAGTTTGTTCTACACGAACCAGGGTGCGATGTTTTCCTTCACCGTTTTGAGAGCGAGAGTGGTGATGAAATAATTTACACCAAGTAAAGCGCCTGACTGGATTCGAACCTACGACCTACAACTCATAAGTCGCGGCCGTTACCACTGGGCCACTATGGCTCATATTTGACGCACGCCTGGAATAAATTAACGGTTGTAGTCGTTTAATTCATTATGCTTCGCCAAACAGTGAACTGTTGGTCGATTCTGTAAAAATCTCACCGTGAAATCATAAGTGAAGTGAGCTTGAAGTGAGCAGTGTTAATCCCTAATGACAGCTCACTTCCTGCTCACTTAACCTAAGTTCTCACGGTGAGATTTTTACAGAATAGCACTGCAGGAAAGGTCTGATTGTAACGAGTGGTAATTTACGATTCGGAGAATCCCGAGCACGACGTACAGATAAATGGCATCGGGTGATAGCAAGCGAGCTGATAACCTAAGTATCTGAGCTGCCACAATTCGTCGATATATATAACGGTGTCTCCCGTTGAAACTCTTATTCTGTGTCAACAAATATACAACCACGAACTCTATTCGGTTGCCCAGTGTTCGCTCACGATGAAGGTATTGGTGGCGTTGACCGTGTTGCTCATCGTTGGATTCCATGTTAACGAAGCGACAGATCTCGGAGGAAAATTAATGGACTGGCAGACGTGTATCACTTTGTGTCCTGATTTTTGTAAGACAAACTTCAACTCAAACTATGAATGTACCGAAACCAATCAAGGAGGTGTGTTTTCTTCGCTAAAATATTTGTGCTATTGTTGGGGAAGATTCGGGTAGTGAAACGCAATCGATCGAGTGTATCATACTAATTGTACTGTGTTGTTGATTGTCATGATACTTACTATAAAATACTCACAGATGTATTTGTACTTTTTTATTTTACTCATTACTTTATATTTTTTATTTACACATGTTGTAACTACAACATGGTCGTTAGAGGGGTGTGTTATAATGCCGTATGGTAGACAAGGGTTACAAATGAGTATACAATTATCGTGTGTGTTCTATTTGTATTGGCCGTATCATTGACACTGTTATGAGATTTCCTATGGGTTGTCTTAATGTTAAGATACAGCCGTGCGATCCTGTAACCATCTTACCACGAAAACTTGGGTGAAGTGAGCGTGGAGTGAGTCGTCAATAGTGTCAATCCCTAGCATCAGTATGATGACTCACAGCTCACTCTAAGCTCACTTCACCTTAGTTATCACGGTGACATTTTTCCAGAATCGACTAGCCCTTCCCCACTAACCATAAAACTAAGCTTTCGACTGTGGTGGCCGCCACATAGCGCCCGCTATTCATCGCCGAATGATGTCATTGAAGTCACGTCAAGAAAGTAAATTTGTCTGTTTCCCTAGAGAGCGTTTTTGGACATTGTAAAATCAAACCACGATGCCATAATTTTCATGACAGCCTTCACTGTGGCAGTTACATGGAAGCCACTGCTGTCGTAGGAAACCAAAGCTTTAGAGGCAACGTCACTCAAACCGTTACGAATTATCATCTTTTATCATACCTTCCGAAAACCCCGGAAACCATCCAAAAATTTCCTTGAAATTCGAGAGTTGTCATTATTTTTAATAAAGCACGGTACCAGGACAGCATAGCATTACGGTGTCATTTGCGTACGTTGATTAAGCCGTGGGGACTTACGCTGTCACTCATTATTACTGCGTCTTCCACTATCATATTTCAGAGCGCGCATATATAATTTATTTCTGACATACTGTGACATGTAACGTAACACTTTCTCGTGGTGGATTGTGTTGGGTAGGTACGAGTACTTAGATGGTGGTTAAATATGTGTTCCACTTTGCGGAATTCAATTATTTATACGGTGACCTGCACCCTAATTGCGTAACACACTATTACTCTCAATTTTAATCATTTTGAAGCATATTGCTAATCCATTGCTCCAATGTTCGAAAAATGTGTCTGCTCAACAATGTAAATAACGCAATGAATGTTGTTCAACTGTCAATATGAAACCCATTGCTACTGATAGTGTGTTACGCAATTACCCTGCGGGTCCGTCCTATTAGGTCCTGGGCCTTAAGCCTTCTCTAAAAGGTGTGTCGACATAGCCCGAAGAATCGTAAAACTTAAGTGGCAGTGGGCAGGGCACATAGCTCGCAGAACAGATGGCCGATGGTGCTGGAAGATTCTGGAGTGACGTCCGCGTACCGAAAGACGTAGCGTTGGAAGGCTTGCCACAAGGTGGACCGATGATCTTGTGAAAGCCGCAGGAATCAGCTGGATGCGGGAAGCACATAACCGGTCGAAGTAGGGCATCCAGTAGTCGGACGTCTTACGGCTGAATTAATAAAAAGGTGTGTTAATATTCTATAGTATGTCATGTACCATCTCTTTAAACAGATAGGTGAATAACTAGGTAGGTCTCCGCAAAATATTTTCAGAAGACTGATGACGATTTGGAGTGATGTGGGGTATTAGTCTAAACCTTTAAATAATATTATAAAAACAAAAGAGCACACTTTTTTGTATGTTTCTTTGTAACGCTTCTATGCTACAACCGCTGCATGAATTTGGATGTAATTTGGCATAACCTGACAAAGGACTTTTTTTGATTTTGATTTTGATAAAAATCGAAACAAACGCATAAGTATAAAGCTAAAAGTTTCTCATTTTAAATTTAATCATACAAAAAGAAAACACATTTATTTCAATGAATGCTAACTCTTTTCTACATTTACGTAACCCTTTTTGTCATCGATACGTGGCCATGTTTGTTCGCATACAATATCCACATTAAGAACTCACTAATGAATCTCTGTAATGATACTAGAAAACTCGAAACTCATACTAATTAGCGAATACATTTTGCCTTCGGATATGTGTCCAAACCCCAAGTAGTGTTCTTTCCTTTACACAAAACGAACTCGGCTGGTTCGCTTTCATGTACCTTGGCCATTTATCTGAAAATTAAGAAATACTAGTTTTGCTATTGATAAATCTAGTTCACAGTTTTCTGAATTCGTGCACGTGGCGTGGCGTCTTTTTGTACAGTAGCCGGCACATAACTTGCCAAGAGTCCTCCCCTTTTCTAATTACAAGCAATCAAAGTGATATTTTTTTTGTTGCACTAAGTGTACATGCGCAAACTTATTCCCACTACGGCAAAACCTTGCCAAGTTACGTGCCGCTGACTGTAACGAAGTTACTGGAATCACCAAAAAGGTCGAATTAGAGTGACACTGGCTGGTGAGTCACTATAGCAGAGCGTCGCATCGATGGTTGCATGGCCGCTGTCTTCTGATTATAGTTTTTTTTTTTTTTAAAAAAACGTTGCTCCGCACTAGGAATTTCTCCTGTATTGTGGGTGCGGTTACAAACATTTAAACTCACATACACAAACAGCTAGACCCGGAACAACTACTTGTAGGTCATACAAATATTTGTCCCGTACCCGAATCGAACCCGCGACACGCAGCGCAGCAGTCAATCGCTTAACCACTGCGCCAACCGTGCCTTCATTTGAAATTACATTTTTTTTAACTAGGAGCAAATTAAAGTTGAAATCGTTGATCACAGTGTACCACGTTTATATATCATAGATTTCATAGATCATCCACTAGAAAATAGTGTTTGTTCTAGATGTCATAGATGATGCCAGAATCATCAAAAACGTTGGATAAGAGTGACACTGACTGGTGACAGTCACTCTAGCATAGCGTCGCCATCGCATCGACGGTTGCGTGGCGGCTGTCCTATGATAATAGATGTTAGGGGAGCTGCTGTCGTACTACACATCCATGACGCAAATCCACGACGAAATACTATATTCCGGTACAATTCTGATGATATTAAAGCTGCTGAAATACTAACACGATGACCACTGCTGATAAAGGCTATCCTGACTACTGAAGAAGAAGTATTTTTTAATTTATTCTACCATTTATGTACACACATATATAAACAGACAAGAAACATAGGTACAAAGGTGATGCTTATTTCTTAAGAAATCTCTTCCAGCGTACCTGAGATAGGACATTAGATAGAGAGATGTAGACAGCGTGTGAAAGAGTAAAGGAGACAAAAAAAAATACATATATGTCAAACCTACCCACATAGGAAAAACAAGTATCTAAAGACATCAAATCTAACTATCTAAAGAAGAAATACCAAGTGTATAAACCCTTTTTAAAGTAAATAGCTAAACTTCACAGACCTAAAGGAGTTGGCAAATTGTAGCAATAAAAACAGGAAATCAATCATTTTAGTACACTAGTAGTAGACTAGTAAACTAAGATAAATTAACTTCGTGCCTTTTGTATTCTCCGAAGGGGAAGCAGGGGGGGGCAGGGGTGTACCTTTAGTACTATCGTACAGTATAAGAGGTAAGTACAGAATTATTTCTACAATTATTAGAATTATTTAAATGAAGAATTTGAGATTATATTCAAGTTATGGAACAACAAACTGAATGTCATACTTAACAAAGTTCAAATTCCATTGCAATAAAAAAGTAATGTAATAGGGGGCGAACCTTATTGCCATCAGCCGGGCACAACTCCAGACTCCGGGATGCTACTGAGAAATTTCAGATGGAAAACACAATAACATTTTGCCCAACCCGAGAATCGAAACAATGACCTCATGCTCTGCAGTAACGCTTCCTACCACTGGACCAACGAGACAGTCACACTAGTAAACTTCGCTTTTATAAATAGGGCCCTTGTAGCTAAGTAATAACAGCCGCACGGGTCGATCGATCAGGTTAAGCTACGCTTGCTGCGGTTGGTCCGTGGATGGGTGACCATCTTCACAAGCCAAGACCCCTTCGTGCCTCGGAAAGCACGTTAAGCCGTTGGACCCGGCTGTCATCCGTGGATCTTTGACAGTCGTTACGGGACGTCAGTAGCCCGAAAATCTGACAACCAGTCTTACTAAGGGATATCGTATTACCCAGTAACTGGGTTGTGGAGGTCAGATAGGCAGTCGCTCCATGTAAAATACTGGTATTCAGCTGCATCCGGTTAGACTGGAAGCCGACCCCAACATAGTTGGGAAATGGCCAGGCAGATGACACGAAATAGGGCCCTGCACTCGATCGTTTGTTCCATATACGTTTGTGCTAGCACTTTACATTAACACATTTCAATTTCTTAGATTGCTTTGTTAGGTAGTCGATAATGTCTATTAGTTTGTTCCCTAGAGTGAGCTCGATACTGAAGTAGGTAAAGTGTGGCGGAGCAATTGCGATAGTAAGGAATAAAACTATGACTTTTTTCGTACTCATATTTTTACCTGTGAGTATTATGTCGAACTGAAAACCTAACATGAAACTTCTTTAGACATTCAATGTATATTTGAATTAATAATTTGGGATAATTTTCAAGTTATGGAACAACAAACTGTATTCTATGGTGAGTTTTGAGTGACCATTTGTAACAAAAATGTCCTAATAAGTTTTTGGTTGCAATGGAATTTGAACTTTGTTAAGTATGACATTCAGTTTGTTGTTCCGTACCATGAAAATTATCTCAAATTCGTAATTTAAATAATTCTAATATTTGCTTTTATGAAACGGAAAGGAAGGAAAAGGAAAGAAAGCTACGTGGGCAGTTTCAGCGGAACGTAAAAAAGTATAAAACGTTTTCTTTCTCTTTCTTTCCAAGTTTCAAAGATCAGCATGCCAACCTAAAAGTTAAAACGAATTATTTTTACCGCAAAATAGGATTTTAGGTCAATAGAACCTACGTCTTGGCGATTAAGAGTTTATTCTTTTAGCCCACACTTTGTAAAAGCAAGAACATTAATGTCTGAAATCTCCAGAGGTTTCGTCTGTCTAAAGAAAAGTGGTACTAATGAAAGAATATTATTCTTTTACAGCTTTGTAAGGCTTTTACAACTGTTACGGTCGTGCAAGTTTAATTTTTATTTCGTTATCTTGAACGAAATTTCTAATATTTTAGATCAAATGACTAACTACCTATACAAATAAATATAAAAAACAAAAGGACACTTAGGCGTCAAAGTGCTCGTCCGCCTCGCTGTCATCCGGAAACTCGCCAAGAAGACTGGCAGCATTGCCACGTTGAATGGCAATGCTAATTCTTTGGCCAAAGAAGGATACATTTCTCTGGTCACGTGAAGTGTCGACCAGAAGGCGAGAAATTTCCTTAAAAAGGAGACGCGCTCTCAGGCTCAATGACTCGAGCGTTTCGACCAGAAACGGCTCAAAACTGCAGTATATAAGGTTACAGTATTTGCGCCACTTTAGGGTCTCGGCAGCCACAGTAGCAGTCAGTTGGTTGGTCATTTCATTTAGTACTTAGTGTGAATAGTTAGATATGTTAAATATTGTAAAACAGTTTGATCTTTTATCTTTCTCATCATCATGTTATACAATATTTGAACATCAGAGCATTCTTGTATTGTATAGCAATTTCCTAGCTATCTATCCCGTATGTTGCACCTACCATATTTTGTCTCTGCATCACCCTAAGGTTGACGGGTAGAAAATGCCTCAGGCATTAAGTCCGCCTTTGTACAGTACTTTTTAAACTTGTGTATAAAGTTTTAATAAAATAAAATAAATAAAACGTATGTAAGTAAATGGATAAATAAATTTGAGCAATATTTAGATCAAGTAGGTATTATATTTCACAAGCCTTTAGTAATTTTCCAATAGTATCTAAAGTTGCGAATATAAGTTCGAGATCATTGGATTTCGAAATGGAAACATTACCTATTAGTTTACAATATCATAAATGAGATCTATTTTATACGAGTACATTACTTAATGTGGCAACTGTGTAAAATTGGTATTTTGTAGATCCGAAAATACTTATTTTAGAGAATGGCAATGTGCATTACCTATCTCGAAGTTTTCCAAAGCAGTCCATAAATAGAAGTCCAACAAAACTACACGTAGAAAATATTATGACTGACGAAGCATCCTTTGGCCAATCCAAACTAGTAGTTTTAGTTTGTTATGTTGTATTTATAGTATTTTAAGTTATATTATTATAGTATTGTATTGTGATATTTTTTATATATTAGTTTACAAGTATTCTTATGTTTGTAGTAGTATGTATTGTATAATATTTTCTATGGGCCCTAGTTGCCTGCAATAAAGGAATAAATAAAGTCAAACCATGTGTTCCGTTTTCTTACTAAATTAATATTTTGTTGACATTATCCCTTTAGGGAGTGCGCCTACGAGCAACTTTTGTCTCCCCAACTAATTTGTCTCTCTCATCAAGTCTACGGGTTTGTATCTATGAAAGTGCACGCAAGTAGCAACGCGACAGCTAGGAGGCATTTTTGTCCGCGGGGTTTGACGCAACTGTCGCCCGTCTATTGGTTGCAATGCAAATGCACGCCGCACGGCGACAAAAAAGTGCCAGTTGCCGCTCAACCGAAAATTAAATAAAACCCACGTGCGCATCGTACAAATCTCGGCGAGGAGACAGCGACAGAGAAAAAAATGTTGCTGGGCAACTAATTTGCTCGTGGGCGCCCCTTAATTTAATTAAGCTGCAGTCGCAAAGTTTCTGAAGTTTACAGTTATTTATTAAGCTACATAATAGTTATCTATAGAACCCTACCTGTCAAACTAGAAACTTCCATTCCAACTAACTTGGACTTGAGTTTGTCGAACACTCTAAGAGAACGCTTGTATGTATGTGTTTCATCATGATTGTGTAGAAATGTAGTGTGTGTGTTTGTGTGTGTTTTACGCTGCCTGTCAATTTGAGTTAAGAGGGGCAGAGCGGTGTGAACGAAGGGAATTGATAACCAAAATAGAATTTCATAAAATTAGTGGAGCAGCTCCGCTCTGCTTTAATGGACCTTAGTAAAACGCAACGTAGATTAGTTTTATGTACTTCAACTGCTGAACGTGATGCGGAGAAATAAGGAAAATTTTGTGAGGAAAGTTTTGAATGCCAATGTGGATGAAAAGTAGGGGAAGACCAAAAAAACGATGGATGTACTGTGAAAAAGATCATACGGCTAGAAAGGTGGTGACTGGTTGTACTCAGAGGACGGCAATAGAGAAGTATAGAAGAACATGTGGCGAGGGAGCAGGGGCTTTTGGCAGCCGAACGAGTTAAGCTACGCTTGTCTTGGTTGGTCCGTGGATGGGATCTTTACGCCGTTAAACGTTTAACGCGGTCATTCGTGGATCTTTGACAGTCGTTACGGGTCGTCAGAAGCCCGAAAGTCTTACAACCAGTCTTACCAAGGGGTATCGTATTACCTCGTAACTGGGTTGTAGAAGTCAGATAGGCGGTCGCTCCATGTAAAATACTGGTATTCAGCTGGATCCAGGAAAGGACAGGCAGATAATGAGAAGATGAAATCTATGAAATAAACGAAGAAAAAAAAATGGGATAGGGACACAAGAATTATGACTTCACCAGCTGAATGAACAATGCACATTTTCTTCGTTTATTATATAAAATGTGCATAGATATACAGATAGACCGGCTTATTGTACTGTCAGTTCACAAATGTGACGCCTCGAGTAGGTAATCTAATTGCCCAAATCTATCTTCAGTTATTAATATAATTGGAATTAATACCCGTCATTGTTCTGTCAACGGTTTTGTTAATTAACACTAATCTGATTTTCCAAACTTTATAATTATAGGCTACATATATAGAACGTTGTTCAGTTGTTTTACATAACGGAGCTGTTTTGTAAAACCACTAGAGATTTTGTAAAACAGCGGATTTGACAATCCATCAGCAACATACATATACCCTAAACTATTTCTGTATTTAAATGTCGATTAAAAGAGCATTATCTTTCCTCTGTACTGTATTTCTATATATATATATAATATGTATGTGTATATATATATATATATATAAATATATGTGTATGTATATTTTAGCATTATGTATTTATTTAAGTATACTTATGTTAATTTTCGCATTATATGTGTAGGTATATTTAATATGTTACTTTTAGACTTCACACATTCTTATTTTACTCGTCATGTTCTCGCACACTATTGTCTACATTTCTTTTTTACTTCTCCTTTCGCAGGTCTGCTGGAAGAAATTTCTAAAGAAATAAGCAATACCTTTGTACTCAAATTATTACTATGTCATATCCATATGTTTTTTTACTGTGTGTACATAAATAATAAAATAAATAAATAAATAAATACCCACGGAAAGTTTGTTAATCAAATAGTATAGGTATACCTACCTATCCTGATACCTGATATCCTTGATATAAATAATGTCAACACTTTGCAAGACACTAGACGCTCCCAGGCGTAATAACAGTACAACTTCTGTTGTGTCTCGTAATGCCCTTTATACTCACACGTTTTTCTTACCGTGAAAAACTACGTTTTATCAGCCGTGTGTAGGCACGGTCGTCAGTGTTGTATGGATAACTATGGAAGCTTGTTGACGGACACGTTTTTTTCTATGGCACAGTTTATACGCCGTACCGTAAAGAAACCGTGCAGTGTACAAAGGAGCTTAAGTGTCCTTCAATCGATTAATTAATTCACAAATTTTTAAACAAAACTTATTAGCTTACTCGTACTTAGTCTAAATCGATTTAGAAAACCTGCACCTTGTAAGTTATTATTAGTAACAGGGCATGCTTTAGGAATATACTATCACACATGTTGGTACTATTAGTGTTAGCGAACTCGAGAAAGAAACTGTCACACAAGTACTTATTAGTGACAGTGAGCTTAAGGAAGACCGTCAAACAGGTAAAACCATTTCCATTTTGTAGAAAATGATAAGCAAAATCAGCGTATAATGTTCCCACTACATAAAAATATAAAAGTACTCTTACGATATGGCTACTTGAATTAGATTATGCAGAGGCTGAAAATATATTAAATATTCTAGAATAATTTCGTCTATCGGAAATATTCACAAACTCAAATTAATCTTAGATCGCGTTTTACCTTGTTAACCACACACAGACACACTTTCGGGCAAGTAGGTACTCGCGCCCAGTGCCCTTCGCGGGCGCTGGGCATGAGGACTTATGTTGCTTCACGGACACACAACAATCTCCAAAGACACAAATAGCACATCTCCTTTATTTTGTATTAATTCTCTTCCTCTCAGTACTTGGAGCTTTTATAATGTTCTAGTGCGGAAGTGCAGTAATTAAATATTGTAATTTTAAGGGTGTGAGTCTGGAGATCTGTCATACAGGTCCCGAACCCAGGATAGATTCTAGCTCTCACAAAGGATAAACTGTAAAATGTAACTTGAACTTGTTATGAATCAAAATTGTACCTATATGATTAAAATAAAATGACTACAAAAATAACTGCTGGGACACAGTCCTCCTCACTTCGAGAGGAAATAGGCTAGTAGTCTACTACACGGATCTAGTCCAGGTTGGTACATGTCTTCGAATTTTTTCTAGGACATACCGGTTTCCTCACGAGGTTTTCCTTCACCGTTTTGAGTAAGTACCAATATTTAAAACTTGTCCAGTAAGTACCTATTAATGGACAATGTTGAACATTATCGGAAAACTAAGAATTCTATCATCCACGATTTCTCCGAAAGGTTTGGTGCTATTGTGAGCAGCTCCACGGCAAGCCAAGTACCTAAAATAATTGGTTTCCTAGAAAACCTCCTCGTCCCATTCAACAAATAAGGAATAAATTATAAGCCGTAGAAGCTCAGTACATCTCATAATATTCCCGGCTGTATTGTGAAACCGAATAAATTACGTATTGACCTAATTTCAACTGATTCAAATGTTATTTGCAAAATGGGTTTCATTCTCAGAAAAGCGAAGCGAAACTGGTGCGTTGGTGAATAGGTCTATCTGTTTGCAGTAAATGGAAATGCTTATATTGATTTGCTGCTATTATTTTAGTGGAACTAATTAGTAGTATCTAGGCAAAGTTTTTTAAGAGGACTCATCTATGGAAGAATGTTCACCAGACGAAGTTGTGTCCCCAAGCTGTAATGTGTTGCGGGGTGTAAGCACTGGAAAAAAATACGAACGTTTGCCACTAGGCAACGTGTCGTTGAAATCTTTAACTTTCTTTTTCTTTTATCTTGCTTTTCGTGTCGTTTTTGGTAGAGGTAATTACTGTTTGAAGGCCGCAGGAATCACTGGATGCGGGAAGCACAGAACCGTTCGAAGTGGAGGTGCTTGGGGAGGGGGGGGGGTCTATGTCCAGCAGTGGACGTCTTTCGGCTGAAATGATGATGATGTTGAATCATATTTTAATATAGGCGACCTACTGTTTGCATTTTTTTATTGTTTTTGCTGGGTTCGTTCGCATTTGACTATTCAGTATCTGACCTATGGTAAACGACAATGTGGTCAACGATGGAACAATAGTCCTTTAGACAGCATTTCGGCCGCGGCAGCCAGACTCAACTAAGACTAGCCTTCTGTGCGGGAGATATTGAGACAAATCAAAAGTCATTTATTTAAACTAGGCTGAGAATCAGCTCTTTTCGAACGTCCAAATTACAAAAGACTGTCCCCCAAAACGCCCGCCCTTCACCAAGTGCTTTCGCTGGGGAGAAGTGGCGCAACAAACTCCCCAGCAGCACAGCTGTCTGTTCAGTTAGAAAATATTTGATTGAAATATAATACAAGGTATGCAAAGTAATTAAAATTACAAGACACAGAGCACTAAATTAAATTATTTGCCATATGTGCTAGCCACGCCAATATACCAACAAATACAATAAAAACTATACGTAATTAAGCAAAAAAAAAAAAATTATCAAAATTAAAAATGTAAATAAAAACTTACTATCTAAATAAAAGCCTCCAGGTATAAAGGGCGTGACCGCTTACATACTTATGTAATGCTGGGTTCTGTTCACATAGCTGTCACTTGAAGTCACAAATGATAAACTAGGACCATAGAAGGAAACTAAATAAACAAGTTATTACTAATGACAACAATAAAACCATGGTCAGCAAGACGCACACTCTCTCTTCCCTCACTCTAATAATCCGAAGGTACGCATTGCGACACGACTGGCGAGAGTTCAGGCACAGGACAAACGGCTTAGTGTGCTTCCGAGGTTTGGGGGTATCACACCGACAATTTCCAAAGTCCGGGCTGTTAGAATTTTCTCATGGAAAAACCCAATAACACTGCCCGACCTGGGAATTGAACCCAGGACCCCACGCTCAGTAGTCGCGTTTGTGACCACGAGACCAACGGGGCAGTAACGGTGGAACAGGTTTGCTTAGAAGTAACCTATTCACTCAAGACTTGAGAAACACAGACCACGGAAGCTTTTACTATTACATGGTAAAAATGAACAACAATATTTTGGCTGTATGTAAAAATGTGAGGAAATGGAGTCGCTTACGTCATAATCTGTATAACTTACAATAGCGTCTAACGAAGCTTCACCTACATTTTCGTGTTCTTTCCCTCTCTATGTGAGTAGATGATTTGTTCTTATTTAAGTTTGTACTGGCACCGAAAAAGAGTTTTAGCGAAGGTAACTTAAAAAATATACAACGTGTAACGTTAAATGCGCAAAACCTGAAAATAGTTTGATCAGAATAACGAGCAGAATTAATTGAACCACTTTTTAATATAGGTCACATTTTTCAAAAAATCTTCATTAAAAACGTTGCCGTGTCTATTTATTAATAGGTTAAGCAAGCCAATGTCAGCGCAGCGCAGCGGCCCGGTGTCGACTCCTCCCTCGATAAAGCGTCGCCGCAGACGCAAGAAACGATCAGAATGGCCAGTAAAACTAAAACAGCACATAAAACCTTTACAATTTTTTTTATGACTTATTTTCTCTCTGAATCAATTGAATTAAAAATCAGTTGTGGTGTCTGAGGTTTTGCGCATTTAACGTTACATGTGTGTTAATTTGTGGTATATGGGCTAGCAAGCTTAGTTATTAGCAAGCGCTAGTGCCAGTATGAGGTCCTGGGTTCGATTTTCGGGTCGGGCGAGCAAGGTGTTGTTGGGGTTTCCTATCTTGAATTTCTCAGTAGCAGCTGAATTTGTATCCGGCTGCAATAGGCTCGCCCCATAGAACATACATGGGACCTTAACATAACGTGTAGGTTCGTACTATAGGTTCGCCTCTGCCAGGGAATATGGCAGCAAGTAGATTGATTATTTTTCGCTCATCATACGTAACACCTGTGTGTACCGTTCTCTTTAAGGTAGGTATAACCTGCTGTATTCCATCTTACCCCACAACTAGTAATTGAGCTTTTGTGTGTAGTGGAAAAGGTTTTGATTTGATTAAGTTGTCAGCTTGCTCATTCGCATATTCGCGGAGCAATCCGATTAGTCTACGGATGAGCACTGTAGTGCCACGATTCCGCGTGCACACATTTTCTCAAATCGTCGCAACACGTACAAACAACGTGCTCTGCACTAGAAACTTTTTCTAATAAGAAATTGTCCTTCAGTGATTTATGCTACAACCCTCTCAAGATACGAACAATAACATTAACCAAGATCTGTGGAAAAAATGTGTAGTGAAGTTTAGCAGGATTCAGGACGACTGGACGCGACGCCGAGCCCTAGGAGCGCGAGGCAGCGGACGGGAGTTTGCTGCTAAGCTTTTTTAGAATCCTCACCTTTAACTACTGCACAACCTGACTGACTGAAAATATTATTAAGAATCGCTCACTGGTTCAATAAAATATAATCGGCTTGTTATCGCACGTATACGCTCGACATATTTTATGCTCCAATTCCGCTGAATAATATGTGTCATATTTTAACACTACTTGACGTAACATCATGCCTGAATTCCCAAAAGGGGTGGGCAGATGTGTGGAGCATACACCTATTTCACCAGTTACGTATTAAGGGGCGAGCCTATTAATTGCCATTGGGTATACATTCAAAATTAGGGCTGCTACTGATTTCCACCACGAAACCAATTAAATATTCCTCCAAATAGCCATCTGTCTCGTTGAGTTTCAACATCTGCAGTTATTATTGCAAACAAAACAAAGATTATTTCAATTAAAAATGTTGTCTCCTATTTCGTTAATCTTCTCTAGTTCAAAACCGCGGCTTGACTTAAACATTAGCGCCGATATTAATATCTACAATGGAGCTAGAAAACAGTGCGTGGACGATCAAATGAAGTACCATTGAAGAGGTTTGGCCATATTTTTATTACATATAAACACGCACATCCTTGACCGTTTTCATAGATTTAATATTCATGTTTTAGTTGCACATAATATGATTGTATCTAGCCGGATTTAGGGATAACTTTCATAATATTCTGATGAAATGAGTCCGGAATATTAAATGCAAATAATCTGTACCTATGTAATCCCGTTAGCGCCAATGTAACCATGAAAGTATAATAATTAGTGTTTACTGTTAGACTGTATCGTCCCACTGCTGGGTAAACCTCCAAAGACTTCCAGTTTCGATCGAGGGCTAATATGGACCTGTGCCGTACGATTCTGTAACCATCTCACCGTGAAAGCTTGGGTGAAGTGAGCGTGGAGTGAACTGTCATTCGCTAGGGATTAACACTACTATGTGCTCACTTCACTTATGATTTCACGGTGAGATTTTTACAGAATCGACCGGCTGATCGTCTATTTACGAGTAGTCTAGCTCGTTCCACCATCTTTCACGGGATCTGCCGCAACGCCTTCTGTCTCAAGGCTCGAGTTGAAAATCCTAACGTGCCTGTTATTTTACTGCATAAGCATAATTTAGCCTATAACGTTCCCACTGCTGGGACACAGGCTTCCTCTCGGTGAGAGGGAGTGGGCTGTAATCCACCAGGTGGGCCCAGTGCGAGTCCGTGGATGCCACTTGTCTTCAAATTTTGGATCTAGCTAGGACATGGCGGTTTCCTCACGATATTTTTCCTTCACCGTTTTGAGAGCAGTTGTGATGAAATAATTTACACAAAGTAAAGTGTCTGCTTGGGTTCAAACCCTCGACCTACGACTCGTAAGTCGCAACCATTACCACTGGGTCACGACTGGTCTTCTCTCTGTTATTTCACTGGCACTTAGGTGTATATTTCCAAATTCAGAGTTCATTAATAGTTACGTCAGAAATAGGTACCTGGTATGAAGGCATTTTGTCCCCAGAACATATCTTTTGCAAAAAAGTAAAAAAAAAACTTTCTTTTTTCTTCTTTTTTAAAGCTTGCCTCACAGTCAAAGATGTGCTCACTACGAAGGTAAATGAGTTTTCCTACTAATTGCTAACTGGATTGGCTTCCACATAAGTATACCCACCACAAACCGATTCAGCGAAGTTCAAACGTTATAGCATGTTCTTGACATGTGGCTAATTGAAATCTGTTATTTACACGAGTTGAGCTACATGAGTATTATTTAGGATTAGTAATTGGGTAAGCAGATCAGACCAACATGTCGATTCTGTAAAAATCTCACCGTGAAAACTTGCGTGGAGTGAGCTTTCAGTGTCATCCCACTGATGCTAGAGAATGACTAAGCAAACATTTGCAATCATAATAAAGATTTTAGTAATATTTTTTAAGCTAATTCTATTGATCATTATATATAATTTCAAAAACAAGTATTTTATTTGTTAACACATAACTTTTTTGTGGACTTTTAAAATAAAATAGCAAAACTGAAACTTAGTCAGAACATCAATTGTGTTTTTTTTTTCTATTTCTTTTTTCTAGACTAGTCCTTATATAAGGACTTGCTGCAGCATTACTACGTCGAATGGCAATGCTGATTCTTTGGTCTAAAAATAGGCCAGCCCTCTGGTCACGTGAATCGTCAACCAACCGCTTGGCGATGTCAATAGTTAGTTATTTAGATATCTGTATAGCCAACGATTTTTTCCACTTATTATTTAAAAGAAACAAGCGATAAAACTAATGCGATGGGTCTTTCAATTAGATACACATAAATTAGGTATATTGATTTTAATGTTTTGATCCCGTACAATGATTTATTAGGGTTTTCCATCGGAAAAGTCTGGTACTTTGAATCTGAACCTGGTTTATGTCAATATATGGCTCGGCCCTTATAACATAGGTCTTATAGCTGGCGTGATGTAGCTGTATTTAACAACTCTGCCCACGTCGTTCGCCCGGTAGCGATAATCAAATCAATGCCACTGCCCCGAAGCTATCACGGTAATACTATCACGTAGACAAGTCAGTGCTTTGATTGAAAATCTGGCTACGTACCACCCACACCCGTCCAACTAATAGTGTTTCTGGTTACTTTGTAAGTGGGTGGTTCGTGGTCGAAGCGTGGGCGTTCGACCACGCAGCATCTACGTCGGATATGAGAGTTATTTTCCACATGCATTTCAGTACTTTACCATTGTTCGTTCTACAAGTTCTACAAATGAATACTATTCTATTTACTATTACATTCTGGTATTTTACTCCTATAAGCTACCTGTAAACGAGTATAATATTTCATTGGATACAGCATGCATTGTTCAGCGAAATATAATATGAAGCTCGTTATAATACGAGTATGTCAAATACATTTAGCGAGCTTCATATTATGTTTTGCTGAACAATGCAAGCCGTATTCAATGAAATATTACATTCGGGTAGTTAACTCCTACGGTATTCATATGTAAGGTAATTCCAAGAATCTGCTTGTTTTCGCATTCGATGAGTCGATGTGCAATTTTTCTCTGCTTTTTTTTTGTATTAAAAAAAAGCAATGTTTCAACATTTTCAACATGGATGAAGTTATATCAGCTAGATGACCACAATATGTCCCATATATTGGAGTGTCAAAATATACTATTCCACTACTAAAGACCGAAAAGACGTCACTGAGGCCGCGATTGCCATGGCCACCTACCGGATCCAACTCGTATACTTACCAATAAAATAATTTTACTTTTGCCAAGAAGAAGAAGCTAGATGGACCACCCGTGAGTTAAAAATGCGGCCAGGAATGGTTGACTGCGGAAGGCAGAGGATCTATGGCAACCACTTTGGAGAGACCTAAGACTAAGAGGACCGTAAATTATTTTATTGTTCATGGTAATGTTTTACATATGTAAGTATTAACTAACTAATGCTCGGATCATGGGGCCCGAGTGCGCGTCTCCTTTTTAAAGAAATTTCTCGCCGACTGATCGACACTTCACGTGACCAGAGGGCTGGGTCGTTCTTTGGCCAAAGAATTAGCATTGCCATTCAACGTGGCAATGCTGCCAGTCTTCTGGGTACGTTTCCGGATGACGGCGATGCGGACGAGTACTTGACGCCTAAGTCGTTTTGTTTTTGTATTTATTTATATAGTTAGTTAGTTAGTCATTTTTTTAATTTAGTACCTAGTGCAAATTGTCTAAGAGTGCACACTAATATAGTACCATATAATCGTAGTATTTCTAGTAACAGCCCGGAGTTTGGATGTTGGCGGTGTGTTACCCCCGTGCCTCGGGAAGCACTTTAAGCCGCTGGTCCTGCGACTGATCTCTCTCCGGTCGTGTTGGATTGCCATCCCATTGGACTATGAGAGTGAGGGAAGGGACAGTGCACCTGTGTCTACACACACGCTTGTGTACTATAATATCTTCCACGCCGAAAGTTGGTCTCAGCTGAGATTGTTCGACATGGCCGAAATTCGCTCTGGAGGACTTTATTTTATTTATTAGATCCTTAGGCAAATTAACATAAAGATTAAAACGTGGCGTCTAACCGACCATGAATTTATGACGAAGGGTTTTTTATTCTAAATCTGACAAAAGAAACCACGACTTACGCACGACAGACCAAGAAATGACGTCATCAGTTCATTATACAATCCAACAGCTAACGAATTTTTTCATCAGCGTATACTAATGACATGTAAATGAAGTAAGGTCGCGTGTAACTACCAGGCATATTACTACGAAAATATAGAACATCTAAATTGCTAACAGACCTTGCTGGTTGCTTTTTTATGGCTTTTTTGTGTATATGTATGTCAAAATTGTAGTAATGTTTTACAGAGATTTTTATTTAGGTAGTATATTTTAATTCTCAACTTCGGCCCAACCATGGAGTCAAAAACACCCGCATCCTGAATAAAGCAAGGCGACACTTCAGAGCTGGACAGCTTTTAAGTCTGTACAAAGCTCAGGTCCATTCCTGTATGGAGTATTACAACAGTTTATGGGAAATTGCTGCGTGAAATTGCTTGCCTGTCAGTCTTCTACAGACTGTGCTTCGGTTGGTGTGCGCAGGAGCTCCACGACCTAAACCCACCGTCACCCTTTTACTACCGGAATACCAGTACATTAGGGTACGCACTTGATAAACCAGTCGTACTCAGCGCTTCTTCTTCACATTTATTATGCGCACAGCCCTTGAGAATGTGAATTTGAAACTCTCTTCCAGCGTCTGTGTTCCTTTCCACAATATAACCCGTTACCTTCAAATCAAGACTGAACAGGCATCTTCTGAAGACGCTTTTTCCATCATAGACCTAATCTGCGATTTCTACCAGGCGTAATCGAAGTTAAAAGCAGACCCATTTAGTTTTTTTTTAAAGCTATTTTCTTCACTAACATACAAGTGATGATATAATTCAGCGGGGTGTATAAGCTTAAACCTGATGGTCTAATTGAAAACTCTTCTAAAGGACCTCTCACATGAGGCTACTCAAACAAAACCAAATAACTAAGTCGAAATACAATGCTCACAAAACTAAAGAAGCTCAAACATAAAGCTAAGTACAAAGTGCACCCAGTCCTGTTGTCTTACGAAACTTTGTCAAGACAAACCCAGAGGGGGAAATTAGCGATTTCCCTCCAAAGAAAATTCACTTTAAATGTTTAATAAGTAAGTAAGCTCTCCTTTCCTTAACTTGGCTTCTTAATATCGGTAGAATATCGAAATTTCCTTGCAAGCCCCTGACAGCTTAAATTTTTAACTGCTTTATTGATTGACTTGGTAACTTTGTTGAGGTTTTCTTATAAAAAGCTTTTTTTAATTAGAACGTAAGTGGCGTAAAAAGAGGCTGGAAATAAGGTGAAGTATTTAGGTCAGATTTATATAAAAACATAATATCGCTTTCAAACGAGTAAAAATACCTATTTTAATATTTTAACGATTGAAAAATTACATTATATTGGACCATAGTGCTGCCAAAATAACTGTTCTGTCTATTTTGAAAAATCAGTAATAATATGATTTAATATTAGCGGTGCGGACAGTATAAGAGGGGCCCGTGGCTAAATAATAACAGCCGCACAGGTCGATCGATCAGGTTAAGCTACGCTTGCCGCGGTTGGTCTGTGGATGGGTGACCATCTTTACATACCGAGACCACTCCGTGCCTTGGAAAGCACGTTAAGCCGTAAAATATTGGTATTCAGCTTCATCCGGTTAGACTGCAAGCCGACCCCAACATAGTTGGGAAAAGGCTACGCAGATGATGATGGCGCGGACAGTACTTCGACGAATAAGTGTCCTTTTATTTTTGTTTTTGATGACTAACTAACTATACATATAGTCAGTCAGTTAGTTCGTCATAAATGACTAACTAACTAACTTTTTACGTAATTTAGTTGTCTTAAATGTTGTAAAAGTAATTTAATATCAACAACACTTTCTAAGCACCGCGTTTATAATCAACCTCGTGGGCCATAATATAATAGTGCTTGGATGGGTGTGCCAACAAAATGGCGAACATCCGAACGACCTTTTTTCATGCAAGCCTTATTATAACGCGTAACAATAGAAGGGTAGGTGTACACACGTGGATTGCCGCTAAAGGTAAATCCCCTAATTGTAGCCTTCACCTCGTCTTTTTGTAATAACTTTGACTTTTGGTATTCTATTTGACACTACTCGTATTATCCTAATCTTAATTTTTGGCAAAACGTATACAATAATTTCATTACTTGGTAAATTAATTTGTTTAAAAACGTTTCATGAGATTTCAGATACAAACCAGCTTCAGAACAAATTAAATTAAGTACTATAGGCACTGAAAATATTAAATTACAATAAAAAAAAAATACAATTAAATTACGAAATTTATTTTTATTAATTAGTTTTTTATTTTGAAATTTCGATTTTAAATTACAATTAAATTTCGCAGTGCGCGGTTAGCCTTAGATCGAATTGGCGATTGGCGATTGACAATATATGACCAATACCTACCAATATTCTAGAGTCCACGCACTACGGTAGAAAATCGCTTGAGAATTAGCTTGATACATTATTTGCGTTTGCGATCTTCTTTCGCATGAACATGCAAACATCGCGCACTTAGTCTAAGAACCGAAACACCTTTACGTTTAGTTCATTCGATCAAGAAGTACATTATAAAATACTAATTAATTGCATTGGCACAAAAGACGAAGATGTATTTTGCTTGAGGGTAAAACGTACCCAAACAAGAGCTTTTTATCTCGTACATTGATATTCATAAAACAGAATACGATAATAATTTTATACGTTCTTCAAAAACTTGGATATACCTTTTTGGTTAAGGATCATCGGCGGAAAAGATGATCAGCCGGTCGATTCTGTAAAAATCTCACCGTGAAATCATAAGTAAAGTGAGCTTGAAGTGAGCAGTGTCAATAGTGTTAATCACTAATCTCACTCCACGCTCACTTCACCCAAATTTTCACGTTGAGATGGTTACAGAATCGCACGGCAGCTGATGTATTACGTAGCTTTCGTAGATAATATAATTATGAAAACAATACATCACTGTTATCGCAGGCAACAGTTCTTATACCAGCAGCTTTTCCGGAAAGAAATAGTATAAATACACAGAAATATAACTATATTCCCTCGTATAATAAAAAAAAGCTACATAGTATTATTTATCACTAGAAAGAAAAAAAAGATTTGTCACAGAAACAAATGTAGGTACAAAAAAGATAGGATAACTCGAACAAAAAACAAAACAGAAACCTGAGATTTAACGCGTAACATAAATAATTGTTAGTAGACGCTATGTAATGACCACAAAGCCCATACTAATCTGTGCCACACTCCAAATTAAAATAGATTATTATGAATAAGCAACGAAAATAAGCCCGGCTTTTTCTTAACCGAGAAGATAATCAAAATAAATTCGGTTTAGGTATAACGAAACCGGCATGTCCTAGAACCAAAAATTCGAAGACATGTGACACCCGCCCCGTCCGCCCCGACCGAAGTCGTGTGACCCGCATTGAGCCCGCGTGGTGGATTATGGCCCACTCCCTCTTATAGAGAGAAGGCCTGAGTCCTAGCAGCAGGAATATTACAGGCTGAGTGTGTATAACGAATGTAAGTAAAAACAATCAGAATGTTTCTTATGTCTTATTATAAAATGAATGACATCGCCAAACGGTTGGTTGATTCTTCACGTGACCAGAGCGCTGGCCTATTTTTTGGCCAAAGAATCAGCATTGCCATCCAACGTGGTAATGCTGCCAGCCTTTTGGGCACTTACCCCATTGACAGCGATGCGGATGAATTTTTTGATGCCCAATGAGCTCCTGCCTTTTTCTTTATATTTTTTTTTTTTTTTTTTGGTTTTTTGTTATATACTTGTATATAATATTTGTATATTTTTTAGTATTAATTAGGTATTAGTTGTTTTTGAATCATAAAATAAATTCTTATGTCTTTGGATGGAAAACAGGCCAACCTCTTGGTAAGTGCTCACCATCGTCTATGGCAATATCAGAGACATCGCAGATTCTTGGCTTTCTCAAAAACAAAGCTGAACTGACTCATGTGACATTATTTGAAATATTAAACTGATCTTCTAAACACTTATTTTGATGAACGCTTCTTTTTAAATTAATGAATCTCTAAAAACGTTTTGCGCTTTTAATGGTGCATACTTTTTAAAACAATTGAGCCGTCTTTTAACGTTTTGGCCTATTGTCATAGTTGGTCGCAGTAATTAAGATAGTGCAGCCCGACCACGTTGGTTAGAGCTGTGACCAACCGCGCGCGAGCCGAGCGAGCGAAGCGAACTGTGCCGCTGTAGCAGCCGGTGAGCGCTACACCGGAATGGACAGTATCTTAGCTTTTTAGTATTTTTAGGATTTTTTATTTGTAAATTTACAAAAAGAGGCGCAATCGTTATATAAGAGTGTTCAATAATATTTTAAGGAAAGCAAGTTGAGAATTATTAGGGGTTCGATTAAATATAATACATATAATACTTATTTTTTACTAAAATATTCTAGGTAGTAGAAGTAGTAACGGAGATATTTTACGATACTCATCTTATCGTAGCCCTGCCCTTTGGGGTCTGCTTCCAGTGGAACCAGATGCGGCTGAATATCAGTATTTAATATAAAACGTTCGCCATCTGACCTCTACAGATCAATGGCCGGGCAATACCGGATATTCTGAGGACATTTTATTAGTTGACTAGCTCTTGCTTCTTGTTGCGCCGAGCCACTCCATCGCATCGCATAGCCGGTCCGCGCTATTACTTCTTTCTCGCTTAACATTCTTTCTGACTTGTTTTCTTTTTGCTCGGCTGCTAAAGATCCAGCGTGAAAAAAAAAGCCTAAAGCCTTCCTCGAGAATTGGGTTATCAAATGCATAAATAATTATTTAAATCCGACTTCCAGAGATTAACGCGGTCAAAAGAACAAAAACAAAAATAAATAACTCTTCATTTTTATTATTAGTACAGATGTGTTTCGATGTTAATACTTACACATTATTGTACAGACGCCAGCATATTAAGCTACTACAATCTGTCAAATTTCTTTAATAGATTTTCAACTTTATCGCCAAAGTATAAGGTTCAAAGTTGAATGGGTAAATTTGACAGTTTCGGGTATTTTAATGCGCTGGCGTCTGTACCTTGTTTTGATCATCATTTATTTATTTTCCAGATCGTAAAATACAATTAGTTACACAATATAATTACATACATATTAAACACTTGTATTGTAGATACAATTGTTGGTTACAAAGGTCTTAAAACTATGTTAGTTTTGCACTACTGACTAATTTTACGGTGACATATTGAAAAAAATGTGGTTGCTCTTAATAGTGTACCCTTTTAAGTACAGACGTCAGCACATCAAGCTACCCGAAACTGGGTCACTGAGGCCCTCACAGATGATGTGGATGTTGAAAGGGAACGCAGGGCGTTGTCAGTCAGAGCAGAGCTAATATGCTAGCCCGTAGGTTTGCACGCTATACTGCACAGGAAAAAATAACTTTATTCAAGTCGTACTGTCAGTCTTTCTATACGTGCAGCCTATGGGTGAAGCATACGCAGAAGATTTACAACGCCCTGCGTGTCCAATACAATAACACGTTCAGTGTTGATGGGGTTGCCACGCTTTTGTAGCGTATCAGGTATGTGGCAGACGCTCAAGTGGATAGCTTCCAAGCGATACATCGCAAAACAATTGCGTCTCTGATGCGCCACATACAGGGCAGTCCCAACAGCTTCCTGCAGCTTATTGCAAGGAGAATGGATCATTGGACAAGGCTGCATGTGCGGGTGGTGCGGTCCTGATTCAGGACCGCACTGCTCGTACGTGTGGTTTTCTCCAGTGCTCCATGACCTGATTCAGTGTTTCTGTGGCTGTGTGTGTTGTTGTTATCATATTATTTTTATTTATATTATTTTTATGATGGTTTTTATTTCTTTTTTAAACATGTATGGATAATTATAATTTCTTAAATAAATGAATTGAATTGAATTGAAACTGAAACTGTCAACCTTAAGCTTTAGCAATAAAGTTGAAAATCTATTAAATAAATTTGACAGATTGTAGTAGCTTGATGTGCTGGCGTCTGTACATGGACTAGGGATTTATGTTTTTATTTTCAAGGTAGGGCCTTAATAAAACAATCACTAAATAAAACAGTTGTGGACGGATATACTCGTACTAACAGATAAATATTAATAGTTTTACTGCACAAAATTTATTTTCTTTTAGCACATTGTACATTTTGATTTTGGCCAACGAACGTGATATTATTTTATCAAGTGTTCGCGAAAAATTTATAAAATCACATATTTTTCCATTATTCTTATCATATGCCATTCCAACGCGATCGTAAAAAAATTCCATGGCGAATGCCAACCGTCCTTTTATGAGCCCAGAGTGGGTAATTAAATTCTGCCTGAATTCATTAAACGTGAATATACAACGTACACACGAAATGTTCTAAATTGTTGTGTGTTTATTGTAAATTATTTCCCTTATATCTGTATGCACGGAGAGTTCGGTCCTCCCTTCCTTTATTAGCAGTTCGACGGTTGAATACGCGAATGCGATTGCTCCTTCAAGGATAAGGCCAAGGAAATCTATGTAAAGTTTAGTTATGATATAGGAACTATCGATAAACTAGTAAGAAAGTACCCAAGGATGCCACAATTTTCTAAAGAACAATGGCGAGGGAATTGTTGAGCGTTGAGCGTCTACGTTGTCACCGTGACAGATACCGAGTAAATAATTTAATAAGTTTTATCAAAACAAGTTTATGGCATATCGAAGTCGGGCAAAATAATCATCATGAATGAAAACTGAATTGACTAGTTTATTGGTGGTTTTCTGACTTGACTTCATGACTTTTGGCTGAACTGAACTATTAACGTTGCCATGTAATAAAAATCTTGGTCAAGTTACAAAAAATACTTTGCTTTACGTATTGCATTAACAGAGGTATACTTAAGAAGTATATGTGTGCATCAGAATATGAATGTGAAAATAAAATTAAATATTTATGCTAAGAATATAGCGGTCATCTTTTTAACTGTTCGAATGCCGTAATTAGAGACACAATAGAAAGACAATTGCTTAGGTCGAACTCTGTAACTTAAGACATTCAAAAGGTTAATATGTAAATGAAATCGCGGTACAATTCGAGTATGGTAACATGAAAAACAGAAAAAAAAAACATTTCCTCTGTCAACCGGCCTACTGACAACCATCTGACAACTTGTCGTTCGTTTCATGCGCGTGTGTTAGTTATTTTGTGTTTTCCATAGATTTTCCGTAATTTTCTACTTTGTCGACTGCTTTTGCTTATGGACCCTGAGATTTACTGTTCCTTGTGTGACCACTGCTTGCTTAAGGATTCTAATACGATGATACGATTTCGATATGATTATTTTCTTATACAATGACATTTTTCAGTGACTGGATTACGAGTCTGCCTGATACCTTGGATTGTGTTGTGTGCATCGATATGTTTACCACTTTGGGGAGCCGAGTAAGGCCTACACGCACCATTTTTGTCAACTGTGCAACATAATTATGTGTCGATAAATTGCTTAATTGTTTAGTTGGAAAAAGTTTGTTGGATGATGCGCACATACAATGACTGTAGTGATCTAGAATGGGCCAGACACAAACCAAATATTACAGCAACCGCAGGTGGTTTTTCTTGATGACATTGTGGTTAGGGACGATAAGGAATATAATATGGTAAAAATATATTTTGTTGTTGTTTTATTCATCTAAACCAACCTATGACCTACCCCTACCATATTATTTATTTATTTATTTATTTATTTATCCTCCTACTGGAACGCCATACAGCAATTACACCAACGGAGCAAAGAATTACTTATGTGCTGCTTTCCATCCATCCTGTGCGTGGTGGACATCGAACGGGCCGCGGTGGAACACGCACGCTCACACAGCGTTAGCTCAATAGTGCCATTTCTCCATCCAAATCGCGCACATTCCTTGCGATTTTTTTTTTGAGATACAATAAATTTTTCAAAATAAATACATTAAAATTGTCAAACCGGAAAATTTTGGTGTGATAATAATAATAATATATATTAATGAAATCAAGCAGAAGAGTTTGTTTGTTTGAAGGTGCTAATCTCTGAAACTGCCAGTCGGCTTTATAACATTATTTTTGTATTTTATAGCTCAATTCTTGGGAAAGTTTTAATCACGCTAGACGCTTAGGAACTGATCAAAAAGAAAAAAGTCAGAAAAAACGCTATGCGAAAACGAAGTAGTAGCGATGCGATGTGACGGGATGAGTCTGAGGAAACAGAAGCTCACGCGGACAAAGTCGCGGGCCAGTTAACCATATACAATATTATATGCGAAACCCGAAACACGTGTCTAGTATTTTTATGTAAAAAATCCATGTACAAAATTTCAAAACTGCATCATGAAAAATAACAAAGTTATAAGCTTGTTATGTTACCTCGATGTCCGTACAAAAAGTTGGTTACCACTTACCACGCGCCGCCGGCCGACCGGCTGTGAGTGCTGTGTGACCTGTGTTGTGCGCATATGATTGCGGATATGTACTTAGTGTCGCTCGGTGTCCAACTTGTTACCTTTTTAAAATATTTTTGGGACAAAACATGGTGTAAAAATTATTGGAATCGATTCAGTTACTTATTCTGAACAAACTATATTCAAGTTTGCAATATACTAAAGATAATGCTGTATATCTATAACTGTCCTATAAATATATGTCCTATAAATAATAAATATTCTTGCATCGCATGTGGGCCATGTATGTAGCCTAGACACGTCGGGGTCGGCTAGACTTATAATTCTGAATACGTAGACCACAGTTTATTTAGCTGTGAAAATTCATTTCTATCAATGATGTTTTAAGTGGTAAGTAGGTATTTCTTTTTCAGGGTCTGTTGTTGATAAGACATAACCTCTAGAACTTCAAACTAATATGGAATACTTTTAATTCCTGGCTTCATATAAAAGTATAACTGAAGACAAAACTATTCAGAAACTCAAACTGTGTATTTTAACACATTTTTCTTCGGCAGACGCAAAAAAGAATGACAACAAAAATGTGTTTGGGCGTTCGCCATTCTCCTTTTCAGAAAACATTTCTAATCACAAAACTTTAAATAGCATTAAGACGAGTAATCAATCTTAGAAAAGAAAAATGACGAGCTTTTCAAGATTTCTAACTAATAAATAAATAAACATTTTACATTTAAAATGTACGTACTAAGTCACTTCGTCAGTTACAAGTTGAGCTTCGAATCCCCAGTCTGCGGTCTACGGCTACACGTATGACCAAACTAAGGGTCTCGGCGGACAGACCGACAAGTCACAATTTATGTAGATAATATTAGGGTACAGCTGAATAATCTCACACAAAATGGACGATTATATTCCCCAGACGATATAGGATTAGAGTAATTCAAATTGTTTGTTATAAACGATTCAACAAAATATGTCGTAATAGAAACTCTTGTTGAATTATTTGATCAGATGTTGTAGCGAGTTAGACCTTGCTGGAGGTCATCTTTTTGTTTTTAATTAAGATATATTTCGAGACGGGGTCGTGGTTAAGTAATAACAGACATACGGGTCGATCGGTCAGGTTGACCTAAGCTTTTCGCGGTCGGTCAGTAGATAGGTGACTCCTCCGTACCCCCGTTGGTCCCGGCTATCATTCGTCAGTCGTTATGGGTCGTCAAAGGCCGAAAGTCTTACAACCAGGGGTAACACGGGGTAACCAAGGGTATCACGTTACCCATTTACTGGGTTGTGGAGGTTAGATAGGCAGTCGCTCTATGTAAAATACATTCAGCTGCATCTGTGTAGACTTGTGGTAGCCGACTCCAACGTACTTGACAAGAAGCTAGGCAGATTGATTGATATTGTAAGAAATGAAAAAAAAAAATAGTGAGTTGTACACACTGGCCTAAGTAAAGTTTGTGTTGTATGTACACGTTCTAACGAACTATTTCCGTATCCTTTGCAATCTCCTTATATCTTCGTGTTTGTCGTGATTTTATGATGTTATTATATTGGAAATTGGACAAGCAATGATATTATTTAAGTACTTTTATCATTTATTCGAGATGTTTTTCAGAAAGGTCAGGTGCGTAGTACTCGCAACTAGAGAATGCAATCTCGTTCTCGCGAGATCTCGGCCTTTTTTACCGAGATTGATCTCGGAGGAAATCTCGGGAGTTCAATGAATGCCAATCTCGCGAGATTTGGGCTCAAGCGAGATCCCGCGAGTTTATAAATAACAATACTGCGAGATCTCACCAATTTCGAGATCTCGCGAGATTGGCAGTTTTGTGTGTTTTTTTTTTAAATAATCACAATACTTGAATAAAATAGGAAAACAATAATAAAATCAGTTAGCTAGCAACACCTATTAGTAAACAAAACAAATGCACGCTGTTGACTCGAGATCTCGCCCTTTTTTCGTCCGAGATCAATCTCGCTAAAAAAGGCCGAGATCTCGCGAGAACGAGATTGCATTCCCTACTCGCAACCAGCGTGCGTGTATTACCAGATGTATATACTCCTTTTGTATTGCTCATTCCAATGATGATAATTCTGTAGAGCCATATTTGTTACGATAGAGAATAATATTATAATCAACACTAGCTGCGCCCCGCAGTTTCACCTGCATAAATCTCGATCCCGTAGTAATATCGGGATAGAAAGTATTTTATGTGTTAATCCTGGTTATAAACTATCTGTGTGCCAAATTTTATCAAAATTGGTCCAGTCGTTTGAGCGTGAAGAAGTAACAAACATACAAACACACTACAAAAATTTCGCCTTTATAATATTAGTGTGATACAATCTAACACTGACCTAAAAATTGCAAAAAAACCTAAGTAAATTTTAATTTCGCGGACTACCTAAGTATGTCCGGCTTAATGATCGAGCTTTTCTGAATGAAGAAAATGTACTGCTGAATCCGCGAGTTGACTAATTTTTTTTTATTATTTAAATTGAAGCTGTTTTACCTCACTAATAGCTTGGTATAAACAGTTTTTTAATATTTTTAAAAATTGAAAAGATATGAGCGTTCAAAACTCTCAATTAGACATAGAGGGAAATACTGAATTGTGACGTCATAGTTCAGTATCGCCGTAGGTAGAAATGACATGCAAAACTTCGTTTTGCGAGAAAGAGATAGACAAAAAGTTTCTATAAGTTATAAGTTTTTTTTATGTTTCGACCGATTTCAAATTTGATTTCGAATTCTATTATTGTATTACATGTGTGGATATATTATCTACTAGAATATATAGTATTCAATATCATGCAACTACCCAATTGAGATTGATTGCAATGAGTATTATACATCTCTTCGATATGTTTGAAAAAAGATGATTAAATGATTATAAAAGTACAGAAATAGGAGCCTAATTGCGAGGAAGGTGTTCTTGGCCAAGTAATAACAGCCGCAGGGGTCGATCGATCAGGTTAAACTACGCTTGACGCGGTCGGACCGTGCATGGGTGGGAAATTTACATATCGAGACCCCTCTGTGCCTCGGAAAATTGGGCTGTCATTCTTTGACAGGCGTAACGGGTCGTCAGAAGTCAAAGGGAAACCCCTTGACTTTTGTATTACCCACAAAGGGTTGTGGAGGTGAGACAGGCAGCCGGTCCATGCTAAATATTGGTAAGCTGCATCAGGTTAGACTGGAAGCCGAACCCAATATAGTTGAGAAATGACGCTAGGGAGATGACGAGTCTATTTGCGTCGCAATCAAAATCCCTTTATTTTATTTTTTATTAATTGTGTTATACGTTGTCGAGAAAAGATTTTTTTCAAACACAAATATGAAGCAATGTAATTTGCAGGCGGTCAAATCTGTAAAAATCTCACCGTGAAATCATAAGTGAAGTAAGCTTGAAGTGAGCAGTGTCAATAGTGTTAATCCCCAATGACAGCTCACTCCACGCTCACTTCACCCAAGTTTTCACGGTGAGATGGTTACAGAATCGCACGGCAGTTATCAAAATGAAGAGGAATAGCGTTGCAAATATTATACGTACTATTATTAGTTATATGACTATATTGTTATTTTTGTCACTTGACTAGGCTCTCAGTTAATGTTTATGGGAATTAGTCAATGGAGTGCTATGATAAATAAATAAAATAGGGAATTTGTCTTATAAATTTTAAAATTAAAGTGGTAAAATAAACTTATCGAGCAGAAAACTAAATAAATCAGTATTAACCTATTTCCTGGGTTCATCTTGAAACATTCTATTCTTGGAACGCCGTCACCATATTATAACAAAATTACGCTACTTAAATTAATTTCACGCTAAGTGAGAAGTATTACCTCAATATTTACCCATAAGATGAAAGCAGCAAGCTTTCATCTTATGGGTAAATATTGAGGATTTTCTTACTGGTTTTACAAAAATCAAATGAAACTTGTTTTACAGCCTAGATAATTCTCTCAACTTACTTTACGTTTTGATTTTCAAATCCAAATGCAATCCAGTAGGTGATACTTGTTTAAGGTCACCTTTTATTTATTTTCGCCAATCGGTAGGTTTATATTTTACGAGCAGCGCCCCGCGGTTTCACCCGCATACGTCTCGATCCCGTAAGAATATCGGGATAAAAAGTATTCTATGTATTAATCCTGGTTATAAACTATATGTGCGCCAAATTTCATCAAAATCGGTCCAGCCGTTTGAGCGTAAAGAAGTAACAAACATACACACACACACACACACTCACAAAATTTCGCATGTATAATACATTTATTAGTGTGATTAAAATGTATGAAACTAGATTTTGCAACTTTGCTGAAGGAAAAGTCGTAGTTGTTCGGCGCAATAGTAAAAAATTATGAAGAGGACATCCCCGACCAGAATGATACATTTTTTTTGCTGGCCGAGTATAGGTTTTGGACCCAATATGACTGATCTCCTTTATTTATTTGTACACGTATGTGTAATCTATAAAATATATAAATGGTATAAAATAAAAAAATATATGTTTTGTCACTATGTGCTACCTTGCAAGGCGTACAAATATTGCAAACAGCTGTTTATATATTTATTTACCCTTCATACCGCAGCAATGTTGCTTGACGGCAGACATAGGTATTATAGGAAAGGTACATCAATAAAGCAATATCTTTCAGATAAAATAATTATTACGGAATCGTTTCACGTGTTTTTTACATCTTTTGGGTTCTCACTTGGCTTGTGACCCATATACGAATTGAAACGACCCATAATACGAATTGAAACGCTTAAACGAATTGAAAAGGCAGACAACACTTTTTCTGCCTTCTCAATTTGTATAAGCGTTAATCTTATAATGTTATGACATTATCTTATCACCACCAAAAAGGTCACGTGCCACAAACTATGCAGATCATTATCTCTACAGTATGGTGCTAGTACTTTCACGAATACCTAAGCATCTTCGCCGAAAGATATAACTTCGTTCCAAAAACAGTCCTTTCTTAAAATCAACCGGCGCTATACAAAGTTTCATAAAAGCCGCTTCAGGAATCTAACTTTAACCAAATATTTGCTTTAACGAATCCTTTGAGCTTGGTTGAATTTCCTTTATGACAATATAATCGATGGTTTAGAACGATTTACTTAAGAGCTTAAATATTGTCTACATCAATGAACCGTGATCAAATAACTAGAGATTGCTCTTCGCGGAAACAGCAATTACTTTTTCCAGACAACTAGGAATCAATTCTCTCAAGTTCTATCCAGTTTCAACGATTCCTAGTATTTTATAATTATTTTTTTACCTCTTTATGTAAATTTCCCCTGAAGCTTAACTTATCAACGAATGATTTTTTTTCTACAGTATTATAAAAGTGTTATCCAACGTTAAAATGTAAACGGAGATATTTAATTGAAGTAAGTATTTAAGTAACAAGGTATCGTTCAGAGAAAAAATGTTCCTATATTATGGAAATGCCAGCTACGACATTATTGCCACTGATGAATAATATTTTTATGATTTGTAAATTTTATATTATTTATAGTTTATTATAAGTACATGTATCTCGCACGGTTCGATCGATCAGGTTAAGCTACGCTTGCCGCGCTTGGTCCGTGGATTGGTGACCATCTTTACATACCAAGACCCTTCCGTGTCTCGGAACGCACGTTAAGCCGTTGGTCCCGGCTGTTATTCGTGGATCTTTGACAGTCGTTACGGGTCTTCAGAAGCCCGAAAGTCTGACGACCAGTCTTGCCAAGGGGAATCGTATTACCCAATAACTGGGTTGTGGAGGTCAGATAGGCAGTCGCTCCTTGTAAAATACTGGTATTCAGCTGCATCCGGTTAGACTGGAAGCTGACCCCAACATAGTTGGGAAAAGGCTAGGCAGATGATGATGTATCTACTCGTACGTATATTGAAATAAATATTTAGGTATTTCTCTACTTTCAAAATGACACCTACTCCTGTTTGTGTTTGCTTCACCCAAAGCTCAACTGGTAAAAAATGCCTAATAGCATGTGTGCATTAAATAAATAAATCGGTCAATGTCTAACGTACACAATCACCTCTGTCACCGATTGGCTAATCACATTCCTCCGACGTAATATTTACTTTGTATATTAGGAGAAAGATCCTTATTTACAGGTGTGTTTGAACAGGATCGATGTTGGCAATTTGAACGTAAGTGCCGAAAGAGCAAAGGCACATTACGTTGATATATATGTACCTCTACATAGATCGCTAGGTAAGTTTCACCTGCTTTAATCTTAGGTAAAGACTTCATCATCATCTCCCCAGGCTTGGTAAGACTGGTTGTCAGACTTTCGGGCTTCTGACTACCCATTACGAGTGTCAGAGATCCACGAATGACAGCCGGGACCAACGGCTTAACGTGCTTTCCGAGGCACGGAGGGGTCTCGGTATGTAAAGATGGTCACCCACCCACAGGCCAACCGTGGCAAGCGTAGCTTAACCTGATCAATCGACCTGTGCGGCTGTTATTATTTAGCCACAGGCCCCTCTCTTAGGTAAAGACATATTGGTAAACAATTTGATTACCTACTTAAATTGTCCGTATATTGAAATCACAAGTGTCATTCTTTGACAGTTGTATAAAATGTCTAAAACACTGCAAATTGAGGTAGGTTGTCAATTTGCTAAATCAATTAATTTCCCTGGCTGTATAAGAGCATGCCGATAATTTTGTTTCACTTATGAACTAATGAAAAATGTTAAGCATCGCAATTAATATAATTTGTTTATTTAAAATAAAAATATAAAAAGTTGCCCCCACTAGGAATTCCTCCTGTATTGTGGGTGCGTTTACAAACATTTAAACTCACATACGCAAACAGCCAGACCCAATAATAAAACGACGAATTAATTAAATAAAACCTCTAATGGTAATCTAAATGTTACAATGTTAAATTATTTTTTTGTTTCCAGATGCGAGCATTATGACTACCGAGATGTCAACTAATAGAGAAGTATGCAAGAAAAAGACATGTTGTGCCGACACCAAATAAATAAGAACAAGGAATGGCGAATGAAATGCGAGCATTATGTTACTTTAAAATTGATACGTAGACAATTAGTTTTGGGTGGGTTGGTGTCATTACGAAGTATACTCATTATACTCAAGTATTTCATCAGCTACTATAACGTATTCAACTAAATTGCATTGTTTCCAAGACTTTCGACATCGAACATCATAAACTTAGCTTTAACTTGAGCCAGTCTCCATCACGCTGCATCTTCTATTCTATATTATTATATCTAAAACGTTTGTCAAACTTAGACAAGCTGTCTACGCCGCAGACATCTTTGCAGTGGTTTTTGGTAACTTAACGTGAACTTATATTGTTAAGTTTGCACGTCTCAAACTAATCTCGGACTATTTGAAGTTTTAGTGACGTTTTACAAAGGTTGGACGTTTTGGTGACGTGTGACAACATGAAAGGTATTGATTTGTTCGTAAAAGCCTCAAAACAATCTTATTTATTTCTATTTCTTATTCAATTCGGAGCGACTTTTCGTTTGCCTAGCTGAAATAATTGTATCGATATCCATACTTTTTTTTTGCTAGCCTATGCTGTCCTACGCTTGAGTAAAGGCCTCCCTCCACTCCTTCCATATTTCTATCCATACTTACATTCTAATATTATAAATACGAAAGCAACTCTGTCTGGTACCTTTGGACGCCTTAACAGCTGAACGGATTTCGAAAGTATTAGGCGCGCAAGTAAACCATGGCCTGGGTTAGGGCAGGATACTTTTTATCCCGGTAGTACGTTTCCATGAAATAATTTCCAACATCCGCCTGGGTAAAGCCACAGCCAAAAGCTTGTATTCCTAAAAATAGCGCTTTCCTTTCCGTCTACTTACAACATTCTTATAAAATAGTCCTTTTTTCTGTCTACTTACAACATTCTTATAAAATAGCCCTTTTATGTCTGTCCACTTACAACATTCTTATAAAATAGCCCTTTTCTTTCTGTCTACTTACAACATTCTTATAAAATAACCCTTTTCCTTCTGTCTAATTACCACATTCTTATAAAATAGGCATTTTCTTTATGTCTAATCACAACATTCTTATAAAATAGCCTTTTTCTTCCTGTCTACTTACAACATTGCAAGCAAACTGACAGTATCTCCTTTCATTCATTAGACAACGGATCTAGCTTATGACGGGATTCTAAGAAAACTTTGTGACTACTACTTCGTGTTAAAAAGGGAGCAAAATAGTTTGTAAATCCACTTGTAAATAGGTAAAGTAAAGTAAGTAAATAAGACAACAAACAAGGCTGTGTTTGACAAGCGACAACAGTTTCATTACCACCATCTTCTCACCTTTGTCCGATGTAGAAGAAAACGTATTGCGCCAACTCCAAGTATAATTACTTGGAGTTGGCGCAATACGTTTTCTTCTCCCATTCTCCCGACCGCACCGTCACGACTAATAGTTATGTCTTCGAAAAAATATTTTTCGTAGATCATATCCATTCATCGCTTTCCGCCAGGCCAAGATCAGGCTTATTAATTTAAAAGTAAAAAACAAACTTATCTAAATATTAAAGCAAAAATGTTTCAATCAATCCTCCAAGTCCTCCGCCTTCCGCATCCAGTCTATCCCAGCCACCTTCTTTAGATCGTCCGTCCATCTAGCTGGGGGGCGTCCCACACTACGCATATCGATATGCGGTCTCCACTCCAGGACACGTCTGCTCCACCGGCCATCGGTCCTTCGACAAACATGGCTAACCCACTGCCACTTTAGTTTAGTTACTCTGCAAGCTTTGTCGGTAATTCCGGTTCTTTTCCGGATAATTTAATTGCTGATTTTATCCTTCAAAGAGACTCCGAGCATAGTTCGCTCCATAGCGCACTGAGCGACTTTGAAAAAATGTTTACCGAAAGTTAGTTAATAATGTAGAAACGTATCGTCATTCGTCGGTAGACATTCGTTTCGTTACACAAGCAACATGTCTTCGGAAAAACATTTTCTGTGAAACTTTATCGTTTTCCAGGAACTAACAATTAATCATCGCGGATGCTGCTGTGACAGCGTTACTCGTGAGCTGCAATCAACCTAGGAAGTGAGCGGGTTAGAACACTTCCTTCAGATTGTACTAGGTAATAAAACAACTATACAGTGTGCAGAATGCTTTTGAAGAAACTCGCGCTGTTATTCATCGAACTGTTTTTTTAGCAACGGAAAACTGACTTGATGGAATTTTTGGTTGAAATATCATTTGAATTTTTATTTTTGCGACTGAAATAATATAATGGAAAATAGAGATAAAGAAAATTTTTTCATCGAAAATATGGCAAAATAAGCCAAGCTTATGCTAACATAATCAGCCTATAATATTCCCAATGTTGGGACACAGACCTCCTCTCTGTGAGAGGAAGCAGGCCGTAATCCACCACGCGGGCCCAGTGCGTGTTGGTAGATGTCACATGTCTTTGATTTTTTGGTTCTAGGACAAGACGGTTTCCTCAAAATTGTTTTCCTTCACCGATTAATAAAATTAATCATTAACATGTTAGCTAACGTTAGGCGTATCTACGAGTATAACATCAACGCCCTCTTTCTACTTTTAAAACATTTTTAAACGTTTCATTGATAACAATAATAACCAACAGGAAATTGTATACTGAATTCCCAACAACGTTACTTGCATATAAAATGATCCAAAAATGATTTCATTAACGTTAAATCGTGGGAGGTATTCGGTATTTTTATATCTTTTTCAGCAAACATTCTTTGATACAGCATTCTTTTCATCGCAAATTCATTAACGTAATTTTGAAAGTAGGCTTGATATACGCACGTTTTGCATTCTTTACCTTTGACTTTTAGATGTTTTTTTTTCTCAGAACCTTATACAGGCTGGCAGGAATATTGACAGGCAAACTATAACCATGAATTCAGCATATGATTCCCCCCAGAGCAGAAATTTGTCATCGGCTATCAAAAAATAAGAATCTACAGTTTCATAGAAAAGTGCGACACCTACGCGGTCAAAATGTATTGAACAGCTAATTTTTGTTTTAATTCCCGACGAAAAATGTCAATGTAGTGGGGTTCAGAATCGTGTACTGAATCCTTGGTAACAGGCTGCGCGTCGATGACCCGGCCACCCTATTTCCCCGTGTTTGTCTCATGGAACAAGTATCCATACTTAGGTACATAATAACATTATAAATGCGAAAGTAACTCTGTTTGTCTGTAATTTTTTCAAGCCTAAAGCACTAAATCGATCGTCAAGAAATTTCACAAATAGGTATATAGCCTAGGACCTGAAGAAGAAAAGGCTAATGTTACAAAATTTTGTTTTAGTGCGGTTAGTGGAAGTGCTCAGGTGTGGTTCAACCAAGTTCCATTGAAATCAGTGCTTTGAGTGGAATACCTCTACTTTTCATCCTGAATCGAAGACATAGTCACGGGCAACAGCTAGTTTCAAATAACAATTGAAGGTATAAGTAATTGTAGAGGAGATCGCATGTCGGCAAGAATAGTGTGGGACACCCCTCAGCTAGATGGACCGACGGCCTTAAAAAGGTGGCTGGGACAGACTGAGTGTGAAAGGCGTGGGACATGGTGTTGTGAGGCAGTTTGGGAGAGGCCTATATCCAGCTGTGGACTGCGAAAGGTCGAACATAGTTGTGGATGGACTGTCATAAAATAAAAGATAGATAGCTGTTAAATACGCTCTTTGGAATGCTATACATAACTAATAATATTATGTTCAAAATGAAGTATTTAAATTCTGCAAGCCTCATTCTTCTTCTTCTTCATGACGCTGGCATGACTTTTCTCAGATCTTGTTGGCCCAAAACTTCGCCAGTTTCATGGCGTCATCGGTACAGCGCAGAGGTCACTTTGACTGCAAGTTTTGGGACACAGAGGGCAGAATAGGAGGGTGTATCTCCCTGCAGGGTGTAACCTGTCCTGGTCGACTGGTAGTAAAGTGGGGCTAGCATCAATGGAATGGCATCAGGGTGTGGATGTGCTGCTATTTCGCAGACTATGCAAGCCTCATTAAAAGCCGTCTTCATCGGTAGTTATAAATATACCTACGTTAGTAAATATAAGTCTTTTGAACGCAGACTTTCACGTTAAATCAACGTATATTAATTAAGTAAAATACTGCAGCAAATTGCGACGGCATCGATGCATAAAGATATACGCGTAACTGTGTCTACATGAAACTGACATCAAAGCGGCGCATTTATTTACGTTTTACTGAATTTACACAGTAAATAACTGGTCTATAACGGAAAATAAAAATATGTAAATATAAGTTTATTTTACAACTAGATTCTGCCCGCGGCTTCTGCTAGGACACAGACCTACCCTCTTAGAGAGGACGTGGATTGCAATCTACCACGCGGGCCCAGTGCGGTTAGGTAAATGTCACAGCTCTTCGAATTTTTGGTTCTAAGCCATGCCAGTTTCCTCACGATATTTTCCTTTACCATTTTGAGAACAGTGTTGATGAAATTAATAACACAAAGTAAAGTCTACTTCGGCTCGTACCCACGACCTACACCACGTCACGTTGTAAGCCGGGGCCCTTACCACTGGGCCACAACTGCCTCCTAGTGCCTAGCACCGCGCAACAGGATCATAAAATAAAGGCGAGATTTATATTGACCATTGTTTACCCAACTAAGTGTTACATGTTTTTAAAACCCCTGTATTATTGTAGGTACTCCAGCTTATAACCCGCAAATGGGTAAAAGGCTAACATAATATAAACGGCAACTCCTGAAACCACATTATCCCGTGGTTAATATAATACTGTGTAGAACTGTGTGAAGGTAACCACTAGTAATTTAGACGTCGCTTTCAGGAACTGTAGGTGCAGATTTAATATAAAGACTTCTGAAGATTACATAAGAAAATAATCTTCGTATAAAATGATAAAATCTCTTTTCTTTCAGGTCCGCTTGCAGAGATTTCTTTAGAAATGAGTACCTACCTTTGTCCTGCACCTCCATTATATTTTTCTTATCTTATTTACGGGGTGTAAATAAATGGTGACTTAAATAAAATAAAATAAAACGATTGTACATATATTTAGTTAAGCTGAGGTTAAAAATGATGTCAGTCAAAAAGCGCGACAAACGTTACTGTAACAGTTCTTAGAGCTTTGGTATTTGTAAAAATAAATCTTTCTTTATCTGATAACCGACAAAATAAAGAATGAAAAATAAGTTTAATAAAGAAGAAGATAGTATTTGTTAAATCTCGTTGATGTATCGAAGACTCAGGGACATCTTTACTCTTTAGTATATATACGATATTTGGCATAGGTACCTATACCTATATATAGAAACCTCGACAGATATCTTACTTATATATCTACTTTCTTAAAATTAAAATTAATTGACTAAAACGTGAACTATCGACGAGTTTACGTTCCAAACTTTATAAATGACATAATAGGAACTCGATGTGCCTACCGACCTAATCGCTAGAACGTGGGTTATATTGTTATCCCAAAATGTATTTACAGTCGAAAATCCTACCAAAGTCGACGAAATTACAGGCAAAAAACTTTCTTGGAAAAAGTGACACGAAAATTGATTGTATGGAATATGAGCGTTGTTTATTTTTGGCCTTTACTGCAAAGGTTGTGTGTGCCTACGCTTTTTATTTTTATAGGGTTATGTATATTGGAAATAAACCCTTCACAGTTTACAAGAACAATCATATCAGTAATAAATTGAGATATTCGTAACTTAAGGCGGCCCAACTTTCGAAGAAAGAGTTATGAGAGTAAAGAGTTAGAGTTAAAGAGTTACCGTGGCCCTTGGCACAGGCAACTGAAGGAACACGGGTGGGTTTTAGTCAGTAAAAGTCTGACACACCCTACCGTTCCGCCCAGAACGGGAGAAGTTATTTGATAATTTCCCAACCCAAAAAAAAAAAAAGGCTGCCCACACTTAGAACTCGGTAATTCGAAATTTGATTTTCCCAAGAATCAGCAGTACGATTCTGTAACCATCTCACCGTAAAAACTTAGGTAAGGTGAGCGTGGAGTGAGCTGTCAGGGTCATCCCACCTGATACTAGAGATTGACCAAGAATACATTTGCAATCATAATCGAGATTTTAATAATATTTTTTATGGTAATTCTATTGATAATTTTATATAATTTCAAAGCTAGTATTTTAATTGTAAAGACATTACTATTTTGTGGGGTCATCACCTAGGAAAAAAAAAAATTGAAAAAACAACAAAATTGATACTAAGTTTCTGTTTTGCTATTTTATTTTAAAACCCCGCAAAATAGTAATGTTTGTTAATTTTTGCTTGGTCAATCCCTAGTATCAGTGGGTTGACACTGACAGCTCACTCCACGCAAGTTATCACGGTGAGATTTTTACAGAATCGACCGGCTGACATGGAATAATATTCTCGCACAAACACAGTCGTGTGTCTCAGAGATGACGCAGCACATGTATCACGATTTATGCCTAAGTGTGGAAGAGCTTACAGCTATTCATCATTTTCCTACCCTCACCCTAATTTATTTGGAGTCGGCGCAACATGTCTTTTTCTGCCATACATCTCTATTAGGCGTTATGTCGGTAGCCACTCCCTTTCTAGCCATATCATCTTTCACACAGTCCATTCATTTTCATTTATTTGCATACCATACCATACCATGCTTATAAAGATGTTACATAAAGCTTCAAGCTAAAGTACAGCTATGCCGTGCGATTCTGTAACCATTTCACCGTGAAAGCTTGGGTGAAGTGAGCGTGGAATGAGCTGTCATTCGCTAGGGATTAACACTATTAAGTGCTCACTTCAAAATTTAAAAAATTACATAAAATAAAATAATAACTATTCTTATAAAATTGTGAACTTATTTACCTACGTATCAAAAGTCATAGATAAAAATTATTTATAATTTTATTGAGATCATTTTTTTTAATTATTAGGTATTATAAGTAAGGATATTATTATTATTTTGTTATGATGTTATGGTTTTTATTTATAATTTAAGTGTTCATTTATATTATAGTACTTATTCATCGTTTGTCTTCATCTACTCGTTTTGTCGTCTTTCCTGACGACATATTTTATACCTTACAAGTTGTAATTTATAAGAAATACATCGATTAAATTGTTTCTTTATTTTATTTTATTTTATTTATTAAGGGATAATAAACAACTACAACATGTATAGTACATAAGATTAACAAATTAAAGGTAGTAATGTTGCAGTCCACTGCATTATCCACAGATAAAACATATTTAGAGATCAGTGATTGCCACTAGAAGGGCATTACTAAAGAATTAAAGCATACATTTGGAAATAAATAATTAAATTTAGCTTGTTATCGTTACAGAACCAAATCAGTTCAGAGATAATTTCATTAACTTAAACATTGCAACAAAGAAATAATAATAATAATAAGATTACAATTAAGATAGTTTTTTTATAATATGAGATTTAAATTTATTTTTCGAGCATGCAAATATATCAGTATCAATGAAATTTGAATTATAGGATTCCAACATTCTATGAATAGGGCAGCGTAAGCCAGAGTTCGTACGACAAGAATTTAGCGCAAACAGAGTACGTGCACGAACCTGACGCACATGAACCGTTCGGGGGACAGAATAACACAGTTTACTCGTAAGATCAATGGCATCAAAATTATTGTGCACAATATCATGAAGCACATTGGCCTCTAGATATTTGCGCCGGTTCTCCAAGCTGAGAAGCTTGTACTTATCAAGGAGTTGGGAGTATGACAGAATAGTCTTAGTCCCATGACATCTGTAGTACATAGCACGGAGGTACTTGTACTGGACCCTTTCTATTTCAACTACGTACTTATGGTAGAAGGGGTTCCAAATAGGGACCGCATATTCTAGCTGAGAGCGAATGAGCGTCTTATACAGATAGAGGTAGGTTGAGGTACGCTTAAATTCTGTTGAGGATCTCATCACAAAACCATACATTTTAAAATTTTCTTTACATTGTTTTATATAGATTTTCTCACAGCTTGTTTTGTTCAATAATAAATCGATGCCAATAAAGTTACGAGTGCTGAGGTAAATGTAAAGAAATACAATGCTGAGAGAATTTCCAAGTAGAATAATTGAGCTTTAAATACCATTACTTATTGATGACTTTGTGGGTGATCTAAAAGAGTCACCACGGGTGGTCATGGCCACACTGACCATACATTAGTGATTCCGACGCACCGCGTGTAGTCATCCGCAGTGTTTCGATAACTTAGATGACTGGTTAACATAAATATAATAAATAATGTGTTATTACTATATAGGTTTTTTGTTTTGTAGTGAGATTCGTAGAATTTATGTACGAATTGGCTGCAGAAGACGTTACGTCAAAACCGATGGAGAATATACTGTCGATTTAACTTGGGAACTTACTGTCGATACCCTTAAATTGGAATATAGATGTAACTGACCCACTACAGCATGACCAGTAGAATATCGATGATTCCAAGATTATTTTTGAACTATCCCGATGCTCCGATACGGTGCAATTCCCGATGAAACGATTTAATGTCGCAACATTCAATAGTCGCACACAATCCGATTAGGGGCTCGCGTGTAGCGGGACGTTAAACGCATTATTCAGTTAGCATTGTGTAAGTGCCTGAGACAAAGATACACCCGGTCTCCGAGTATGTCGGTGAGGCAGGCGACATCGCAAGTAGGTGCACTTACCTGTTGAATGCAGCTTATTACGTTTTATTGTACCTACAAGACGACGACCTACATTAAGACCTGGTTAAAAAACAGGGTAATTTAACTTATTGATGTTCTGTGGAAAATTAACTGAAATGTGAGATTTTTATATGATATTAAGCTTGATTTATATGCCCGACAGTCGAAAATCACGCCATAAAAGTAATTTACTGCTCTTCTAATCGTAGTTAATTTACCCCATACGAAAATTAATCACAGCGATTTATAATGCCACTTACCTGTGCTCAGCAACGCTCCAAAGTATAACGAACGATATTATAATTTTACAGCGACGTATATATTTATTTAATTCAGAATTCTCTAATATAATAAGTAAGTAGTCAACAGGTAACACAGATGCGAGTTATTAACAACAGTTTCTAAATATCTCAAAAGTTACAACAAGTTACAACGCGCTCAGGATCATGTTACTGAGAGAGCCGTCCGTAACAATAATAACACTGTCAGGAAGACGAAACCAAGCGTATGTAGGAGTGAAGAGAAGGCAGAGAGGAAGCGAAGAGTAGGCATCACAGGTAGCTTGAGATCAGCTCAGAAGTACAAGATACTAACCGAAACAAAACAAAATCAAAGAAAACCGGACACTAGAACGAAGTGTTAACACGCGCGACGTAACTCGAGCAAGTTCGGTTAAGGTGTGAAAAGTCTGTAAGATTCAACAAGTGGTTTGCGAGCGCCGGCGACGCGGGCCGGCTCGGAGGTCCTCGCGGCGGGAAAGCTCGCCCGCCAGTGCCCCGAGCTGCGCCGCCCGCCTGCCTTCGGGGCGCGTCTGTGTGCGTGCGGCCCGCGCGCTACACCCTTCATTGTTAGCACCGCGCCTGTGTGCGGCGCACCCCTGTCGTCACACGGACTGCGCGCGCCTGTCCGCGTCCACGCGTCTGTGCGAGTGTATGACGCGCCTACGGGTCTGGCGCACAGGTGAGCCCGGGCCGACCTCCAGCCAGCTCGTCCCTGTCCTATCTATACCGCTTTTACAATGAAATGGCTCGGTGAACACAAACTACCTGCGTGCTACATTAGCGAACGCATAGCTCCCATAAGGCGCCCACTTTATTCACTCGGCTTTTTGTAACGAGCTCGTAATACAAAGCAAAATTACTGCTGCGATTGTTGGAACATGAAAAGGTTGAATTCCTCGCACTTGTGGAGTGCTCGAGCAAAACTTTCGCGTGCCTTACCGAGCTTCGGTACATATTTATTTAGTAAGCCTCTCTTGCTTGAATTTCATAAATAGTTCACATTGCATTGTAGTGGATAATATTATATTAATTTGTTTAATTAAACAAGTGGCGAGTTAATTACATTGTTACGTGCCTGTCAGTCTGTGAAAAGTTTCATGTTGCACATTATAATTTAAACCTTTTACAGTATTCCGTTGGCATTTCGTTGGAAAATTGTTTCCACAGGGTTCTTCCGCATTTATTTTACACTGAAGTCAGGCTAAGCATTGTTGTACCTATCAAAAAAAAATTTCATCCGCGTCGTAATGAACTTACTGTATCAGCAGTAGGTAGTTCTGATTCACGTAATTCCAAGTCAGTTATGCGCTACGTGTGTAGCACGACTACAAAGCTACGCCTGACACTAATTCGTACAAGACGCTTGTAATCTGCTTTCCTTGCTACGGCGTAGCGGCGTAGAAGAAGTGATACGTTGCGGTTGTGTTTTACTATTTTGCTTATTTTTTAATAGATTTGCGCGATAAGTTAGTTTCTAATCAAATAAACATCTACGTAAACCAATCGTAAAATACAATCAATAAATATCAGTCCTAGATCTTCCATTTACTAATAAATTAGGCTGATAAAGACGTTCTGAGAATCAAGCACTTAGAATTTGAAATATATTTTCCTACGTCTGTGAGGGTGTGTACTTACAGGTTAGGTACATTTTTAAACTTACTGAACCACTACCTACACGGAGAGTAAAATTACTGTGCTGTCTCATAATCTGTGTGCATTTGAGTGGTAATGGAAAAATTACCATGCACAGTAAAAATTCTTATGCTGTACAGTAAAATGTATCGGACAAATAGTGATTTTCTCCCAATCTCACTCAGAAAATTTCCTGTAGACATCACTTGCACTCACTTTACAGTGACGAGCACAGTAATTTTTCTAAGAATTTTCTCTCCGTGTAAAGGGTAAACAATGCTACCTGCCGGTATCTAGCAGATTATCAGCGTCAGGTACAGTCACCTGACACATGCTGAGCTGGACTCCCATTTCGTCCAGCCTCGAGACGCACACCGCACTTTGTATTTTCGTTATTTTGATTTAAAGTATGTGATAGTGTCACTTAATTTCTTTAAGATTGTTTTCATTTTTTATTTTTTGTCGTTGGCACCTTGCTTTTATATATTGATTTAATTTGTTATCATTAAATGATTTATTTTTAGAGGGGCCCGTGACTAAATAATAACAGCCGCACAGGTCGATCGATCAGGTTAAGCTACGCTTGCCACGGTTGGTCTGTGGATGGGTGACCATCTTTACATACCGAGACCACTCCGTGCCTCGGAAAGCACGTTAAGCCGTTGGTTTCGGCTGTCATTCGTGGATCTTTGACAGTCGTTACGGGTAGTCAGAAGCCCGAAAGTCTGACAAACCAGTCTTACCTAGGTATCGTATTAGCCAGTAACTGGGTTGTGGAGGTCAGATAGGCAGTCGCTCCATGTAAAATACTGTTATTCAGCTGCATCCGGTTAGACTGGAAGCCGACCCCAACATAGTTGGGAAAAGGCTAGGCAGATGATGAATTGATTTATTTTTTCTGTAAGTAGGTTTTTACAAACACTTTTACATGTCATTAAAAGTCATGTATCAGTGTCATTTAAACTTTTAGTACGTCAATAAAAGTCATGTGTAAGTGTTAATAGTGCTTTGTGTTATATCTTTTTCATTACTATAAAATTGGTTATGTCTTTTGTGTGCACTAAATAAATGGTTTATATATTATTTAGGTAGCTACTTATTTGAGAGATACATAAATGCGTATCTATGTATTAACGTAAGTAAATAAATAAATTACTATCTATTACAACAATTAATAATATTCCGCCGACGTACGAAACGGCAAGGAGAGGTGATATAGGTACCACATTTGTTTATGCCCACATTTTGATGACAGTTGGTCGATTCTGTAAAAATTTCACCGTGAAATCATAAGTGAAGTGAGCACTTAACAGAGTTAATCCCTAGCGAATGACAGCTCACTCCACGCTCACTTCACCCAAGCTTTCACGGTGAGATGGTTACAGAATCGCACGGCTGTATAGCGTTTCAGTGTAGTGAGACTGTTGTCAGTTACTGGTAATGTCAATGCTGAGGTGCTTCTGAGAGCTTCTGTGAAGGCCTCCGCGTTTTTTACCTTTTAGAAGTGGTCCTCTAGACCGCGAAACTTGATCGGCCATTTTATTTAAATCATTCATTATCATTCATCATAAGTATTTTTTTTTCCTCATAAACAATGCACTTACCATGTTATCTCTCCTCTGCTAAGGCTTTGAGTCAGTCTTTGTTCCTTTTATAATTATGTTGCATAAAGTTTAACCCTTAATTGCATGATTTTTACTTTTTAAGCAAATTAAATTTATTTGGACATAACATTAGCTCTATAGTAAGGAAAAAAATTTATAAAAAAATATATTCACAAAAACACTTTTTTTTTATATAAATGGCCTGGTGGAAATTTACATCTTTATGTAATCAGAACGAATCTACTGGGAACAAACTGAATTGAATTTATTGAATATCTCTAACAGTTGGGAATCCCCGTGCTCTGTGGAAACGAAAATATGGCATTGGATTGGTTGATGGAAATTTCCATCTCGATGCAGTTAAGGGTTAATTTGAAGTGTCTTTTTGTAATGTCAAAATAACAGCTTTTTAGTAAATGCATAATTATGAATGTATGTATGGTACTTATAAAAAAAAATCAATTTTTTAATTTTATTGTTGTTTGTCAGTCTGTTTGTTCCGGCTTATTTCCGAAACGCCGTGACCGATATCAACGGGACTTTCACTGGCAGATAGTAGCAGGTCGATTATGGAAAAATCTCACCGTGATAACTAAGGTGAAGTGAGCTTAGAGTGAGCTGTGAGTCATGCTGATGCTAGGGATTGACGCTTTTGACGACTCACTTTACGCTCACTTCACCCAAGTTTTCACGGTGAGATGGTTACAGAATCGCACGGCTGATGTTATAATAATAACTTAAGCTACTTTTATTTTAGACACAAAAAAATGGATTCCTGGAAAAAAACCGTGAATTCCGACATGCACGCGAACGAAGTCACGGGCGCAGCTAGTACCTTAGTATTCAATTTAAATATAACTAATAAAGAAATCTCAACAAAGATCGGATTGTGTTGGTATTCAAAGAACATTGAAATGTACAGACGCCAGCACATCAAGCTACTACAATCTGTCAGATTTCTTTAATACATTTTGATCTTTATCGCTAAAGAATAAGGTTCAAAGTTGATTGGGAAAATCTGACAGTTTCGGGTAGCTTGATGTGCTGGCGTCTGTACATACAAGAATAGCTCATCAATTAATCTGCCTAGCCTTTTAGAAATCTACCAAACATATTCTGTACAAGAAGCAGCTGCCCGCGTGTGGATAGATAAATATCAACAGTATCTAACGGGATGTAAATTTAAGACATCAAGGTATACGAAACCAGAATGGATTGGGACAAGAAAACGAGTAACATAACGTTATAGCCGTTTACTCTACACGGAACTAACTCTAAAATGCCCTCCTAATGCTTTTTATACCCTTTTACAAGAAAAAAAAACGGCCACCAGATGGCGTGCTAGGCAACATCCGGAAATAAAATAATATTAAATATTATTATTTTAATACGGTTTGCAACGACTTCCGTTTACTGATCAGAGACGGTATTTTGAGCCCTGGATGTCAGTTGCAAAAAGTCTCAAATAATTTACACAAACGTTTATAAAATTATTTCATTTAATTACATTAAAAGCAAAAGCTAACAAAGGTTTAGAAAGAAACTACCGCTGGTATAATTTATAGTGACGACGTTCAATTTCGTTGAGCGTCGTCCGAACCTTTTCTAATTCGAATTTATTCAAATAATTTATTTTCTCTTCACAAACAAAGCAATCTTATAAACTACGTGACAGTAGTTTGTCAGATACCGATTGCGGCACTAGGAATACCAGCACCCTAATTGCAAAACACAATCAATCAATATCAATGCGAATCATTTTGACAGATATTGCTAGTTCATTGCTTTATATGTTCGAAAAAGTTGTCTGCTCAACAAAGTCAATAACGCATTTAATGTTGTTGAACTGTCAAAATAAAATCCATTGCTACTGATAGTGGGTTACGCAATTACCTCGCTGTAGATATAGCAGATCATCAGAAGGCCAATTTCAGTAATTACAAACGTTCAAAATCTAGTCATAATCTCATATAAACGACGATCAATGTCAAAAACATTACAAAAATGTAGGGAAATTAGAAATTTTTCAACAAATTGTTACTGAGATCAGACTGTGAACTTTCTTAAAAATAACGAGAATTGCCCTCTGGGTTCCACACATATGGTATGTAAGCATACTTTTTTTAAACTCGATATAGAAAGAAAGAACGTTTATTTGGCACATTACCAAGGAACACATGAAAACTAACATAAAATATGCAATATTTACGATCGGTTACCGAACTATATCGATAAGTATCAGTGTTGCAATATTCCGTACGTTCCAATAAAATATTCTCAAAGTATAAATTGAAAAGCGTTTCCACTTGGGGGTCGATCCAATTGTAAAATTCTGAGAAAATTTCATACAAGTCGTTTGTGGAGTAGCTTTGATGTAAGATACTGAAGACAGGTATGTACTTTTACATACAGCCGGTCGATTCTGTAAAAATCTCATAGTGAAAACTTGCGTGAAGTGAGCTGTCAGTGTCATCCCAGTAATGCTAGGGATTGACCAAGCATACATTTACAATCATTATCGAGTTCTTCATAATATTTTTTATGCTAATTCTATAGATGGTTATAAAATAAAATAGAAAACAAAAAAGGAATAGTCAGAATGTCAATGACATTTCGTGAATCGGGTGAAGTGATCACACCACACAACTTTTTTTCGCTCCGTAGCAACTGGACAGATTCTCAGCTGGACAGATTCTCAACTGGACAGATTCTCAGCTAGACAGATTCTCAACTGGACAAACTACAGTCGTGAAAAAAATTATGAAAGAAATTGAAAAGTTTATTGAAAATATAACAAAACAAATTCAACTAAAATAAAACATTTGTAACTTCTGGTTAAAAATTCAAACTTAAATTAAAACTTCACAAATTATTCGTTGTTAAGTTACATAGGCGATCTAAGCATGTCATGACTGAAATTTTGTTCTCAACGCAATCCGATATTATATTTTTTATCTGCTCATCAACCCGAATTTGCTTTAATCGGCGCTTTGTTTCTTCACAGTGATAGTAACTTTTTATTATTTTAGTATCAACGATTTGCGATTCTTTTTTTTAATAACTGTAGGAACAAAAAGACGGATGGATTTTTTGGTATTTTAGCATTCATTCTTCGATGCCACCCTTCGACAGTGTTAGTTGTCCGAAATTTTTCTCTGTATCAAGATAACTGCTCAGACGTAATTAGCGTCATCCAATAATTTGAGAAATAATTGAAAAAAGCTTTACATTGATCATCATTTGTAGCGATTTCATTTATTGACAAAAAGCCCTCGGGTATTAACGTCCTGGGCAAATGCGTACATAATTGTGTCAATTTCCGACCATTTTTAGCAGAAGAAAATTTTAATACATTTGACTTTTTCCACACGGCATGCAAAAAATGATAATAACATCCTTTAACGGTAACATCCGGATAGATACATTTTACAGTTTGAACAATTGCAATTTCATAATCGCACTTAAAGTGACTTATATTCACAAACAATTGCTCTTTTAAAATTCGAAACATTCTTGTAGGTATAAGTTTCCAAAGACTTATTTGGTAAAAGAAACAAAGAAAACAAGAACGATTCAGAAAATTAAATAAATTAATTTATTAATTTTAAATACTGTAGTACATTATTTTGATCTATCTCGCAAATGATTTGATCTATCTCTCTAAGCGCAAAAAAATGTGTTTATTAGAAACCTCTGAAATGATCAGTGTTTTTCTACTACATTATGCATGTGTTATACATACTCGTATAAACCTTCCTCTTGAATCACTCTATATATTAAAAAAAACCGCATCAAAACCCGTTGCGTAGTTTTTAAAGATCTAAGGAAACATAGGGACAGACAGCGGGAAGCGACTTTGTCTTTGTCTATACTACGTATAGTGAAGAAACAATATCCCAAATAACAAAATTATGAGTTTTTGCTTTAAAACATCTTTAGCGATTTCACAATTTCCGTTTGTTTTTTATGTAATTTAGTGCTAAAGGATTTTATTTTTAGCATGGAACTCACGCGCGTACTATGCTTTTAGTCTTAAGTAAGTTACTTAATTGTAACTTAATTATGCAAGTTAAAGTCAACATGTAGAGTATTAGAATTGCCCGTTTATCATTATGTCACCGACTGTACACATCCTGTCCAGTCGCTATTCTGTCCAGCTGAGAATCTGTCCAGTTGAGAATCTGTCCAGCTGAGAATCTGTCCAGTTGCTACGGAGGGCTTTTTTTTGTGCGAAAAGATTAAATAAACAAATAAATAATAATAATATCGCCCTTTTCTTCTGAATTGTTTTAGGTTTTTTTTACATTCAAGTTAGATTATGTCCCTCAATTCAGCATGCCTTTTGGCAAAGGCCTCCTCTAGCAATTTCCATTGATTTCTATCACGAAGCTCTCCTCCAGATAGGACCCGCTGTAAGTTTTAACCCGTCCTCCCATCTCCTTTTTTGTTTTCCTCTGCTCCGTTGGTTGTTCCTGGGATAACAATCATTTACGATTCGACACCATTTTTCCATGTTTTCTCTCATCATTTAGCCAGTCCATCTCCTCTTTAGCTGGTCAATTCTGGACAGGACATCGGTTACTTTAAAACAAACGAATATATAAATTACATATGTATTTTGTGTTAAATTCAGCCTTTTCTCATAATATGCCATGCGAAAAGTTATTCAATTCCTTAACTATTGCAGACAATTAATATAAATAATTTTAATTTAAACCTATTCATAATTAGATAATTTTGAGTACCTAACGGTCGATTCTGTAAAAATCTCACCGTGAAATCATAAGTGAAGTGAGCACTTAATAGTGTTAATCCTTAGCGAATGACAGCTCACTCCATGCTCACTTCACCCAAGCTTTCACGGTGAGATGGTTACAGAATCGCACGGCTGTAGTGTTTGTACCTAGTTGCTGCATGGAGAATTAAAACTTAGTAATATAATAATAATAAAATGAAACCAATGTTGAGGAGCTTGTGGCCAAGTAATTACAGCCATACGGATCGATCGATCAGGTTAAGCTACACTTGCCACGGTTGGTACGTGGATGGGTGACCATCTTACCAAAACCAAGACTCCTACGTGCCTCGGAAAGCATGTTAAGCCGTTGGTCCCGGCTGTCATTCGTGAATCATTGACAGTCGTTACGGGTAGTCAGAAGCCCGAAAGTCTGACAATCAGTCTTGCCAAGGGGTATTGTATACCCAGTAGCAAAGGCTTCTCCCCATGATTTCCAGCACTTTCGATCCGGGGCTAAAGTGGACCACTAGTCGTTTGTTTTCTCCAGCTCGTCCCGCCAACTTCTACGGTGTCTGCCGTCTCATTACTTTTTTTCAAAATGTTAAAAAGAAACCCTTTTGGTGCTACTGAGTCTGTCTGTCTGTCTGCCCATCGGTCAGAGCTGGATATCTACAGGGTTATTTTTCAAAGACCAGCCAAATCTAAGGATGTGGTACAGACCATCAAACTGAACAATTTTTTCCATGGGACAAACATCGTATTCGCGAATAAAAATTCAGCCGTCCCATACGTTTAGGTCGAGTAGGTATTGAAGTTTTCTAAGGGACAGTTGATAAATTTTTCGCGAATACGATATTAGTCCCATGGAGAAAGTTGTTCAGTTTGATGGTCTGTACCACATCCTTAGATTTGGCTGGTCTTTGAAAAATAACCCTGTATAGAATTTTTGCTCAGAATTTTGTAAAGTCAAAACTCACGATCACTTTAACTTGGTTGGAAAGGGCTATAGCTGCCTATTACTATTACAAAGTAAGTTTTTTACAATTTGTAGGTCAGTGTCAGCTTTTATGTTGGTCAAACTACAGAGACTCTATTATAAGTTAAGTATAACAGCAAAAAAATGTTGGGGTATTTAAGGTATTTAGTTTTGGGGGGTTGTAATAATGAAACTCAATCCACATATTTTTAGATTTTGTCCTTACTTTACTGCCATCTGTTCAAAAAATTATGAACCAGTTTTGAATTGGCTTCTGGTTACTTTAATGACAGCGTAACAGATGGCGCTAGTAAAGCTCTACTCTTCTGTCATAGGCCTAAAAATATTTTTTGTTTAAATGACTAACACATTTTAAGTGACTGGTCCAAAAGGGCTACAGTATTCTTTAATGTTTTGTATTTATATTTAATTTAAATAATCAGCAACTCCAACCGGATATACATTTTTACACGATTTTCTACATCCTCAATTACATCTGCACTGCTGTGAAACTTCCATCTTTTTTGTGGAAGTGGATGTTTACGTTAGACAGAAAGGGACAACCTATCCACTTATGCTATTTATTTTCTGTTCTGACGCATGTAGAACCGTAGAACGTAAAATATCAGAGAATGAAAGCGTCAAATCAATCTGTCATTCGTCGACGGCGAATAGGCCGCATCAGCGGACTCGAGCTAGGTACGAGTTATTTTACAATTTATTGTAAACTGAACTGTACAAGAATGCATTATCGACTGTGAGACGCGTGTGCGAAGTGTTCGTAAAAAAATAATTGAACTAAACATTATCGACAATAAGATGCCTTTTGTAAACATCAAGAAGCAATATCTAGCAATCGGGATGTTGATTTTCGTTATATTGTTTTTATTTAATACTAGGCCTGTTTTTCAATGCCAGTTTAATGCAGAAGTGAGTTCATATCTCCCAGTGATTTACGGGATTACTCCGACGTACTTGAGACTCGCACAAAAAGCGGATCTTACAAGGTAAGAATTGTTTATCGTGATTCTTCTGCCCTTGATTCACAGTATAGTTACCTCATTTGTTTGGCTAAAGTATTTGGCAATGGGTACTCTTCCCAAGCCGACAATTATTTTAATTGGTTAATTGATGAGCTTGCACAATGAGTACCTACCTTGAGAATGTGCAGTAGGTAGGTACTCGTCATACGCTAAGTAGGTACGAACCGACGAGCTTTTAATTGTGGAGTTCGAAGAAATCTGATTTAATTTATTACTCACTTTTTGATCCGGGAATATTGTCTTGTTTCATTTTAAATTAAATTATTGGTGCTTGGGTAGATACCCAATGTACCCAAGCTACCACACACCTACCCAAGGTAGCATTAATTTCCACACTAATAAATAGATATTTGTTAATGTGGAAATTAATGCTACCACACAGTAGAGAAAGCAAATTAATATTCGTGAATACAGTGCTCTTGGAATCCCTTCAAAGCTTGGGAAGACACTGAAATAAAAGTATCACTGCACAGTTTTTAAATTTGTAGACTGTAGAGAAATTGCAGAATTTGATTTAATTATCTTGATCAAATCATTTTCTATGTCAACTGCAGATAATTTCATTTTGAGGCTGTAGTACTTACTTCATATTTTGGCTTGCAATGTAATAAATGGTTAAAATCTGATTTCAATATTCTTAATTATCTTTGCAGTAATTTCCAGAAGTATTCATGTTCAACAGTATTTTGATAATTAAAAAAAAAAAGAACCTAGTAATAATAGCAAAGCTTCCTAAATTATTTTATTAAAAAATAAAATTGTTTATAGCTATTTAACAAAATTCTTCCACGAATAAAATCAATAACTATTTTAAGTAACTGTACCTACATGCTTTATTAATAGCACACCCTTCTATGATTTTTTTTTTATAGGCTCCAAACTTTTACAGGGTGTTCTACTCATAAATATGAACACCTTTCACTATGGGACCAACTCTGAAATTATGAAAACAAAATCAGCTGTTTTACAAAAGTTCAATACCTACTTGAACAAAATATATGAAACAGCAGATTTTTTTCATGATCTCAGAGTTGGTTCCATAGTGAAAGTTGTTCATATTCATAGGTAGAACACCCTGTAAAAATTTGGACATGGTAAAAAAATTCATGCTATATGTAGAAAATATTAATAATATTATTTTATAATTGACTAACTGGTTATCCAGCCACTTATTCAATTATACAATTACATTTGAAACAGGGATAAAAACAGATAACTATCAACTTGTTATTTAACTGATTTATCCTAATAAACATACTATATCAGATGATGAAACACACAGATTTCTCTCTTTCAGTTGTCAGTAATTTGTCTTTCGAAAGAAGAAGACTAAGTTTTACTATACAGATGCCATACAATGTTTATTAGTAAGAGGGATAATGTTTTATATATAATTCTTTCAGTATTATATTCCCAAAATGATTAAATATTTATTATAAGTAACTTTACAGTGTGGTCGACGAGAGAATGCATTCTTGACACCTGCCATTTTCAAACAAACAAATACATGTTTTGCGAATTTGATCTTTATTATCTACTAGAACTGTTGCACTGACAGGTTTCATGAATGTGTTCTCTCAATGGCCGGACTGCAGAGCTCTTGTCATACAGTCGACTCTCGTTAATTCAAACCTGCGATAATTTGAACCTCTCTACAATTCAAAGTTATCACTAGTTCCCAACAAAATCTCTTTATATTTCCAACTAAATCAATACATTTTTATGCACATGGAAATTCGAACGAAAAACTCATTGCTACGTAACAAAACGACGCGTTAATTCGAACTTATCGGCGCAACACTTAATAATTCGAAGTTTTATTTAGTTTCTCTCAAAAATTTAGAACCATTTGATATTTCAAACACTCGATAATTCGTAAGAGTCCCTCGAGTTTCGAATTAACGAGGGTCGACTGTATTTTAAAGTGATTTTCACTGTCATTAATAGTTTCTTATTTAGCCACTCATTTGAGGAGCAAATCTGATTATGGCTAGAAAGCCAGTTGCAGATCAAAGGAAAGCACAAAAGAAGTTACTCAAGCAGCCAGCTGCACCACCTCTTAAACGTAAATAGATTGTTAAACTAATTTCCTTTTTCCAGGTTGTCACAAACACTGATGCATGTGAAGAACTTCCACTGGGTTGTGATCGAAGACTCCATTGAGAAGACAAAGTTGGTCGCGAACTTGCTCAAAGAGTCCAATTTAAAATACACACATCTTAATATCAAGACACACAAGACTAAGGCGTCTACGGTATTTATGACACATTTGTTTGCTTACTTAAAATATTTTAATAATAATATTTTGATCATTCAGGGTTGTTTGCTGAAGTAACTGAGGATGTCACAGTTCACAAGATAAAATGTCTTTAGTTGCATTTCATATTCTGCTTTCAGTACGCTGTTTTTTCCAGCTATATAGAATCTTAATTTGTTAGATGTTGGCCTCCGGTGGTCTTGTAATAAAAGATAATGAATTGTGCCTCATAAAGTATAGTCTTATTAGACAATGATTGATTGGTTCGAATCCTAGGCCACGTTTTTTTTTTGCAGAAATTTAAAGCTATTCATTGGTTCAACTTCATAATTTCGTACTTCAGTATTTTTCTGCTATTAAAGCGACCAAGACAGAAACTGACAATACATGATTTTTTTTTTCTCATATTTTTAAACATTTCAGATCATGGATATCAATATATGTCTGTTTAGAACAAGCATATTCAACACGTCTTGGTATTGTGTATGTTCACCAAATATTAAGGGAACTCATTCTTTTAACTTTTGTAGGAAAACTTGCAATTTATTGAGTTGTTCTTCAGATATTAGATTGCTATGAAACACTAAACATACCTATGTATGATTAGTAACACTTGAACAACGAAAACTACCCTTACAGCTACGAAATAAAGGTGCTATCCATAAAAAATTATCAGACTTTTATCTTATCAAAGAACTTAAAATCAAATACAAAAATGGCTAATGAAATGTTACTGAAACTACTTAATTCCACACCATAACTACACTTTCGAAGTAAGTACAGCGGACCGCACGGCTTGTGGTAGTAACACTGTGTGACCTTGAGCTGGCCTAGTGTAGAACAGAGTTTCAGTAGAATGATGGGCCAGCTTACACCGGTTTTTTTACCATTGATGTGCGGCCGGCTGTCCCTATTGTAAATACCTTAATTTATCCTTTTACAGCCTGTGCCTTTAGTGCCGAGTCGAGGGGTGATCAGTACTAAATTAGTGAGTAGAATAAGTGATTGAAGTCACATAACTGCATCCAGTTAGATGGCTATAATGTACATGTACAGACGCCAGCACATCAAGCTACTAAATAATGTCAAATTTCTTTAATAGATTTTCAACTTTATTGCTAACTAGCGACCCGCCCCGGCTTCGCACGGGTGCAATGGAGAAACACTGATAATTTTAGAGCCATTATTTCTCGTAAAAAGTATAGGATAAAAAATGGTTATTGTGGGTTATCCCTAAGAGATAGACATATACCATCGAGGACTTTTTTGTAGACCATTTTAACCCTTAAATGCATAATGTTGCCATATGGCAACAAAGCACGTCATTTAATTTTTTTCAGAATGTGATAGCTGTGAGTTTCTGAACGCACCTCTTTTTGTCAAAACAATATATATACTCTATGAATATTAATATTATTGTATAATTATTATATATTTATTATCTAAATTCTATAGATAAATACCTATACACTAGCATTTTTTGCAATACGATAAAATAAATCATGCATTTAAGGGTTAAGGTGTACAATACTGTAGTACATTATTTTGATCTATCTCGACGGGTTCAGCCAGCGTTTACAATGTAAGCGCAAAAAAATGTGTTTATTTACGACATCACATTAGAAACCTCTAAAATGATCAGTGTTTCTCTACTATATTATGCATGTATTATACATAAAAACCTTCCTCTTGAATCACTCTATCTATTAAAAAAACCGCATCAAAATCCGTTGCGTACTTTTAAAGATCTAAGCATATATAGGGACAGACAGACAGGGAAGACTTTGTTTTATACTATGTAGTGATTCATAAGGTTCAAAGTTGATTGGGAAAATTTGTCATTTTCCGGTAGCTTGATGTGCTGGCGTCTGTACCTATGTACAGGAAGGGTGTTATGTGTCCACACTGGGATTCGGTTTTTGTTTTGTTTTGTTTGCCGTGTGTTCAGTTCGGTTTTCGTTTATGTATGCATGCCATGACATATAATTTCTAAGAATTTAGTTTTGTTTCCATTTTTCTGTAAGTAATTGAATTATTTCAATTATAAACTTCGATTTTTCGTTTATATTTAACTGACCCTTTTAAAACTTATTTACCTTCTATTCATCATTAGAAGGTAAATACGTTTTTAATTTAATTTTCGCTTTATAAAATTAATGAACGTCTAAAAATTTTTTGGGCTTCTAATGATGGACATTTTTTTTTTAATATGATCCCTTTTTTATCTTTCTGGCCTTGTCTCTCAGTTGGTCGCAGTTACTAAGCTAGGGGATTGCGACTCAACGGGTTAAGTTAACTTAAGTTAGGTCAGAAAGTCTGTGACCAGTCATGTAAACATCCAAGTTGGTCGCAGTTACTTGGATGTTTAGTATTTTTAGGATCCCAAAATTGTAGAGCATCACAATAAGAGGCGCAATCATTATATTGAGTGTCCAATAATATTTTTAGGAAAGCTAAATTGGAATTATTTGAGGTTCAATTAAATACAACTTCACAAATACAACAAAAATGGAAAATGTCCGCTTTGATCACTTGATTTCACCACTGGGTTCCTCCATGAATGGCCCAAGTCATTCATATTCGGCATGCTTATTTTTAATCTGCACCCTAATTGCGTAACACACTATTAGTCTCAATTTGAATAATTTTGAAGCATATTGCTAATCCATTGCTCCATATGTTCGAAAAATGTGTCTGCTCAACAACGTAAATAACGCAATGAATGTTGTTGAACTGTCAAAATGAAACCCATTGTTACCGATAGTGTGTTACGTAATTAGCAGGGATTGGTATGACCAAGTTCCCATTCAAAGTCGCGTTTTCGTGACACGTTTGAGTGACGCGTTTTCCTGGTTACACACTAGGAATAATACAGGCTGACTTGTAAAAGATTGGATATATTGAAGGAGGGTTTAGTAGTACATTACTGGCTTCTGGATTCTCGTTCCAAATATGTAAAAATAAATATGGCCTTACTTTTTATTCAATTACTTACCCAATAAAATCCATGAACATTCGCATTTTTGGCTGTTCTAAGCCCAGTATAAAATAAGGATCATATCTTCCTGCCTTTTCAAGGGTCATTTCCATTAATTCCAAGTTCCAACCTATTGCAGTCGCTCGTTCAAGTACTTGGCAAATCTTAATAAAATAAATAATAGAATAGAATACTCTTTATTATGTACACTACCTATACAACGTGTAACGTTAAATGCACAAAACCTGAAAATAGTTTGATCAGAATAACGAGCAGAATTCATTTAACCACTTTTTAATATAGGTAACATTCTTCAAAAAATCTTCATTAAAAACGTTATTTATTAATAGGTCAAGCAAACCAATGTCAGTGCGGCGCAGCGGCCCGGTGACGACTCCTACCTCGATAAAGCGTCGTCGCAGACGCAAGAAACGATCAGAATGGCCAGTAAAACTAAAACAGCACATAAAACCGTTACAATTTTTTTAATGACTTTTTTTTCTCTCTGAAATAGGTCAATCGAATTAAAAATCAGTTGGGATGTCTGAGTTTTCGCGCATTTAGCGTTACACGTTGTATACATTACAGACATAAATATAGATATTTTATAAAGGGTTTACAAACATGGTCGTTTAAAAAGAATTAAGTATATTTTTATTAAATACTTAAATATTGTGAGCATAAATATGTCCGTCTTCAACGAGTCATGCTGTATATCCAGGAGTAAAAAGTGTTAGGCTACATACGCACTGGCAGGTGGCTTGCTAAGCGCCTAGAGCCTAGCGAGACACCTTGCGAGTAGCGAAGAGAAACCAACGCTCGACGACCAACGCGGGTCATTTTGGGTTGGAACGAGACGTCCGTGCCATACATGTGGGTCACTGCACTTTTCACACATAATGGGTTCTTACTTCGTGGACGTAAAAGAAACATACTAGTATTAACACAATAATAGTACCTAGTGGTGGTATGAAGGCAAGTACCTCAGTACTGAAGAACGAAAAAGTAAATTGGACGTGAGAGCTAATTTCGACATTTTGGCTGGACAGTGAACGTGTTAAGTCACTAGGCTCTAAGCGCTAAGCAAGCCATCTGTCAGTGCGTATCTAGCCTTACACTATTGTTTTCAATAAGTTTTTACGCACTAATTGAAACATGGAAATCTTTTTATTTTGGGTGCTTTAACTCTTAGTATCCAATCTAATATTTTGTAGCTACCTTATGTATTTATTTATTTTATTATTTATGTACACAAAATAAAATACATATGGATATGAAATAATATATACAGCCAGCAATTTATTGTGCTGTTCAAAAAAGGTTTTAACTTGGATAATGTTTTTAGTTTAAGTACCTACCTACGTAGGTACTTAAACTAAAAACATTTTTTTTTTTTTAATAGCGACAAAACCTTAAAAACGTGGACCATTTAGGTATGGAATTATGGCTTTGTAAAATATGTAGGTACTTCAAACGTCGAGTAAATTACTGTAGTTGTATAGCAATCTAATAATGCTTAATATTCATAGCATTATATTGTAATTTAAAACCATGATCTCATCACTAAATAATTTGCAAGTTGATCTTACTGGTCCGTTTGCGAATAACAATTGGCTTCCGAAGTATCAACTTTATTTAATTTTTGTTTTCTATGATACCTATTTGATATGCTCTACTTTCGAAGGTTGCTATAATCTCTCAAAATTCTAAAACTAATTATCTATTATGTCTTTCAAATTCTGTAGAATACCTACAGCTTTCTTTTTTGGTTTGTGTGTGATATTTTTGTTTAGAATAAAATGGTATTTATGGACTCTGTATTATGGTCAGTGATAGTGCAATAATTGGCTTTCAACGGTAGCATGTGCGATGGAATTTTAAAGGTATTTTAGAACTCTTTCCCACGCACTAGATCATGGGACCTCCTAATAATGGAAACTTTTTTTTAAATTAATGAACCTTGGTCGCAGGACCCCCAAATAGGAATTATTTGAGGTTCACAAATACTGGCGAGATCATTATATCAGAGTGTTCAATAATATTAGATCCTCGGACCTATTAAAAATTGGTCGAAAAAAAAAACGGGCAAGAACTTTGTTATGAAATAAATCCAAATCTGTTCAAGTATTTATTCTATCACATCTACTTCTTGAGATTTTTCCTTTAAATAAAATATTGATATTGACATTGGCGATTGATTTCCCAGGAGAAATCAGCTAACATTGCTGGGCACTTGCAGTTATGTCTTTTTTCAATGTGCGCAATATCTTGGGGGAACCTCTCACTCACAAAAAAAAAAATCTAAATTCTAACGCAAGAGATGTATTTTTAATGACATATTGCATCCGAGTTGTTGATTATGAAAAAAGAAGTTCTTGCACCAGTTCTTTGTAATTTGCAGCCCTTATATTTGCCCAAGAAAATTGTGACATATACAATTTTCAAAGCTACCCATGCTCTTTTTTCTTTATAGACTAACTTAGATTTGAAAAATTGGTCTTTAAAAATGTCTCTTACTTGGGGACCAACAAATACCTATGCCTTCTTCAATTTGGCCTCACTTATGCGTGGTAATTTACTTTTCAGGTGTTTAGATGCCTCTCCATCTCTGTCCACAGCTTTTACCAATTTTTTATTAACCCTAATTATATACAGTGTGAGTCTTTATAAAGTGCACATATTAAAAAGGGTGAAAATATAAACAGTTTTATCGACGGAAAAAATGTAAAAAAAAATCTAAAAAAAAAAACAAAATTTTTAATTTTTTTTACTCTCGTCTGGGTACCCCATGCAAACAAACTGTAACTACTTTTAAACTAAATGTCATATTAAAACAAAACAAAATTAATAATGATCTCTAATAATAGGCCAAGCTAATAAAGCCCTAATTTTTTGAAAAAGAAACCTCATAAATTAATTATTCATGATTTTTTGAAGAAAATTTACCATTTAAAAAATTTTTTTTTTTGACATTTTTTCCGTCGATAAAATTGTTTATATTTTCACCCTTTTTAATATGTGCACTTTATAAAGACTCACACTGTATATAGTGCGCCAAAAATATTTTTTGGCTGTCAACTAAAGCAAAACAAAACTAAATGAAAACAAAAATTGCTTATAGCATCAAAACTGGACGTGCTAGATAAATTCTGATTACATATTTCGATTTAGCGTGTCGATATGTATCAATTCGACATATACACATTGTTTTGCTCTTATTTGTTATTAGACATGTGAATCTGTGAGTTGGTGAGCGAATGGGTGACTGTTTTACCATGTTATATCTTTCTTCTCTTTCCCTGCGGTATTTACCTCACTCATCTAAACGGGGTTTGAAAGGGATAATTAGTGATCTTAGTGACTTCATGATTAACACACGAAGGCACGCCAGAAACAAAACAATTTGAATATTGGCATAAAATAAAATAGGTACTTATTCAGTAAAAATATTAATTTACGGTTTACTTGTATTGCCATTAACTCTCTCAGGATAAGCCAACTGAGATAAACCAAAGGTGGATAAGAAACTTGTCAATCAATCTTGTTATCAGCAAAAAATCTTTCGTCACGATAAAGATAAAAACTATTTTGCACGTTCACTGACTAGGTTTAACAATTTATGCAAAACGAATTCTAGGGAACTTCTTTCTCTGCCATAACCATAGAATTGGAACTAGTTTTTCTCTTTTATTGGTGGTAAAATATAGGATTTTCAGTTTAGTATTACTCATTGTATAAGAAACGTAGGTAGCCGATGTGTTACAGTTTGTTAACAATCTCTTTCATGAACCATATTCATACATTTTTCACTAACATTACGCGACACCTTCTGCTCGAAACATGAGGCGAGTCGTTGCGCAGTTACAAATTCACTTGTCAGAGTGGGTAAGGGGTGAGGTACTGCGCATCGAGTAACGCACTTCAGAGCCGCCATACATTTTGAATAGGGCTGTAAAGTCCGAACTAAGAATTAATAATAACACGATTTTGCAGTTGTCCCTACGTTTGATGTGCTTTTGCCGTCCGAAAAAGTTAATTAATCGGAAGTATGGTTTACGAAGATTCGAACTACTTTCGAACGGGTTCGTTTTTATCTTGACGGTCTTACGAAGGCGTTCTACTCTCTAAAGTTTTGGTCTGTCAGCGAAGATGCGGGCCGGTTCGAAAGTAGTTGGTCTGTAAAAACGTGTTAAAAAGTTTTTCGGACGGGTAAAAACACTTCAGCCGGTCGATTCTGTAAAAGTCTCACCGTGAAATCATAAGTGAAGTGAGCATTTAATAGTGTCAATCCCTAGCGAATGACAGCTCACTCCACGCTCACTTCACCCAAGCTTTCACGGTGAGAGGTTACAGAATCGCACGGCAGTTGTAGGAACAACTGTCAAATCTTGTTGTTATTCAGTTATTAGTTCGGGCACCTCTGTATCTTATTACAGTAAGTTATACGGAGTAGGAAACGCTCGTACCATTGGACTACGAATTTCGTGCTTAGGGAGTAGAGGAAACCGCTAGGCCCCAAGAGCAGAGCGTTGAAAATCCAACTGCGTTTTTAGCCAAAAGGAATCGCGTAGTGTAAGTGAAAACGGGAATTATGTTTTACTCTACGTGTGATGTCTTTTTATCTACAAAAGGGATGTTTGTGTCTAATTGTTTGACAAATACCAAACTGTGAACAATTTGTAGAATTGATGACTAACAAAACATGTGAATATATTTATTGGTTATATGATTTTGTAATTGGTTCATGTAAACATTTCAGGCAAGTGGCGTGGAACAAAGGAATCTGGCTTTGGATTGGCTCAAAGGCCACTTGCAGAAGGCCGATGACAAAAGAGGAGTTGTGTATTTTATGGATGATGACAACACGTATTCACTCAAAGTATTTGATGAGGTAAGTCCATTATGAAATGCGTATTAATTCGCCGTTCAATAGGTAGCCTATTTAATTAAGAACAAAGGACTCTGTTGTTTTTATGTAAAAAATATTGTTTGTCAAATATTCTAATAAGTGGGTACTTTATCCCGAGATCTAAGCCGTTCACGTTTTTAAAAAATCTCAATCATTATTTAGTAGCGAACACAGAAGCTCCATTTCTAACCGACTTCAAAAAAGGAGGAGGTTCTCAATTTGGATGTTTATAAATATTTATTTATTTTCATTTATTTTTGGGCATAACTGAGTTTATAGTCAGATGGGTTTGTAAAATTCTTTATTTGTTAGAAATAAGTTTATTCCGAAATGTTCCCATTTATATAAATTCCGTAAAGATCTGATGATGAGTTTCGGAGACAGACGACGGAACTCTTCAATAAATGCCAGCAAATCAACCGCGATTGCTGCTATCGCATATGTATGCATTGTTTACGCAATCACACAGCATAACATCACGCCTGTACTCAAAGGGGTACGCATATGTGTTCAGTATACAACTGTACGGAGGTACCCTCATTTCTGTCAAAGTTGTTATTGGGGTACCTCTAATCTTGCAATTAAATTCGGTCATAACTTTTTTGTAATTGATTTATTTATTTATTTCTATAGCAATTGCTTATAGTAAACACCAAAGCGCGCAGCAAGCCAACACATAGCATTTAACTAAAAAACTTCATACAAACATTAAACATAGATTTACTGTTCCACATAAATATGTCAACTTCAGGCTCCTGAGCAATCAGGGCGTTCAGCAACCGACTTGAAAAAAAGGGGGTTTCAATTTGGTTTATATATTTTTTATGTATGTTCGGGCATAACTCCGTCATTTAAAGACGGATATGCAAAATTGTCTAATTTTTTAATGGATAAGGCTTGCCTCAGGTGTGGTCCCTCCCATATTAATTTTATTAACGTTGCTTGGGTAGTTTTTCAGTTAGCCTCAATAATACGATTTTTCTCCACTTAGTTTATATCGATGATGTTTTAATAGCTTTCTGTCACTGATATTTACTTAGAAAGTAGTGTTATATGAATTTTTGTGGGGTAGGTACAACAAAAAGTGAAAAAAAAAAAATCCGAAGCCGGAGTCAAAAAACGAAAATGCGGAACCAACGACACCGACTTCCAATATTAGTGAATTTTCACTTTGTAGTGTTTTTGGAAGACTCAACCGAGTCTTCCAAAAAAACACTAAAAACTGTTTTTTTTTTTTTTGTTAAAACGATTTTTGTAGTCTTAATAGAATGAAGTGAAGGGTATTCACGTTCTAAAAATAAAATTCATCATTTGAACATCATATCGCATTATTATAAAAATAATTTCGCTGCAGTATAATACATTAATATCGTGACATCATTATGTTTTACACTTGAATAAATAACTTTTAAGTAAGTCTAGTCTTTTAGTCTGCTGGGCCACAAGCCACTTACAACTTTTAGCGCTAAACGTATTTGAGTTGCACATTTACGGTCAAATTTGAATGACGTGAAACCATTAGTAGGTCATTGCAATGTAACTCTTATCTCATTGTTATAATGTTTATGTATTTGCATTAATTAATATTAGCTATTTCAATTTAATTTATTTTGGTAAAGTTATTTTAATTTTCATTTTAAATCCGTATTCATCTGGACTACCTACATAACTGCTATTAATAAGTTAATCGTCTTAAGATAATTAAGTTGTTACTAACAAAATATGGACATTACCTAGTCTGAAATAAACAGATATTTTTTTTGTAATTAAAATGATTGCCGTTTGATAAAATTCTCGGTAATCATTCTAATATACCTTACCTTACCGAGATGAGTTACATGCAATGAAGTACCGTCAACTGTGGCATCTTTTCTTTCCATGAGAAACATTACCCATGAATAAACTATATGTGGAGGCTTGTAATTAGCTATTTGTTTATATTATATTCTTTATGTAATTGTCTGTTAGTCTGTAAGCCTTCTGTAAAAATAAATAAATAAATAATAATGTATGTACATACTTAAATATCTCTCGACTAACTCGATTATAAAAAATATTTAAATACTATTGTTTCGCTTTGATATTATATGGCAGCAACAGATTTTTAGTAATCAAGAGATGTACAACATTATTTTTAGTATATTGCAAACCTGAATATAGTTTGTTCAGAATAAGTAACTGAATCGATTCCAATAATTTTTACACCATGTTATATTTTGTCCCAAAAATATTTAAAAAAGCTAACAAGTTGGACACCGAGCGACACTAAGTACATAGCCGCAATCGTATGCGCACAACACAGGTCACAGCCGGTCGGCCGGTCTTTAACACCGTAATGTCACAGACTGGTGAAAATTACATATATTCGTGACGCCGTTATAATATGACGGAACCACTTTCCCTTCTTGTCTTGATTTCGTTGTGATGTCGCCAATCGTATTCGTTGAGATTTTCCAAAAACCCAAAACCAAATGCGCGGAATCATAATGAGTGTAGCGTGAAAGAATGCTTTATAGCTTTTGAGTTAGAGGTAGCTGTAAATTTACAAAGAACAATAATGCAGAGTTTATTGTTTGCAGTCGAAGTAGGTACTTAATTGTTTTATTATAACAATACAATATGCTCTATCAAGCATGTTTATGAAGTTGTATAAAGGGTGAATCTTATCTTTCTAAAATCACTACTCTACCAGACCAAAACCTTTCTGTTATCTGCCATCATCGATAGCCATTTCAACATTAGGTACTTAAGTATAATAAACAAACACGTTATCTTTTATCAGAAACTTGCACTGGGACTCACAATAGGAGGTGGTTGTGGGGCTAGTTAGCTCCACAGTCACCTTGATGAATGACTTCTATTTTTACCACGGTACGAGCCTTTCCCCTGTAGTTGGTGTCAATTTGAGAAAAGGAAAAACATGACTAGTATCACCAGTAAATAAACCACTAATGAGTAATTAATGGCTGTGGTTAATTATACAAGTTGTAACTTAAACAACGCACAGCCTCTTAAGGGGTCATTGTAGTCATCATTATGAACAACTTTTACTATGAGACTAAAACAGAAATCGCGGAAAAAAAATCAGATGTTCCCTACATTATGACGAGTTATGCGAACATAAATGTGAGTTCTCTTGTAACTGAACAACTTGACACTGGCATAAATGCTTGACTGTCTTCCTGGATCTTAAAAAATCCCGATGAAGTTGCTCAAAGATTATCCCTCTAGGAAGCAAAGGGTTAAGGTAAGTGAACCAACCAGTAGTGGTGCTGAAGTCACATACGGCGTTCTTCAGGGCAGGGTACTGGGCCCTACACTATTTATTTAGTTATTTTATTACTTGAGAAAACTTACAGCTAGGATACAGATAGTTGACAGTTAGTGAAAGAAGGCCAATTAAAAGCACAATATACAACGTGTAACGTTAAATGCGCAAAACCTCAGACACCCCAACTGATTTTTAATTCAATTGACCTATTACAGAGAGAAAATAAGTCATTGAAAAAATTGTAAAGGTTACTGTTTTAGTTTTACTGGCCATTCTGATCGTTTCTTGCATCTGCGACGACGTTTTACCGAGTGAGTAGTCGTCACCGGGCCGCTGCGCCGCGCTGACATTGGCTTACTTGACCTATTAATAAATAGACACGGCAACGTTTTTAATGAAGATTTTTTGAAAAATATGACCTATATTAAAAAGTGGTTTAATTAATTCTACTCGTTATTCTGATCGAACTATTTTCAGGTTTTGCTCATTTAACGTTACACGTTGTATATTGTGAATAGTATAGGGCCCAGTATATATATATATATATACATACGCGGTCAAATGTATGGAACAACTAATATTTTTTTTTTATAATCGACGAAAAATTCCTACGCTAGAGGGTCTAGAATCATATGCTGATTTCATGATTAAGGTTTGCACGCTGGTTAACTTTCCTGTATTTCAATGATCGCCATGCATATCAATAATGCAACAGTGTTCTCTTAGGCGATTTTCACACTGCCCCGCATCATGCTGCATATTGCGTGTCGACGCACCTACGCGCGTTCCTGCGGAAGTGCAGATCTGCATCATCGTGCGGGTTTTTTGCGCACTCACGCGCGTAGGTGCGTTTTGTAGATTCACGCACGGCGGCTCTCATTTATTCGCCGTTCTCTGTGGTGGTCGTGCAGTACTGAGCATCACGATAGTTTTCACATTTCATATTCCAGATAGCTGGGTGGTTTTCGATTTCGAATATAAATCGATCGATATCGAGATCCATTTTCAAACACACACGTCACGCCCATTCAAAATCACGCGCGGCACTGCGGGATTCGGTGTGCCATACCTTGCGTCTCGCCCCGCACCTACGCGCGGGGGTGCATTTTTCTGCGCGTGTATGCGCGTGATCCGCATGAACGCGCGTGGATGCATTTTCTGTGTGTTAGACTGTGCGTGTTTTCCATACAAACGGAGATACTTACAAGCAACGGAAGAACACGCATCCACGCGCTACGCTGCATCATGCGGGGCAGTGTGAGAATCGCCTTAGGCCGATGATACCGCTGTCATTATTTTTATAGACATACACGAAATGTGACTTTGTTTTTCCGATACTGTGTATAGAGCGTAGAGTACATTGGATTGGTTACAATACAAAACTACAATTTGTTTAGAAAGAATAATAATAATAAATTAATTTATTTCAGGTTAATAACACCCATTAATAGCAGACACGAAAAAATCAAATAAAATCAGATAAAATAAAAATCAATACAAATCAAATCAAATAAAACAGAATAAATCAAATAAATCGCCTTAGAATGGAATCAAAATAGAATAAATAATCAAAAACAATAAATTAATACCTTCTCTCCGACACTGCTACAGCAACATGTTTGCTGGAACAATGCCGGATGACGGGGCAGTCCAGCCTTCCCGCAATCATCTTGAGTACGATGTTGGGGCTAACCCGAACCCTGCGCACCAAGGACGCGGCGCGCTTGCGCATGATCGCGTGAAAGCAGTCGGTGCGCGCCTCTGCGAACATACCCGAGGCACTGCAGTATCGGGGTAGCCCATAGAGAATATAACCACTAGAGAGCGTATGGGCCGATTTCTTCGAAGCACACGACTCACTACTGCGGGCCGGGGGATGAGGAAGAACGCGCGGCTGCAATTGGTCAGTTCAAGGTCAAGTTGCATCGTTAGGGCTGCTTTACTTCATTAAGAGAAAATAGTCGATATCGATAAAATGGATTTTAACATTATAATAAATACTAAATCAAAATCATAGAAATAATATTTAATCAAAATCAATCAATTACAAAAAAAAATCCCGGAAATGGACTGATCGGCCCCGGTCGGGGACAGAAAGAACTAAAAAATCCCGGATAATACAAAAAAAAAAAAAAAAACCGACGAACTGAAAACCGAGGAGGTTCTCAGTTCGTCGGTATTTCTTTTTTGAAGTCGGTTAATAGTAGATAGTTATTTTATTAAAGTATGTGAATTGAATAAAAAATGTATTCATTTTATTTTTCTCGATATCAACTTTCAGCTATTAAAGATAACAGCACTATTTTTTACGATAAACATACAAAAGGTAAGAAAGGGATAGAAGCATTAGAATTGTCTAATACAAGAACGAGACTTTTCCAAAAGACATCAACGCGCGACTCAAAAAGTGTGCTCGTTTACCCAGCCACCATTTTAAATAGACCCCTGCAGTGGCTTATAATCTGATTAAATCAAAAATAATTTTTCGTAATGTTTATGTACCGATGAAAAGTTATGTCATCCTTTTTGTAACTAGATGTCTAAGAATGTTTCCCACACCACTTCACCGCGCATGAAGGCATTTTGATGCGTTATAATTGCATAAACGTTATAAAAAAATTATATTAATTTAGCGTGCACGCAGGTCTAACACTTGGACACAACTAAAATTGCTACTAGTACCGTAGCCTATACATAGGCGACAAAATACTAATAGTTTTCGTGCGTCGGGGCACTGTATACGCAGTCAAGTGGTTATAATAGTCTTTGGGGTAGCCCCATCACCGCCCTAAACGCGTTATTGTACTGGACGCGGATGGCGCTGTAACTTCTGTACCGAATCTGTACTCTGTGTACTGTGTCTTGTGTGAAATAGACCGGCCGCCTTTAGCTATACCTGACAGGCACCGGCTGTGTCTGGCGTATCTGACTAAATCTAGGCGCTTCACACTTCAGATTCAAGCCGTTTTGTAGTTTTAATTTAGAACACCTTTATGCATTATTTTAATAGAAACCTATTTCTAATGCTGTTGATAGTTTCCTTTTTTCTAACCATAAAACTGCCCTTGCTAAATTCAATATTATACCGACCGTTGGTATTCTTATTAAATAGTTTTTTTACCGTCATCTTCAATGTATTAACATAAAGTGATTGTATAGTAACTTTGGGTCACATAATTATGCCTTCCAGCATAGTTAATTTGTTAAGTTAAATACACACTATAGGTAATCTGGGATGAAATCATATTTCATGCAAATATACCCACAGCATTTAAAGAAGTTAACATTCATAGCGTTATTTGTGTGGTTCTTTCGTCAAATTTCTTGAACATATGAAGCAATGGATCAGCAATATCCTTCAAAATGATACTGGAGCTGTATATGACTAAATGATTATAAAGCAATGCCCAATCACAGTCAATCAATCAAACAATCAACTCGGTCTATCGCAGTCCACTGCTGGACATAGGCCTCTCCCAGACTGCGCCACAACACCCTGTCCTCCGTCTTCCGCATCCAGTCTACCCCAGCCACCTTCTTTAGGTCGTCCGTCCATCTAACAAAAACAATACCTATCTAAATATCAATCTTACTCGCCTTGATAATACTGCTTGAACATAAACAATAAGAAGTCATCCGACTCAATATATCTAAAATTAGAAAACCTAGTCATTCAGTGGCTTGGGTCATCGACACTATCTTATCATTTCCTTCTAACCGAGCTAGTATCGGGAGTTCCGACGTCCCCGTTCGCTTCCTAAGCCAATATACAAATAGATAAAACTTGATTATTAAAAACATTCGAGCGAAAATTGATGGCGTACTCAATGTTTGAGGACCTCTAGGGTTGTCTATTGTGTGTGTATACATAATATAATAATAATCAGCACATTATTGTTCCACTGCAGGGCAAAATCTTCTTCTCATTCAGAGAAGGCACGAGTATTGATCACCACGCTTGGTCAAGACGGGTTGGCGATTTCAGACTTATATTAAATAGGTGTCCGTCCAGGATTCTTCACGATGTTTATCCTTTACTTATCAGTAATATCAAAGAGAAAGTTTTATGTGTGTGTTCAAAGTCATTAAATACATAATGCTATTTTTGAACTAGATTCCTAAATAGGTGGGTTTATGTACGGTCCATTTTTTCCTTATGACATTTTTGGAAGTTTGATTTAGAAAGGAACTAATTAATAGAATGTTGATCTAGATTTTACCTAAGTAGCCATAATAAATCAGCAAATTTACCACATCATTAACCCACAATCTGTCATAAATAAAGATCTCAACCTTCATCCTCACAAAGTTCGTTGACATTCACTTGAGTAGTAGGTACGTAATCTCGTGACAACATTGTCACCGAATTCTCTGCCTACCTAAATATCTATTTGTATATATTCGATTATTTAAAGTTCTGCACAGAACTAGCAAATTTGAATGTTGCCATTTTGACAAATTCGCCTTTTATTAGGTACACACCGGTTTGAGTTATACCCGTCTTAATTATGTACTTACTACGTTTCGATAACAGCCTTATCTTAATATTCATAATTTGCAATACACATGTATACTGATTAGATAGAGTTTAATCTATAACATTTATTTCTAAATAAACTGACAACCTTAAAAAATTGATTGTCGATTGTTTGCCAACAATGAGTAGTGACCATAATAACTATGGTTTGTTCCAAAAGTATCTTATGAAAATGTAAATAACCACTTTTTATGGTAAACTGTACCCAGTCACTCATTAAAGGGAATTGGAAACACATTCATCCGTATTTACAAGATTTAAACCTTATATGTCATCACTTTTTTGCAATAATTATTGTTAGAACAACATGTTGTAGGTAATTGAAAAATCACCGAAGAAAATTGTGGTTATAGAATCAAACTCAATTTCAAAGGAAAAAACATCTTGAGGCGATATAAAACGAGAATTTCGGGTTTAAGTATTCAAATAATCAAATCAAGCCACTCAATTTGGAGTAGCACTACGAATTGACATCCAGAAGTAGTACTATTTCTGATCCATTTGTTTACGTTTCCTTCATAAACTTTTGGAACAGACTACACGGTTCACTTACGTGTGGTATGTCGATTTACAAGAAGCGACCAAATCGAACGGAATCTCGTAAACATAAGTAAAGATAATCATTCAAACCTTTCATTTCTGCAGTTTTCAAAGTGAATCAATATGGTTGAACCGTATAATATTGCCATTAGTTCCGTTCTAAAGAGGGCGCATCTATGACTGCACTCTTCAACTATAGACAACCCTAGATACTTATATAACTGTTTCATTTCGCTTGACCTGATTTCAGTCAAATAACGTCTGGCATAAATTGGTAATTTATTTTCCTCGTCAACGTCTCTTTGATTACAATGCGAGTAATAAACTGTGAGTGATTAACAGCCAATGTTTTCGGTGTAGTAATAACAATGAAACTCATATATAGCAACATAAAATCATTGCAATGGAAAGAAGGAAGCTGTATAATAATAATGTAGTAATGATTATCTTTATCGACGTTGCGATAAGTGCTGTTATGGGTTTTTGCGATAGCATATTGTTTTATTATATTCACACTAGTTTGTGTTGCTAATGAGCAGAAGTTATGTGTCACGGAATTTTCGCTAATACATCGTTCTCCAGCCCTTATCCCAAATGATTTGGGGTCGGTGCTACATGTATTTTTTTGCCAATGAGCAGAACTTGTGTCACGGATTTTTCGATAATACATCATTCTCATGCCCTTATGTATTTTTCTTCTATACTTCTCGATTAGTCCCCGGGGGGCTGGTGGCTAAGTAATAACAGCCGCACGGGACGATCAATCAGGTTAAGCTACACTTGCCGCGGTTGGTCCAAGGATGGGTGACCATCATCACATACCAAGACCCCTCCGTACCTCAGAAAGCATGTTAAGCCGTTGGTCTCGGCTGTCATTCGTGGATCTTTGACAGTCGTTATGGGTCGTCAGTAGCCCGAAAGTCTGACAACCAGTCTTACCAAGGGGTATCGTATTACCCAGTAACTGGGTTGTGGAGGTCAGATAGGCAGTCGCCCCATTTAAAATACTGGTATTCAGCTGCATCCGGTTAGACTGGAAGCCAACCCCAACATAATTGGGGAAAGGCTAGGCAGATGATGACTTCTCGATTAGTCCCCATCTCGGTAGTCATTCCCATTTCCAACCATATCATCATTCACACAGTCAAACCATCGTTTATTTGATCTTCGCCTACTCTTATAGCCGTCGGTATTCATACTCAAAACTTTTTGCGCGACATTTTTATCATTACTCCGATTGCATGCACATATTTTTTGGAATTGTCGTTAATTGTCAGAAAAAATGAAGTACGTAGGTAGGTAGTAGTCGTGGGTACTTTCATTAATAGCCGAGCTGAGGCAACAAATTGCCACCAAACTTTTATACCTAGAATAAGTCTTATCCTGAGAATAAATTTTGAATTTTTGACAGATTTCAGACGTCAATTTTATACCATGAATAAAAGATGTATTATAATACCTTGGTGCAATCTGCTCTAAATGATGTATTAAATATTCCCTTTTTTATTTCCAGATGCGGAAAACAAAGAGAGTGGGTGTCTGGCCAGTCGGCATAGTGGGGGGTATGCGGGTCGAGATGCCCCTGGTGACTGACGGGAAAGTCAGCGGATACAACGCGTGGTGGAAACCGTTCAGGCCATTCCCCATCGACATGGCAGGGTTTGCCATCAACGCTACCCTGTTCATGGAACATCCGGAGGCTAAGTTCTCCAGAAAAGTGCAGTCTGGATTTCAGGTTAGTTAATCAATATACATATTTATGGAAATACACGCACGTCATAGTAACACTTGAAATACGAGAACCACCCTCAAAATAGAAAACTCTTTATTATGTACCTACACAATAAAAATTACAGGTATTAAATGACGCCCCCCTTGCCCCCAACCACAACTTTCCACTCTTCCCTGTGTTACATTCTCCGACCAGTCTCCCATAAACGCCTCTTAAGTCATCACGCCAGCGTTACCTATAATTTAATTTCGGACATTATTTTGTCCTTGTGAGTGATTTAATAACACGTGCTAATTCGATATCAGCATTGCCCTATTGCGTATACGGGATTAGCCAAATCTTATTATAGGTATTTACTCTATTTACCACTAGAAGGCTGTCTGCTAAATACCTACGTACCTAGGTAATACAGTGTGAGTCTTTATAAAGTGCACATATTAAAAAGGGTGAAAATATAAACAGTTTTATCGACGGAAAAAATGTCAAAAAAAATCTAAAATAAATTAAAATTTTTAATTTTTTTTACTCTCATCTGGGTTACTACTTTTAAACTAAATGTCATATTAAAACAAAACAAAATTAATAATGATCTCTAATAATAGGCCAAGCTAATAAAGCCATAATTTTTTGAAAAAGAAACCTCATAAATTAATTATTCATGATTTTTAAAGAAAATTTACCATTTTTACCATTTTTTACCATATAAAAAAAAAAAAAAATTGACATTTTTTCCGTCGATAAAATTCTTCATCGATTAAATCTTGATACTTCATTACTAATGTCACATTTACGACACTGCCACAAGAAGATGTTTCAAGATTTTGGTAGCTCTACGCAAATTGTGGGCATTCGTAGCCACGAGCATTTTTTTTATAGCACACTGGATTTTCAACTCTCAGTGTTGAGCCGAGCATTGAGTATCCAACAGGGTGCATCCCAGCGCGTCAAAAAATACACTGTTGGATTTTCAACTCTCGGCGCTAAAGCAGTGTGTTGAAAATCCAGTGCGCGATAGAAACTTTCCCGCGGGTAGGAGGTCTAGTGTTCGCTCCTTGCTCATATCCTAACTAATATTATCCTACTAAATTAGAGGCCCGACTACTATATGTATTTCTGAAAAAAGTATATGGTAGGCGAAACTACTATATTGTTAGGCATCAAGCCCACTGAACAATAAATAGCATTTCTTACAAATATTATAAATATTTATTGTAAAGCCAAAATATAAAAAAAGCAAAAATATTCTGTTAAGAAATAAAGTATTTTGACACCTACCATATACAACGTGTAACGTTAAATGTGCAAAAACTCAGACACCCCAACTGATTTTTAATTGAATTGACCTAATTCAGAGAGCAAATAAGTCATTAAAAGAAATTATAAAGGTTTTATGTGCTGTTTTAGTTTTACTGGTCATTCTGATCGTTTCTTGCGTATGCGACGACGCTTTATCGAGGGAGGAGTCGTCCGGGCCGCTGCGCCGCGCTGACATTGGCTTGCTTGACCTATTAATAAATAGACACGGCAACGTTTTTAATGATACATTTTTTGAAAAATGTGACCTATATTAAAAAGTGGTTCAATTAATTCTGCTCGTTATTCTGATCAAACTATTTTCAGGTTTTGCGCATTTAAAGTTACACGTTGTATATATAAATATATATATTTTTTATTTTTTCCCTATCTACTATATTTTTTGGGTAGTTATTCTTATTATTTTTTATTTTTCTTTCATTTTTATTTATATTTTGTTTCAATATAACTTGACATAATTTGTTGCAATTCAATTTAAATTATTATGTATTTGCATTAATTAATTTTAGCTACCTGTTTCAATTTAATTTATTTTAGTCAAGTTATTTTAATATATATTTTTTTTTATTTTAATTTTAAATCCGTATTCATCTGGACTGACTACATAACTGCTACTGACTTATTCTTAAGATAATTAAGTTGTTAATAACAAAATATGGACATTACCTAGTCTGAAATAAACAGATTTTTTTTTTAACTACTATTTTTGACTGAAAAAGAGTTGGCAACCCTGACCTATTGGTTATTGAGTTGCAATTAGTTCTGAAGATGACAAATACTTTATCGCCCATTGTTTGTAAGAAGGTTCATGTTACTAATAGCTAAGGGAGGCACTGGAATGCCAGGCATTCAACTAAAGTCGATAGACAATCATGCATTGTTACAGTCTTGAAATATTGTCGATGCATGACATACATACTTTGTTAGTTATCGAGTAACAAACGCACTACTTTGATAGACATAACTATAGTTAGCGAAAAACCAGAAAAGGAGAAAAACTAATAAAGGGGCTCAACCTGCCCTAACTGCGGTCCGTAGCTCAGCCAAGAGCCAGCCAAATTGATGAGGCGGGTTCCACGAAAGTAGAAAGGAAGAAGAAGAAGCCCAGCCGGTCAATTCTGTAAAAATCTCACCGTGAAATCATAAGTGAAGTGAGCACTTCATAGTGTTAATCACTAGCGAATGACAGCTCACTTCCCGCTCACTTCACCTAAGTTCTCACGGTGAGATTTTTACAGAATAGCACTGCTGTATACGCTCATAACCTGTGTCGTACCGCACCGAGCGTTACTTGTATAGTCATAGTTTTAAGGTCTTTAATATGTATTATTTTATTATTGTATAAGATTATTTTGTGTATGGGTCTTAGTTTCCTGATAATAAAATTATTATTATTCCTTTATTTCGTTTAAATACTTATAAATTACATTTTTAAATAGTTAATTTAAAAAATAACCTCATTCATTCTACGCGCGATGATTCCATTTTTTTTTGCTCTGTAATTGCTGTATGATGTTCCAATGCGAGCATAAATATAATAATAATAATCGCCGGTCTATCTATTGCAAAAATAATAGCTGTATGACGTTCCAGTGAGAGAATAAATAGTAATAATTGCCTGTCCAACTTGTGAACAGAATAAAATCATAATAGGAAGTCTGTAATGACTCTATTTGACTATTAGTCGACTTTGAGTGGCGATAACGTAGCTTTCACTCAATGCCAAGTTATGTCAGTGCTTATCAGATACATCCTGTAGCGTTGGTCCATACATATTATACTCCCGATGAATGACGACGTATCGTATTAAAATAAATTTTAGGTACTCGTGTTGAACAAAACACTTCTTACAAGATTCTATTTAGATTATAAAGTACAGAAACTCTTCAAAAATAATTGTATGTAATACAAATACTGTAACGGGTATTTGTTTGAGGAGATAATTTAAATGCGATGCGTAACACTAAAATTGGTTTATTCTTTAAAAATGACTCTAAATACAATAACAAAGTTCCTAACCGAAGCCCTAGTAACGGCGCGTACTATAAACTGACTGTGCGGTTTCGCTAACGAAGTCAACACAGCCAATAGACAACACACGCCGCTGAGCCAATGTCCGATAAGATGCGGGAGCAAGGAGGTGACCGACCTAAGTCGATGCAGAGTAGTGCACCCGAACCGTACCGAACGCTGACTGCTTGAACTAGCGAGAGGTCGGTCTTATATAGGCGCCGGGGAACTCGGCGGCGTATGCGGCGCGGCGGAGAGGGCGCACGCGGTTGCTCAGCCCGCGAGGTAGTCGACTCGTTGTGACGCAGTTGTGTTGGTGTTACAGACTCCCCCTCTGGTCCCGAAGACGGCCCGGCGAGGAGACCAGTTTCTGTTTCTGGAACTGCCTTCTGCTTTCGTGGTCTGCCACGCCTGCGGAAAGATCTCTCAGGATTAGGTGGATAGAGGGCTGAGCCTTGGTAGGGGCTCAGCGCTGAGGAGTGATAAATACCCAACGGAGTGTCGCGCTCTTCTGGATGTGCAATTTCGTAGGAGCAGGACGTCGACCCACGTCCACCACGTTCTGTAGTAGAGTTATTCCGCTCCGCTTTGGTCAGTAAACGGCTGGCATATTCTACGGGGTGCTCGCCTGTGCCCTCCCCCTGCACCAAAACAGCTCCTATTTGGGCCGCTAATGTCTGCTTGTCGTAGGATTGGGGCGCTGGTTAGGCGGCGTTTGAGCTCACAAAAGCATTCTCTTGTTGAGGACCCCGTCAGTGTAATCATTGCTTAATCTATAGTAGGACCAAACAGCGTGTTACTTCTTGGTGATAGAATCACCTCAGCGCTGTTGATGCTCGATTGTGCATCCCGGAACAGGGACCCGACAAATCTGGGCGAGTATCCTGATAGTGCAGGTTCCATTCTCGAGGGCGACTGTGGAGGGGTATACAATTCTATTAAGGGCGGTGGCCCATATGAATTTTCCATTTGAAATTCTTCAGGAGGGTTTGAAGGTGGGGACGGAGTCATGAGCATTGGGCTCACTATTGCTTCCAGTGACGTCATCTTGGCGAGTTTTTCTAGTACCGTCTCTGTTTTATAAGGCTCCGTTTGTTCCGTGGACACGGGTGCTCCATCTTCTTCCTCTGGATGTAAATCATACTTCTTGCCGGGATCATCCAAGAAGTGGAATAACAGCTGTGGCACGTTGAGTGCCATGTTAGCGTCTTGGATGAAATCAACTCCTAAGAGGGTCCGGTTATCGTGCGACTCTGGCAGCACGATGAAATTTGTGGGGATTGTCCGTCCACAAAGTGACACTGGCACCAGGGCACTCTGGATTTGCTGTCTTCGTCGTAAGCCATCAGCTAGGGTGACAGTAGCATTCTCAGACTTAAATCTGATGCCCTTTTGCTGTAATACGCGATACAGCGAAGTTGATGCGACACTTAATTTCGCTCCTGTGTCGATATGAGCTTGACCTTTAACACCCTTGATCGTGATCTTCAAAGTTGGTCTAGATCTTGCTCCTGATGCAACTGTTGGACTCAAGGCATAAAATCCTACTCCAACTGCTCCAACCTTGGTTTTCGTGCATTTCGGGCATTTGCTCCTTACTACGCCGGCTTCGCCACAGCCATAGCAGGTGATTTTTGGCCCAGGTCTGGTGGTAGGCTTGGAAGGTTCCTCTGTCTCCTTCGACTCGCTTTTAACGCTTTTCTTCCGGCATTCTTTGTCACTATGGCCAAACGCGCGACAAAATGTACACCTTTGCCTTTTCGCCATTGGTGTGGTGCTATTATTGCTTGCCGTTCGTTCAGCAACTACCTCTTCCAGCTGCCGAGCCTTCACCAGAAAATCGTCGAATGTTTCGACGGAGCCTCTTGGTATTCTATCTCTTACGTTGATATGCAGAGACGTATACAATAGATCCAGGCATTGCGATTGTAGTAAGTACGGTTTAGGTAACTCTGCCATTAATGCTCGCTTCTTTGCGACGAACAGTTCGGTACCTGATGGAGTCTTTTGCTTGTCCATGACAATGTCATCATAAATCCTGTAGGCCGGCCTCGCTGGCGCAAAAGTTGATCTTAATAATGACATAGCCTCATCCCAAGTGGATACACTGCTCTTAACTCCAAGCCACCAGATCGACGCATCTCCAACTAACAGGAGTGTAAGGCCTTCAATGGCATGCTCGTCTGTAATCGACTCAATTTTCTTGAAGGTACTTATCACCGACAGGAATGCTTCGACTACTGTTATGTCACGAGATCCATCGTAACGGGCAGTACAGGTAGCGAAACTACCTGATTTCCTAGCTAAAGGACTATCCCTAGCATCCCTACTAGACAGGGCTCCTAACAGCTCACGGAACTGATCATCAGTAAAGCTGACGTTTGCCATGTTTGTTTTATTTCTTCGGCTACGTCTAGGTAAAATATTATAAAACTCAATTTTGATGCAAACTATGAATAACAAAATATGAAAGACCTAGCTCCTAAACTATAACTACAACCTAACTCCTAGACTATGGTAAGACTAACTAACTATGAGGAAAAAGTACCTCGTCTATTTAAAACTAACTCCCGGTTTTAAAAAAATAAAAAGAAATAACAAACTATCCTAGCTCATGTACTATTAAAACTATCCCCTGGACTAAAACAAATACTCTAATTACCTAACTAACTTATTCAATCTTTGAGCTTGTATTGATTAAACAAACGAAACTATTTCAAAACAAAATAAAAAGTGAGGGTAGAGAGAAAATAATACTTAACGTAAATCGAATGCTACAAGTAAACAAAAAATAACTACCAATGTGAGAACTAGCCCGCGGTGGGACGCCAACTGTAACGGGTATTTGTTTGAGGAGATAATTTAAATGCGATGCGTAACACTAAAATTGGTTTATTCTTTAAAAATGACTCTAAATACAATAACAAAGTTCCTAACCGAAGCCCTAGTAACGGCGCGTACTATAAACTGACTGTGCGGTTTCGCTAACGAAGTCAACACAGCCAATAGACAACACACGCCGCTGAGCCAATGTCCGATAAGATGCGGGAGCAAGGAGGTGACCGACCTAAGTCGATGCAGAGTAGTGCACCCGAACCGTACCGAACGCTGACTGCTTGAACTAGCGAGAGGTCGGTCTTTTATAGGCGCCGGGGAACTCGGCGGCGTATGCGGCGCGGCGGAGAGGGCGCACGCGGTTGCTCAGCCCGCGAGGTAGTCGACTCGTTGTGACGCAGTTGTGTTGGTGTTACAATACTTAATTTACTATAATAAATTATTTAAATTTTATTTCAGCCAGTAAATTAACACATTTTTTTTAAATATTGGTCCATAATATTCCTTGTCATTATTTATTTAGTTTCCAAAACGCACTATTTAAACTCAATTAAGTAAACATTTAACATGCATATTTTGCATCTGTATAAATAGAAATGAAATGTTGTTCGTTGGTAAGCGCATCATTTGAGAACGGCTGGACCGATTTGGCTTCTTTCGTTTTAAAATGTTCATAATAATTGAAATTTAACTGTCCCGTTGGTTTCACGGGCGCAAGCTCGACTGCTGGTTACCGTGGGTCCTTAGGTTCGATTCCCGGGTCGGGCAAAGTGTTATTGGGTTTTTCCATTATGAATGTCTCAGTAACAGCCCGCAGTTGGTGTAGCCCCCGTGCCTCGGATAGCACGTTAAGCCGTTGGTCCTGCACCTGATCTCTCCCCAGTCGTGCCGGATTGCCGTCCCTGAGGACTATGAGAGTAAAGGAACCGAGAGTGCACCTGAGTTTGCGCACACACTTGTGCACTATAATATCTCCTGCGTACCTGGCTAATCTCCGTTGAGATTGGCCACCGTGACCGAAAATCGGGCGGAAGGATATTAATAATCCGAATTAGATTTTTATGGAGGGAAAAATTGGAAAAGTCTCCTTGAAAATTAAATTAGAGAAAAACTAAACGTCCTTTTTAATGGGATTTTTTTTTTCTTTAAATTTGGAAAAAAAAACTATACAGAGGTACCTCGGGATAACACAATCAAGGATTGTTGTAATAAAACTTCAAACATTCTGATAATTATAACATCATAACTAATCATAACCTTGTTTAATTTACAGGAGAGCGAAATATTAAAATACTTCACAAGCAAAGAGGAACTGGAGCCATTAGCAGACAACTGTACGAAGGTGTATGTCTGGCATACACGTACGCAGAAACCAGCAATACTCAATCCTAAGAAGCTGAAGCGTCCTATCATTCCAGACGACCACATCGAAGTGTGAGTCCAAAACAGTATTACATTGGTCTTCATGTACTGGGAGTATCCTCCCACAGAGAACAAAAACCCGCCATGTACATTAAAGGGTCAAATGTACGCTATACAATGTTAATATTTTACAAACTATCTTTAAGTATTTGAATACTCAATTGGTGTGTACTCAGATCAAAAATTGTATCGTCTATTTTCTACTTTTTGTAGATATTTCTCTTAAACTTGTAATGGTTTCGTTAGGAAGCGAATTTAGCTCCGAAATGCCACTTTATTCTTTATATTAATGGAGGTAGTTACAAAATTATGTTTTGTGCAATTGATAAGAGCTTATTTATCATAAATTATACAAATTCACATAGTGTAGCATCGTGAACAATTATTTAAAAGGCAATATTAATTAGTAAATTAACGTGAAGTAGTTTATTATTTATTTTTAAATCAATCAAGGACTCAAACATAGCCCAGAATTATGTATAAAATATTTAAAAAAATATTAAAGATTTAGACACGGAAATTATCAAGACATTATGAATACAACTAGTGTTGTATATTTTGATTATTGTGTGGTCTGAGTAAAAAAAATATTTCATACACGACTGCTGAAACCATTCTGAACTTCAATGAAAAAAATAAGTTTGCACGGGGAACATCAATTTATAGGAAACTCCATGAAGATACCTTATTTGCATGATTTGAAAAAAAAAAAAGAAAAAAAAAATAATAATAATCGGTTTGAACCATCCTTTATTCTGCTTGATGTCATCAGCATCAAAAATTCTCAGTATTTTCATTTTTTTAAATCTATTCTTACATTACCTTCATTATTTTAGCCAAATCAGATAAAATGGCACTCTAACTTGAGATGTATGCCATATACCTACGAAGTAATATAATTTCTATATTCTTTTTCGTATTCAAGTGAATAGGGAGTTATGACAATGAATGCTTGACAACGAGAAAGCTAATTTCAACGACTGGTCGTGCGATCTTATTTTCATAAAAGAAACATTAAGAAAAAGGTATTGACATTTTTACTGTGGTGTAATGTATACATAATGTACATTACATTATTATTTAGCTGTTAGAAAGAGGCTTTCCAAGGTTTCTACTTAAATTATTTTCATTATATCATCACAATCTATCATAATAACAAAACAAAGATGTAATTCGTGTTATTTACTTAAAAATTGTTCCATTGCGTTCAGTATTATTACTATTTTTTAATATCATGGACTCCTTTGAAAAAAAAAAAATTCTGGGTCACGTAGAAATTGCTAGATTTTATAAATTAAAATTTACGTTTTATATAAGTAATGTAGCGTAATAGGATAATTGTATTTTACGGAAAAAAGCATCCTCTAGTGTAATACTAGTCTTATATTTTTATATAATGTTTTGCAATAGTCGATTTCTTATAACATACATTAAAAACTTTTATAAACTATAAGTTTAAAACATTTTTATTATAACATTGTCGTCATAATACTATCTTTAGATTTTAGTAAATTATTTTATAGACATTAGTTGAAAATCATGTAGCAACTATTTTTAAACGTTTAATATTTCCGTAATTTAAACGCCATCTTGTAACTGCTGCCATTTAGATTAAGTCTGCAAAATCTTTGGTGTAAGTTATTTTCACAGGGCTTATTATGTAAGTACGCTTATTATTTTAATGCGTTCTTAAATTACTTAAATCGAATAACAAAATATATAGCAATTTGGGTACTTTTATAATGACCCCCATAACTTACTACCAATCTTGATTATTATAGTTTTGTTTTTCCATTTTGAACGTAAGTGACTTGAAATGGACAAGCAAAAAAAATAATCTTAACGGTTTGCGCTCATGTTTCATTTGAATTAATTTACTAAATACTCTTTTGAATTAAATTCTCATTTGAATCATTTCCTCAGTTAATGAGATTACTAGCTGTGCCCTACGGTTTCACCCGCAAAAGTCTCAATCCCGTGGGAATATCGGAATATATCTATGTCCTTATCCAGGTCATGGTCTACCCATGTGCCAAATTTCATCCAAATCCGTTCAGCCGTTTTATTGTGAAAGCGTAACAAACAAACATACGAAACATGATCTTTTCTCTTTATATTATTAGTTAAGATTGGCTATTTTGTTTTAACAACTTTCAAAACAGGGTAATAAGCACTTACACGACGTGTCCCACCCTTCTTCACAAGCTTTATAAAGTTCGAGCAAGCATAGATCACATGGATGTAGCACCATCGCGTCCATTTTATTCTGTCCAAACATGAAATGAGAATAAATAATTACAGTGTAGGTCGACCATAATGTACCCTTATTTCACGACGAGCTGTTAACACAATGCTACTCATTATTCATACACTCCTTACACAGGCCTCCCCTCTTCGAGAGTGACAGTACCGTGGAGGTCATAGTACAGTGCTTGCAACTGTCAAATTAATGGGACATTTCTTAAGCCAGCTCACCGTTTTTTTTTTTTTTTAATTTTTTTTTTCTAGACCAAAACGATAAGTTTAATGCAGCCTACTTAGTATAAATCACAAGTAACATAAAATTTTCTACTAGTGAGTGACATAGCCTATGACCGTACTTGCACGTATATACGAAAACCAGTGTGCTTTAATATTAAGGAGCTACCAAAACTCAGCCGCATATTTGTGATGGGGTGCTGCCAAAAACAAAAAAGACAGTCCGATTCAAACTTTTTGTCGGCTCTGATGTGTGCTACTCGCTGCGTAGTACCTCAACCCCACTGACCTCCATATATACAAGTACGCTGGACTTACGATACCCTTTGAAATGACAGCTCTTTAGTGTGCCTATTTGAAGCGCCCCCAATGCGTGGGAAGAGAACTAAATCTGACGTAACTTGCAAATGGCCGCTGTCTCGTTTTGATTGTCTCCCGTGTTTTTAAAGTGTTTTTGGAGGTTTAACGCGATTAAGCTTCTTTGTTGTGTCGTATTAAGTTGATACATAAATAAGAGGTGAGGTGATATCTGTATCTATCGGAAACATAGAAATAGAAATTTCGACCTGATGGTCGAAAATGCATTTTATCGATGTGTTTTATCTCATTGTCCCATCTCTATTATTAGTTCCGTTCCCACCCACTCCTGCGGCCCGGCTTATCATAGGTCCAGCGTACTTGTATATATGGAGGTCAGTGCTCAACCCTCACTGACTCGTGAATATGTCACTGCGTAGCGACTCGCCTCATGTTCCGAACCGCCATAAATTTTGAATCTGGCTGTATTAATAATCAGCTCTGGCAAATTATAGTAATTATGAAATAAACCTAGAACTGCCGATGTACCGCATACGTCCTAAAGATGTACTAACACGGGCAAGTAAATTGCGCAATTGAAGACAATAGTGGTAAATCAGAACGTCTTGGTCACGCCCAGTAATTTAAATCTTATCAGCTCAACCTATCACAATCCACTGCTGGACGTAGACCTCTCCCAGGTCGCGTCACTGTGTGGGCTTGCCATGTTTGTTGAAGGACCGATGGCCGGTGGAGCAGACGAGTCCTAGAGTGGAAACCGCGTATCGGCAAGCGTAGTGTGGGACGCCCGTAAATGGACAGACGACCTTAAAAAGGTGGCTGGGACAGACTGGATCCGAGTAATTTACTGCAGTACAAATGACAAGATTGTGTAGAAATTGCCCCGAATTACGTAGTTTTAGTTGCCTGTGTAAGTGCACCATAAGGAATTAGTTCACAGGCCTAATTAATCAGTAGCTTTGACACTTTATAAATAGCGTACCGAACAGAGTTGGTTCACCCCGAAGTTTTAATTGCACTAATACATTTCAAGTAAACTTTCTTACTTGAGCACTTGTTCGTTTTAAACTAGCTGTTAGTCTTAGCTGTAAAAGTAAGCATAATAAATTAGTTACGAAATGCTCAACTTCCGGATCGGTCTAATACTTGATTCCTTTTAGCGTAGAAATCGTTTTGTACTTATGTGTTTTGTTATTAGAAAATGTTGTGAAAGATAATTTTATCAATTTTATGACGAATGCCAACTTTTACCGAGAAATGTGTACTACGACCTTCAAGAACTACTATTTTGTACCCTCCATGAAGAATGATACAAGTCGACATACAGCGGTAATGAAATGTTTATCAACGTATGAGACTTTTGATTAACTGAATGCTTGAATATTTCTTTAGTTTTCTATCTCGTCCGTGTTTCTGTATCTGTTATAGAAAGGGAAAGTTTCGTGTTCAATGATACAAGTAGCCTTTTCTGCGGGCTAATTGCATAGCACACTCACAGCAGCAATGGTTTTCATTTTGACAGTTCAACAAAATTCATTGCGTTATTTACGTTGTTGAGCAGATAAATTGTTCGACCATATGGAGCAATGGATTAGCAATATCCATCAAAAAATTTCATTTGGATTTAGTGTGTTATGCAATTACGTTGCTGGTACGATATTATTTGTATATGATATTACCTTAGTAATTATAGTATATTACGTTGAACCGAGACTTTTTCCTGAAGCAGGTATGCACATGGCACATTTAAAACATAAGCTTTGTGCGCAATTAAACTTATAATAAATATCACAAAAAGCTGCTATGATCACTTGTGAATAATGGAATCAACCTTACATATTTGAGAAGGTTAGTTTTATCTTGCGAATAAAATTGCGGTAAAAAGGAATTCGCAGGATAAGATTTACGATCAGTCGAATCCGCCTGTATGTACAGCACGAAGCACAACAAATGTGTCAACTGACACTAAAAGACGAAGAAGATGCTAACACTAATAGACATCTAAATGCATGCCTAAATAAAAACACGCCATTGAACCATAATCGCTCGGCTTACCGCCGTAAGTTGAAATTCCAACAGCGCGGTTTTATTTAGGTGTGGTCTAGTGTTAGCGAGGAGAGAGGCCCGTGGCTAAATAATAACAGCCGCGATCGATCGATCAGGTTAAGCTACGCTTGCCGCGGTTGGCCTGTGGAGGGGTGACCATCTTTATATACCGAGACCCCTCCGTACCTCGGAAAACACGTTAAGCCGTTGGATCACGGCTGTCATTCGTGGATCTTTGACAGTCGTTACGGGTAGTCAGAAGCCCGAAAGTCTGACAACCAGTCTGACCAAGGGTTATCGTATTACCCAGTAACTGGGTTGTGGAGGTCAGATAGGTAGTCGCTCCATATAAAATACTGCATCCAGTTACACTGGAAGCCGACCCCAATTTAGTTGGGAAAAGGCTAGGCAGATGATTATGGTCTAATGCTAGCGAAAACGGGTCAAAGTACACACTCGTGACATATTTTACAACAAAACACGTTATTTATATTTTTTTTTCACAAAACAACGGCTTTCTGACTTATGTCACTTCACAGAGGGTACACATTAGCGTATTTACTGTAAAATGTAAGTTTCCTGCTGCCTTAGGAACGTGAAGAGCATTAAGTTTAAATGAAGGATTACCCGAATTTAACAAAATATTTGGGATTCGTGCTCACGTATCATAAATACTTTTTATCGAATAATTTTGTCGCTCTACCATAGAAATGAAAGATCTATGGGTTGAATAAAAAAATAATCCGTAATTGTTTCTATTAAATAAAAAAATAATCGGAAATCGTTTCAATTCAATGCATTATGTGTATTTCGAATCTCAATTGTATTGTTATCTCTTCCTTTAGTTTATTGAGGGAAAATTAATAAAATAAAACTTGAATAAAAATACTTTAATGTTTGACAAACTGTAATAAAATACACATTACTATTTTGGCTAAAACAAAGGCCCAAAATTCCCCCTTGATAAACATTGTAACGTTCTATTCTCATAAATTATTTTTGTTATTGCATTTTTTTAGATATCAATGTATTATTATTGTATTCGAATACGTAATATTGAAGATGTTTTATTGAATAACCGTGTCGCGATGGCAATAATCTAATATTTATATAATATACAATAGATTTAATTGTGTCTTTAAAATTTATGAAAAATGTATCTTCCGTTGAATAAACTTTTGTTTGATTTTTGTAGTGTTAAAGTACGAACGACTAGAAAACTCTTTATGTGATGATTTTTTAAATTTCTATTACTATAATTTTGTAAATAGGTACTTCATATTTAATTTTACTGTATGAGAATAAAAAATGCAAATGATGATGTGTTGTTTTTCTTTTTGTGTAGTTACCTATATTGTTCTGTGGATGGGTGACCATCTTTACACACCGAGACCACGCACGCTAAGCCGCACGGAAAGCACGTGAAGCCGTTGGATCTTTGACAGTCATTACGGGTAGTCAGAAGCCAGACAGTCTGACAACCAGTCATACCAGCAGGCGTGCTGCAGATCCTGTGGTACATACATACTTATTTTGCTTCGTTTACGTTCATACATCTGGTCAATGGTCATACATGTACGTCCCTGACACCGGTATAGACTAGGTAGGTAGGTACTAGGTATCAATCACTACGGTCCAGAAGGAGGCTGCCGAGAGGGATCGTGAGAGAGCTAATCCCGCTCGAGGAAGGCGTCGAGGAGGCAACCGCCTCGAAAACTAAGGGTCAATTTACACTAGCGCAGAGTCGAAGCGCCTATCCAAAACTGAACATAACAAATTCAACCTTAACTCCACAGCGTAACGCACACATTACTTAGATTTCATGTAACAAGACGCGCGCATTCTTCGGAATTCGTGCGTCTGCGCGTGAACAACGCTGATTGGTGCGCGCGCATTCTCGGGTATCCATGCGCCCACTAGCGAACCTACGCGTCATCAGTCGGAAATTGGCCTGCGTCGGTGTTGATCACGATGGACTCTGACAAAAAAATAATTTTCCTGGTGCCCAAGTAGGTAATATCATAGCAAGATCAATGTCAACCATTTTACACACGTTTCAGCTACGAGAGTCAACTGGCAAGTGATTCAATAGCACTGCTGTTGATGCCCATTACTACACGTAAAAGACTGCGCGCGTATTCTGGCGAATACGCGCGCATTCGTGCGGCTTCCCTTTAGTTGTAAAGAATTTGACGCTTCGATGCGCTTCGACTCTGCGCTAGTACAAATTGACCCTAAGGGCCCTTACCCACGGCAAGATCCCGTTTCATGCAGGCACGGTTTTTTGCAGGATCCCGTTTAGTGGTGTACGTGTTTAAATATACATATTCACACAAGTATCCGGAAAACAGGATGCCTGTGTGAATACCTATGTATATTTAAACACGTCACCACTAAACGGCATCCTGCAAAAAACCGTACCGGCAAAAAACGGGATTTTATCGTGGGAAGGGCACTAACACGCCGAAACCCCACCTGCATCATTTAATGCAGGTCATACTTTGGAATCGCGGGTGGTCAGAGTGGAGACTTATTGCCCACCGAGTGATTTCTGGGAATTCGATGGCACTGTGATCACGTGCTGTCGTGCAAAGCGAGGCTCAGGGGAGACCCCTTTATAGTCTCACCAGGGACGTGCCCTAACAGGCATTGCACTGAGGGGGTTCCGGATTGGTCTATTAAGAGGTACCGGGATCCCCTCGATGTGCTGATGGTGATAACCGGGGTGGTTTTAGTGAGTCCCACACTACCAGGTCCTTTTCCCCAAAATCCAGGTGCCTTTTGAAGGTTTCCCCGTAAACATTCTTTACTTTTTTGTATACTTAGGAAATGGCCATAACTATAATTCCCGACAGGATAGGTAATAAGCCCATATTTACTGTAAAAAAGTGTTCAAAAAGCGGAATTAAGTAAAAGATGTCTATTTTGACCCCCCTTAACAGAAATTAGGACCGAACTTGGATTTTTGTATAACGGCAGCGCGGCCTCCCGCTTCGACGAAATCTAAGCGACTGGTGGCGATTATGCGAGATGGGTGGCAGGAGCGCCATTCGGATACGCGGCTCGGCAGCGATCGTACACCGTCGCGTTCAGTTTTATAAAGTGTTGCGTTTCAGAAATAATAGTATGTCGCAATATTTATCGGCTAGCCATATTCGATCCAGGTACCTACCTCATTTCCGAAGGGTTTACCTTCATAATCAAGTTTAGCTAGGTAAATCAGAACTTCTGAAACTCAATTTTCCCAATAATCAAAGCAGGCTTGTAATGCAAAATGTTTTCGTCGTGCAAACTTGACAACTTTTTGAGTGACAAGTTTTTTCTTTCCCTACTTCCCTAGTAGGTAGGTGCGGAGATGTCAGCACAATCGAGGGGTGAATTTGAATGAATCTGAACGAATACTGTCTCCGTACCTACCTACAAGCATTTATCTGTAGGTTTGTTTGTATTTTTTTTTAGAGTAAATCACTTTTCGCCGTGGCAAAAAAGTCAAGGCATAATCTACAGAATGCCAGCAAACTGCGGGGTAACAGTAGAAATAGCTTTCATTTTGACAGCTCAACAACATTCATTGCGTTATTTACCTTGTTGAGCAGACAAATTCGAACATATGAAGCAATGGATTAGCAATATGAATCAGATTGTGATTGATAGTGTGTTACCCAATTATAATAATTTTTGTGCAGCAGTGGTATTCTGTAAAAATCTCACCGTGAGAACTTAGGTGAAGTGTGCGGGAAGTGAGCTGTCATTAGGGATTAAGACTATTGACACTGCTCACTTCAAGCTCACTTCACTTACGATTTCACGGTGAGATTTTTACAGAACCGACCAGCGGGTCCTGCAACCAGCTGCGATTCTTAAAATATAGGTAACTACTGAAGTTACTCCTTTTAACATAGGGCACCCTTTTCCTTTATATGAGTTTTTATAAAAAAATCACCTAGTGTAAGATTTCTCTTATAGATCCACAAGTCCAGTTGATTTTTTTTTGCATATAATGGGAAAGAAATGATTTAGATTAGATTTCATGCACCTTCCTACAAGTTTTTTCATAACTATGTGGGTAAATATAAATAGGTAGGTACCTACCTAATTAAATATTTACCCGTGGCTAAATAATAAAAGTCGCACAGGTCGATCGATCAGGTTAAGCTACGCTTGCCGCGGTCGGTCTGTGGATGGGTGACCATCTTTACATACCGAGACCCCTCCGTGCCTCGGAAAGCACGTTAAGCCTTTGGTCCCTAATCATTCGTGGATCTTTGACAGTCCTTACGGGTAGTCAGAAGTCAGAAGCGAATGTCTGACAACCAGTCTTACCAAGGGGTATCGTATTACCCAGTAACTGGGTTGTGGAGGTCAGATAGGCAGTCGCTCCATGTAAAATACTGGTATTCAGATGCATCCGGTTAGACTGGAAGCCGACCCCAAAATAGTTAGGAAAAAGGCAGGCAGATGACCCACATACAATTACACACTAGCAAACACAATCGCAGGCCCAATCATTTACCTAACGCCTATCAAATAAGCGGCGAAGTCTATAGCACATTGCAGCGAAGTAGTTTGCCATGTTAGCCCAGCTGCTCGTCCACTGCCTCTCAAGGGTCCGATTAGTTCACACGCCATTGGAGCAGCTTGAGCAAATACAAGGGCAAACACTAGTTTGCAAACAGAGGTCTACTTTGGCAGATAGGTAAGTAAACTCACTTTTAAACGTTTTATTTTATTTTATTTATTCCTTTATTTCAGGCAACTAGAGCCCATAGAAAATACAATGCATACCACTACAAGCATAAGAGTACTTAAGTATAAACTAATACATTAAAAAAAAATTATCACTATATAATACTATAATAATATAACTTAAAAATACTATAAATACATTCAACATATCAAACTAAAACTACTTCACACGAAGTGTCGGCGTCGTGTTTTGCTGGAATTTTTAAAAAGTTTTAAAGTGGTGCTTAGGTCCCAAATTTAGGTACCTAATAGCTGACACTTCTTTATTTATTCTAATCCATTTCTCACAATGACTTCGTATCGCAATCGTCAAACAGCGTACTAAGCCCCCAGAGTACTCATAGCGCAAGCTCTGCTTAGTTTGGGACTAGATGGCGTTGTGTGAACGTTGTGGAATATTATATTATTAAATTATTTATTATTTTATACTGCCGGTCGATTCTGGAAAAATCTCACTGTGATAACTAAGGTGAAGTTAGCTTAGAGTGAGCTGTGAGTCATGCTGATTCTAGGGATTGACACTATTGACAACTCACTCCACGCTCACTTCACCCAAGTTTTCACGGTGAGATGGTTACAGAATCGGACGGCAGCTCACTGGGAACTATGGTAAAACAAGTACATTCATACAATTACATTCCAAGAACGCCATTACACAGTTAACCAGATTACGCTGAAGTTTGAAACACAATACACATTCAAATAGATGCAACAAAATTACAGCCGGTCGATTCTGTAAAAATCTCCCCGTGAGAACTTAGGTGAAGTGAGCGGGAAGTGAGCTATCATTAGGGATTAACACTATTGACTCTGCTCACTTCAAGCTCACTTTACTTATGATTTCACGGTGAGATTTTTACAGAATCGACAGGCTGATCTCAAGATTACAGTCCCTTACATCACTGCTAAAGTCAAAGACTGCTCATCGTCACCAAACATGCTAAATAACAATAGGTAGGGTATCCGTAGTTAGGTGGGTCTGGATAGGTAGGTTGTTTTCGTGAAAAGCCCAATGTTTTCAGACAAACTTTTCACCATCACACAAACCATCAAACAAAGGACAATCGCTTGAACACAATGCATCAATTCGTCACAGATTCACAGCATCCGCTAAAATTACGTGTTTTTTGTGTTTTGTAACTTTAATGATGCTTCTATTGAAAATTGCGAAAGTTTACGAGGGGTTGTGCGAATTTTTTAAAGAAAATATGGGCGAGCTCTCGAAACTTGGGCAATAACGCCAGAAGTGCAGAACTGGAAGGCTCGTAGCACTTAACTCTATGACTTTTAACATCGATACCTATTGCAAAAGTCGGTACCTAGGTATCTAATAGGTACGTACCTATCTACCTACGTAGATTTGATTATTACTGTGTAGGTAGGTAGTTAGTGCCGTGGTTACATCGTGGATGTAACCACGGATTTTGGATTCTATGGATTTAACTAATTTCAGTGTTTGTGAGTGGATAAATTGATCTGTGAAGTAGCTTATGTACCTATACATCGACAAGAATTTATTGAATGGTCTAGGTTCAATCTAAGTTCTATAATATTGTATCAATGTGTAATACACGTCGGGTACCTACTTAATTATAGCTTTTTGAGATTGACTGTAGGTACCTAAGGTCTATTCCAATTTACGTTTCCAATTTATGTTATTTCAAGCTTAACAAATATCAACTTAATTTTAGTGGAAATTAAGTTGATTGCAGAGTGACAAGCATCATTTAAAAAGTCTTGAAAATGTTTGAAGTTGTAGCGTAAACTGAACTTTATAGTCTAGGAATTAAAGTTTTTTTTTCACTAACTCAAATACGTTTAAAAGTTTCGTAGGTTAATCGCGAACGCAGATTACGTCATTTCTAGTCGGACAAACCTCTTTTCAAAAACCGATGTATTCTTAAGTTTTGAACAGACAGCGTTAATAACAGCCTTACCGAGTTGTAATCCCAACCCGAGGATGAGCAACGAAAACTAATTGGCTAAGCACAAATTACACACGGGCAGCGGTCAATTTGCCCAAATTACCGACAACTGGGTAACCTAACGCTTTTAATTGTAATCTTTACTCACCCTCTTGGGACTGAATGAAGAGTGAGGGGTACGTATTGTAGTAATTTGTGTATGTACAGTAGAGTGAAGACATACACCCTTACATACACACATTTATACAACGTGTAACGTAAAATGCACAAAACCTGAAAATAGTTTCATCAGAATAACGAGCAGAGTTAATTGAACCACTTTTTAATATAGGTCACATTTTTCAAAAAATCTTCATTAAAAACGTTGCCGTGTCTATTTATTAAAAGGTCAAGCAACCCAATGTTAGCGCGGCGCAACGGCGGTAAATTAAATTAATCATTATGGCAATCAATAATGTACACATACAGGCGGTAAGTACTGATCAATAGGAACAATTATGGACCCTCTCGGGCACAGCAACATTTTCAATACATAGCAGGAATTATTTACGTATCATTATTTATTTTAGAAGCTTGCTACTTTACCTACCACGGGATAATTTAGTAAATTCCGACCGATTAGAAGCTTGCTGAAGTTTGGCTGGAGAATAATTGAGCAAAATGATTAATTTAAATCAGTTAAGGATTCAGGAGACATTCGGGGATTGCATTAATTTTTAAAGTTGAGGCACCGTTGAGGTAAATTGTGGATACTAATAATTAAGCGTGAGTACAGACGCCAGCACATCAAGCTACCCGAAGCTGTCAAATTTTCCCAATCAACTTTGATCCTTATACTTAAGCGATAAAGGTGAAAATCTATTAAAGAAATTTGACAGATTATAGTAGCTTGATGTGCTGGCGTCTGTACATATAAACACATTTCATATCAAGATCGCCCAGTGTTTGCTTTGATTTATGTCAGACGCACTTCCTGAAATAAGAGGGGGCTTTTATCCATCGCCATATTGTTAATGGACAATTGTTAGCTTCATCGACTACCTCGATCTAGTGGTTGCAAGCGCTACTGCTAAGTATGAGGTCCTGGGTTCGATTCCCAGGCCGGGCAGTCTTATTGGGCTTTTCCATAGGATTTTATTACTTACAAACAAAAAAATGTCATATTTTTTGGAAAAATTTGACAGCTTCGGGTAGCTTTATGTGCTAGTGTCTGTACAGACGCCAGCACATCAAGCTACTACAATCTGTCAGATTACTTTAATAGATTTTCAACTTTAGCGCTAAAGCATAAGGTTCAATGTTGATTGGGATAATCTGACAGTTTTGGGTAGATTGATGTGCTAGCGTCTGTATCTGCCTAGATATTTAAGAAGTGGTTACATTTATTCAAATTTAAGGATAAATGGATGTACAAATCAGGAAACCTCAGGTGGGCTGCAATCTGCCCGTTTATTTTTAGAATTTTTCGATATCGTCAGAATTGTGAACACGCTGTATAAATAAAATTAGCCATCAGTATTATTCTCTCAGACCCGTAGGTTCCTATTTAATCTCCAAACGACTTTCGAACATTAATTATGTCCAAAACCTACATTCTAATTGCGTAACATACTATCAGTAGCAATGGGTTTCATTTTGACAATTCAACAACATTCATTGCGTTATTTACGTCGTTGAGCAGACACATTTTTCGAACACATGGAGCAATCGATTAGCAATATACTTCAAAATGATTCAAATTGAGAGTAATAGTGTGTTTACGCAAATAGGGTGCAGTTCTAGAATATGAAGAAACATTGTCATAACTGCCTCCTCCTTCCAAAAACAAACGTGATTAATACATTAAATTACCGTTGCTATTCGTGACAACACCCATCAAATCCCTGTCCTTGGTGACCAAACATTTGGCGTGGGCGAGATTTCCCTTACGTTAGGGCGAGCATCATTTATCTTAATAAGGCACGTTGATTGTCACTGGCGCACGTCGACGTCACGCCGCTCGCTGCAGGTACGACCATGAACAAAGGAAAATTGTGTACGGAAAATGTTGGCTTTTTCCTAGTTGTTAAGAGATTTTTCCCTGAGAGGGTTTTTAATTAGGTTGTTGTGATTATTAATAGAATATCAGGTACTGTAACAGAGATACATCAATAAAACAATACTTTTCAGTTAAAATAATTATTACGGAATCGTTTCAAGACTTTTTAGGTTTTTATTCTTTTCACTCCGCTTGTCAGTCAAATCTACATAAGATCAACTTTTGCAGACAACCTTTACAGCTTGGAATACAGGAGAATACATGATTGCCAAAATACCAGATTCTCAAAATATCAGATTCTCAAATATCAGATTCGGACAGTCGAAATAAAAATATTTATAATAATATTATAAAAAAACTTACCTAGTTTTTGCGAAAATAAGAGAATCACCACATTGAATATAAAACGTATAATTTTTGTAAATCAGTTTCGATATAAAATCTAAAAAATAAAAATAAAAAACGCAGGTATCTTATTTGACAATTGTTGGTAAAAAATATTAGGATAAAAAAGATGATTTAGGAAAGCTTATCAAATTCAGGATATTTTTTTAAGATAAAATTTAAAAAAAGAATGTCGCGAATTTCAACCTGATTGCAATTGAGCTTGAAGCTCGTTAGAACAGCACCCTAATTGCGTAACTCACTATTACTCTCAATTTGAATAATTTTGAAGCATATTGCTAATCCATTGCTTCATATATTCGAAAAATGTGTCTGCTCAACAACTTAAGTAACGCAATGAATGTTCTTGAACTGTCAAAGTGAAACCCATTGCTACTGATAGTGTGTTACGCAATTACCCTGCGGATTTTAAAAAGAATTCAATATAACGCTAAGTTATCCAACAGTATTAAGCTAGGTTTGAGTATCCAGCAACTTGTGACTCGCACTGCAGTAGATGATCCGGTATCCGGGAGAAAGGGAAAATTGCCCTTTTTCACTGGCTCTACACCAGATTTGGAGACACGGACTACTAGTCCGTGTTTGGAGAAAACCTTTTGTGGTCAGCTTATGATGCGGAGATCGACATCTAGACTTTAAACACTGCACGCTGGCAAGAATCGGTGCATGGTTGAAACGGTTGAATAATATCAGCAATTTGGGAACAGATTACCAGGAATCTTTTAAATATACCAGATCAAACCAGGTCAACAATTATCAAGTCAAAAACCAAGAATAAAATTGATTAATCAAATATGACTTTCTTGCCATGTCAAAAAAAACGAACTCGTTTCAATAAAATATTTTAAAAAGTCATTATTTGAAAAAAAAAAATGGTTTTAACTTTCAAGGTGAGGTTTTAACAGCAGAGGTAACGCTGCCACTACACTACGCTTCAATCAATACTTAGATTGTTAAGTCTCACTTACCTATAACTCGTAGAACAATAACTCAAAATCATGTTGTTTAAATGAAACTCGGTATTTACTTAGTCTTTGTACAAAGCGTTCTTGAAAGCCCAAACTTTTAGCTTGAAGCTATTCCTTGTCTACCTAGCTTGGCGATGTAATGCAGAAAAGATCGCTTTAGAATGTGCTTCACGGTTTTATTACAAAAACTGCATCAGTGTCACCAAAATCCCATTACCCAAAATGACATAACAAACTCACATGAAATAACATCTTGAAGAAAAGTTGCTTGCAACGCGTGGCGCTTACATGAGATTCTACATCTCCTAGAATTTCCAGTGGAGCGGAGACAAATTACTGAACTAAATTCCGCTCCCCGGAGTTAAAATATTGCCTTTCTGCATACGTCCTGAAATATGGTCGTCATCTGCAATGTTGCTTGATATAAATTGCTACAGGAGAAGTATTCTAGGAATCCTCACCTGTAATTAGGGAAGCGTCTCATCTAGATGCAGATTAATTGTCTTTGTGAACGTTTTAATCTCATTTGCGTTTCTGTTGCGACAAGCTGGGAAATTGTTTTTTAACGAGGCTTTCCTTTGGTAGGAAGCCTTAAGCTTTATGGCGCCATGTTTTTTTTTTGGAGCGATGTTATGGCGGACTATTGCTCGTGGCTAAATGATATCAGCCGCACGGGTAGATCGAAGATTAGCTTCGCATGCCGCGGTCACTTCGTGGATGAGTGACTATCCATTACAAACTTGCGTGGAGTGAGCTGTCAGTGTCATCCCAATATGCTAGGGATTGACTAAGCAAACATTTACAATCATAATCAAGATTGTAATAATATTTTTTATGCTAATTCTATTGATCATTTTATATCTATAATTTAAAAACTAGTATTTTAGTGTCCAAACATTACTATTTTGTGGGATTTTAAAATAAAATAGCAAAACAGAAACTTAATCAGAATATCAACTTTGTTATTTCTTTTCTTTTTTTTCAGAGATGAAAACCCCACAAAATAGTAATGTTTTGACAATTAAAATATTAGCTTTGAAATTATGTAAAATGATCAATAGAATTAGCATAAAAAATATTACTGAAATCTCGATTATGATTGTTAATGTATTGCTTGGTCAATCCCTAGTACCAGGTGGAATGACAATAACAGCTCACTCAACGCTCATTTCATCCACGTTTTCACGGAGGTATGGTTACAGAATCGCACTGCAGGAAATAAATATTATTAGCTTATATCATAGCAATATTCATTATTATGGAAAGGACTAATGAATATTGCTAAGATGTAATTTTAGGTAGGTACCTAACTAACAGTTTAGGTACACGTAGTGATTCCTACATACTTCGCGGGATCCGAAAAACTATTATCAAAATTATTATTAGTTATTCTAACTCCATTTTAATTCTATCTATTGATCCTTATAACAACGACGCGGTGGTCGTTTCGATTAATTTTCCAATCGGAAAATTTCAGTAGCACTCTGGCTAGCAATTAGCATATAAATTAATTCCGTATTATTATACCTTCCTGTGTCGCTGTCCGTCGGGGGCCCATAGATAAGGGAATTTCATAGTTCGCTGAACCGTGACGGTTCTATGTAAAATCATAATTATTTTGAGTAGGTATTGATTGACAGTTAATGGGTTTTATTGAATTAAAATTAAATTCAAGGATTTGTTGTTGTTACACGCGGACATTCAGATACTAGCAAAATTAACCGATTTTAATTCAATTCAAATTATCGGGGGAAGGAATGGTGCCATTTACCTGTGAAAGGTAAATGGTGCTTATCTCAAAATGGAACTAGATTTCCATTTCATTTTGAGTTATATTTTTTTAGCCTTAAATGATGGCAGGAAAATTATATTTGGATCAATGTTAGTTAGGTATACAGAAAAATTTACCTACCGAACTAAACAGAAACTTTACCTACCCCACGTAGGTATCCTAAGAGCTGATTTTTCAATCGACAGATAATTTCTTGGAATAAAATTAACGTCTGACAGTTTTTGTACTGTCCGACGTCTTTTTTATGAACTGTCAAAAATACAAAATTATTCTTCCGATAAAATACAGCCCTTACAACATAAACATTGTTTTATATTTTGCAAAATTAAGCATCTCAGTTTTGTGTAATTTACTTATTTGTAAAATAAACAACCGAAAGTTATTCACAAAACTTTGTGATCAGTTCCTGATATCGTTGGAATGTAATTCCTATAGATTTTAATTGGCTCAGCCGCTTGTTACAAATCACTGGACCGTAATATACCGGTGTTTTAATGAAATTCCTATTAACAAGCAAACTATGTACCTATAAATCGGAACAAGATACTATTGTTTCAATTTAAACTAATCCGGGAATGTTTATTTTAACGGATATTTTCAGATCCTTTGTTACTACTTTGTTGTTTGTTACTTTGATCCTTTGATACAGGGTGTAAAAAGACACACCACATATCCGTCAATTGCGAATTCTGTACCCACATCAAACTAAGTAATATTGCACAAAAATAATTGCTGGGAAACGACTTTTATTTATGGTGTGAAAATTTAAAGTAAGTAGTTTTCCTCGTTGAAATTGAATACTATTCGTTGGTTAGTTTGTTTTCTCTTCTATTATACAACATAAATAAAGCGATTTTTTTTTCATTATCTATCTATTTATTTAGCAATAATCGTTCTCCTGATGCATGTTTAGGCAAAAACTCATGGAGAGCTGATTTGAGAGTTCTAATTTGCAGATTCTGTTGAATATAATCCATCAAAACAATCTTTCTCATATCATAATACTTTTACAATAATAAAATAATATTTGTTATACGCCAAAAATAAAGAAAAAAACGACTGGGCCTCATTCAATTTTCAACTGGAAACAAGTCTGAATATTTCCGAACTTCTATATAATTTTCACGTGGTATTTATACCAAAATATGTAGTAGGTATGTATTTCACTGCGCCGGCGATGCGCGCTCTTTTTGCTCGTTTTTTTTTTATTGCTAAATGGGCCTCCTCCTGACCTCTAACACGCCTGATTGAAAGCGATGAATGAGGTCTATGATGGAACGAGCGTGCCCAGAAGACGCCTGTTCACTCTTGCTTTTAAGACAGACGGGTTAAATGTGGAAGGGAACACATGCAGAGAGTTCCACACTTCTCTAAAGTTTACTTCGAATCTGTGGAGTTAGCATATAACTCCATTCGACAGCGAACTCATTTGTTGTTTTAAGTAGAATAGCTCTAAATAAGCACAGATATAGTTCGTAAATCGACACCTTTTACATTTTAAAGTGATGCACACAGCTTTCTCAATCTCTTCGTTTCGAAAAACATTTCGTTTCAAATCAAAAACGTTAAAAAAAAACAAAACCCTTCATTAAAATGTATTCAATTTAAAGTATCAATAGCCTAAAATAGACTAACGAATGAATAGAACAGTTATTGGTTGGACAAGGCAACGTGATTATGGGTGGCACGCAATCCGGCGCGGGGGCATGTGACGCGCATACTAAATGCAACACGCGGTCCACTCGTCAGTATAAATTATAAACGTGCAAATTGTGGTTGGCATTCCTAATGTTGAATTGGTTTAGTGTACTAGGTATTGTTAATTGGGTTACCAGGAATTTGTTGATGAGTACAATCTCACATTTCGATTTGTCGCATGTTTTCAATTTCAACCTGTATATTGATTTATTTATTAAGGTACATACATAAACAGCTTCTACGTATAATATATCTTAAGTATTATACTATAGGCAACAGTAGCCGCGGACTTATATTATATACATTTTATATTATCGGTTATATACATTTTGTACAGATTTTGCAACTTTAATGAATTGTACTGTATATTATAAATGCAGGATATTTAGGATCCGTGGGGTCGCTACACATGCTGCCGTGTGGGTTTCTGTATCTCTCTTGGTCTGGCTCCTCATTCTAGACCAGCCGTGCGATTCTGTAACCATCTCACCGTGAAAACTTGGGTGAGGTGAGCGTGGAGTGAGCTGTCACTAGGGATTAACACTATTGACACTGCTCACTTCAAGCTCACTTCACTTATGATTTCACGGTGAGATTTTTACAGAATCGACCGGCTGTTCCGGTAAGGTAAACTCTACCGGCACACGGGCACAGGCCCAGAGTTCGGAGCGTGCAAACGTCACCACGACGTCAACGTAGAGATACGGCGGTGAAGTTATTATTATTATTACTTACACAGACGCCAATTATAGGTTTACCAGCAATCTCAGAAATAAGTGTACCTATACAGGGTTAGTTTTCAAAGACCAGCCAAATTTAAGGGTGTGGTACGGACCATCAAACTGAACAATTTTGTCCATTAACCAACATCGTATTCGCGAATAAAAATTCAGCCGTCCCATACGTTTAGGTCGAGTAGGTATTGAAGTTTTCTAAGGGACAGTTGGTAAATTTTTCGCGAATGCGATATTAGTCCCATGGAGAAAGTTGTTCAGTTTGATGGTCTGTACCACATCCTTAGATTTGGCTGGTCTTTGAAAAATAACTCTGTATGTATAAAGCCTTTACTTTCTAAAGACAAATATAATTAGTATTGGCCTCTAGTTTCAGTAACTGCTCTCTATAGTGGATTTCCAGAATTTATACCCTGTCGATTTCTCTTAGCTAAAGCAAAGTAATTGCTCTATAGTGGAAACAACTAAATAACAAGATAAACTGCAGTAAAGCTATTTCTGATCGAAACACTATTTGCTGCAGTTTATATTTATTTACTCTCTAACGTTGCATTTTTACAAAGGAATTCTTTAGCTAAGTACCCATTTAATTATTTGTTCTAGTACAAAGTAACTCAATAGACTAAAGAAATGCGGGAGTATTGTCAATGTTAATAAAGTGGACTTCTTTGCATGGTGCATTTAATACCCATGTATGTTTTACTGCAGTATACAACACTTTTAGTATATGGGAAACCCGAAACACGTATCTAGTATTTTTATGTAAAGAATCTATGCACAAAATTTCAAAACTGTATCATGAATAATCACGAAGTTATAAGCTTGTTATGTCACCTGATTGTCCGTACAAAAAGTTGGTTACCACTTAACACGCGCCGCCGGCCGACCGGTTGTGACCTGTGTTTTGCGCATAGGATTGCGGCTATGTACTTAGTGTCGCTCGATGTCAAACTTGTTAGCTTTTTTAAATATTTTTGGGACAAAATATAACATGGTGTAAAAATGATTGGAATCGATTCAGTTACTTACTCTGAACAAACTATATTCAGGTTTGCAATGTACTAAAAATATTGTTGTATATCGCCATATTCAATAAGTTGCACCCTGATTGGGTAACACTCTATCAATCACAATTTAAAGTAATTTTGAAAGATATTGCTAATCCATTGCTTCATATTATGTTCGAGATTTGTTTGCTCAACAACGTAAATAACGCAATTAATGTTGTTGGACTGTCAAAATTAAAGTCATTTCTACTCTTAGTCTTACGCAATTACCTAGCAGGTCGGTTATTATTACGCAACTAGTACTTGGAAACTGATTTTACTCGTAAACGATTACAGAACATGGGTCTAAGGAAAAACCGTAATAAGTGTTTCAGATATTTCGCAGATGGCAGTGGTCTTCCCAAGTAAGATTTATATCTTACTTGGGAAGACCACTGCTGTCTACAAAGACTGATATTCTATTCTATTCACTTACTTATGTAACTGAATAGAATAGAATATCAGTCTTTGTTTTGCATAAAATATGTTATACAAAAGGTCTTAAATATAAATAGCTCTTAATATAATTAACCTTTTGAATGTCTTAAGTTACACAGTTCGACATAAGCAAATTGTCTTTCTATTGTGTCTCTAATTACGGCATTCGATGAGTTAATGTTAAAATAATTGCTATAAAAACTAACGTACACCAAACCATATGACGTGTATGTTAACGACGGTGTTTTATGTGGTTAGCAGAAAAAAGGTGACACCGTTGACAGGACTGGGTTTTCGGAGCCTTTAAGGGGTTAAGTAGCTTCGGCCGCGTGAAATTTCTCCCGAGCCACCCCAGCGCTTCACCTGAACGCGCTATCACTACGTTTTCGCTTAGCGTTCTTTCTGACTTTTTTCTTTTTGCTCGGCTCCTAAGGGTTATAGCGTGATGTTAAATAGCTTATAGCCTTCCTCAAAAATTGGACTATCAAATGCAAAAATAGTTTTTCAAATCCGACCGGTAGTTCCAGAGATTAGCGCGTTCAAACAACAAACTCTGCAGCTTTATTATTAGTGTAGATTTCTTAAATATTATTATTAACTCTTTGCTTGTGCTGAGCCATTTATCCATGTTCTTTGCACAAGAGTTACTTATAGAGAAGATGTAAATAAGGAAGGATTTTTGAAAATTCATTTCATAAGGGGGTTAAATAGGGGATGAAAGTCTGCATGGAAATTTCATCAGGCATACGGCTTGTATACTTAAGCTTTTTCCAATAATGAGTCGACAGACGAGGCCGCTTTAAAGAAAAGCTAGAAATTTTTCACAAAGCCCACAGTATTAATATAATTCCATACATACTCTATCTTCCGTACACTAGATATAAATGACAATATCACTATTCTACAATTTCATATCGCCTGCGCTCCCGGACGCGAGTGGAATCTTGTTATCCAGTGCGCGCGACTAGCTATTTGTCACCGTATGTAATCCTATCTGGTACTGCCTGAATGCATAGGTATCTACTGGGAAATTCTAGCCAGTTACCTACAATTCTACTACACCTTTGTGTGTTTTTCATAGAGAAAAATAAATTTTATTTTAGATAACAGTTACTGTAGGTAAGGACTCATTTGTCTAACCCTTCGAGGATTACAGGCGTGATGACACAGTTCATAACGTTGTCTTAAAAGAGAGATATATAGCTAAAGTTCTAATAATTTGTAGTAAGTATTAGTAGGTACTTCATGTACAGTTTTGTTATGGCGGGTCCACACGATACAGACTTCTATAGAATTTTGTCTGTGCAACAAAGCAGTAGAGACAAATGTCGGTGCGTTAAAAAAGAAAATTCTATAGAAATCTGTATGAAGTCTGTATCGTGTGGACCCACCATAACTCGGACTTCATAGTCTGTACAGATATTTGTACGAACAAAAGTATGTATCGTGTGGACCCACCATTAGTCATATACCTGGATTTTTGTTAGTCATCTACCTAGCCATGTACCTATAGTACCGAATCATTAAGAGATGTCTTCAGAACGGAGGGTTTCCTGACACTGGCTGGTATTTATATACTCGAATTATGTTTATCTGTTAAAAACAAAATGCAATATTTTAATTTCAAATCAAATTCTAAAATAAACATTCGGAAACAATATAAATATGTTATTAATTTACCGGTTATTAACAATATTATGTATCATAACAGTACCTATGTTACTGCTATTTGTGTGTACAATCAGTTACCTTCAGCAATTAAGCAATTAAGTGGAGGTATGTTTAAAAATAAATTGAAAAAAATGTTAATTGTTAATGTTTTTCATAACCTGCATGAGTTTTTTGATAAAAAATAATATTTGTATATACCTAATTTCTTAAAATACTGTTGCATATCCGACTTGGGTAGACTGTTGAAACAAAAAATGTAATATAAAGAACTTAATGTACACAGATGCAATAATGATATCTTTATCTTTTGCCAACTATTTTGGGGTCACCGCAAGGTGCTCCTTATTGAACAGGGTCCAACACAAACAGCTATAACTTTTTAAATTATTATTATTATTATATTATTTTTTTTCAAATTTTCGTGAAGTCGAGTTGAAAAATAATGTGATATTGTTACTTTCATTAAATACATTGAGTTACTGACAAGAAAAACATATTGAAAATTCTCATTTTTTCATGCCTCTGACTACCCCTAATCCCTTAATTCATAGATATACTTACACAGTAATTCCTTCTACTTATCTTCCTTCTATTGTTGACTCGTTTCTCTGTTCACCACGACATGAGGTTTTGTTGTGTGCCTTTTTTAGTCTGTGCTAAATAAATGTGTTTTCTTTCTTTTCTTTATTATTACTCGAGCCAACATGTGAGGTGAATATGATTTTATTATGTAAACTGTACCCACTTGGAACATTATCACTGTGTAAAACTTTGTAAAAAGTTTCATCGGAGATCGGTATTATGAATCCAAATAGTCCTAAGACTTATGAGACCTTTTAACATAATGACACGTGGAAGCTTTGTATTAAAGTTTGTAAGTAGCCTCTATCTCCCAGTCAGCGCCACCACACCCTGTCCGCCGCCTTCCGCATCCAATCTGTCCCAGCCACGTTCTTAAGGTCGTAAGTAACTACGATGCCAAAATCATTTACTAATGCGTTCCAAGACGAGAATTTTATCGAACAGAGAGCGTTTAATTCAATCTCCGGTCAGACATCAGGGGTCCGTCAAGATAGTTCTCTAGCTAATCCATCAGACGCCAGCGGGCTGCTTACCTCGGTGGATGAAAAATATTGATTTTATTGGAACTTGAAAAAAGATTGCTTTTAAGTTGTTTGTGACAAAATAAAAATCAGACTTCCAGAAAAAAAACACACACGTCAAAGTGAAAAATTAATTTTGGTAGTCAATGGCAAAGATCGAAAACACAGAACCTAAGTAAGACACCGATGTCGTTGGTTTTTATTTTTATTTTTTTTTGTCTTTTTAGTTGTGGTACAGCTACTACAATCTGTCAGATTTCTTTAATAGATTTTCAACTTTATCGCTAAAGCATAAGGTTCAAAGTTGATTTGGAAAATCTAACAGTTTCAGGTAGCTTGATGTGCTGGCGTCTGTACCTTCTCCACTCCAATTCATATACCACTACTTGCTATGTAAACGACAGAGACAGAAAGTTTCTCTGGGACCACCGCGCAAGCTTACCATAATCAGCATTATAATGTTCCCACTGCTGGGAAATAAGCCTACTCTCTTCGAGAAGGAGTGGGCTGTAATCTACCCGCGAACCCAGTGCGGGTTGGTAGATTTCATTTTTGGTTCTAGGATACACTGGTTTCGTCACGATGTTATTCTTCACCGTTTTGAGAGCAGTGGTGATTCAATTATTTACACAAAGTAAAGCGTCTGCCTAGGTTCGAACCCACTACCTACAACTTATTTGATAAAAAAATATTGATGGAATAATAAAAAAAAAATATATACAACGTGTAACGTTAAATGCGCAAAACCTCTTAAGGGGTCATTGTACTCATCATTATGAACAACTTTTACTCTGGGACCAAACCGGAAATCGCGAAAAAAAAATCAGCTGTTCCCTACATTTTGACGAGTTATGCGAACATAAATGTAGGGAACAGCTGTTTTATTTTTCGCGATTTCAGGTTTTGTCCCATAGTAAAAGTTGTTCATAATGATGAGTACAATGACCCCTTAAGAGTTTTTGCGCATTTAACGTTACACGTTGTATATACATACAAGTTGTAACTTAAATAACGCACAACCTCATAAGGGGGCATAAACGTAGGGAACAGCTGATTTTTATTTTCGCGATTTCAGGTTTGGTCCCATAGTAAAAGTTGTTCATAATCATGAGAACAATGACCCCTTAAGAGGTTGTACTTTATTTAAGTTCTACCTTGTATACAATTCGACTTTATGTCCAAAGTGTGATAAAATCAAATCGGAATCTACAATACCTACCAGAATCTCTTTATTCAGGTAAATGTTATTCCACAGTTCTGAAATAAATAGCAATTACGACTGTGTTATTTCAATACTTTGCCCGAAAGCCTTTTATACCATTAAAGACTATATTGAGCACAAAAAGGCTTGGGATTTTGCTGCTTCTTGAGTTTTTTTTGTTTTATATACACTTTGACATTAATGAATTTTATATATACAATAACATTTGCTTACTTTATAACGTATTATTTTATTTTAATTATTGTGAATGTGAAGAATATGTAGTTAGTTCATTTTATTTATTTTTTGATATTTTCTTTTTTTATTTAGTTTTTGTCATGGTCTGGCAGTTTGAGTAATTTATGTGGCCTACCCAAACGTCCTTTCTTTGGTATTGTTCGTCGAATCGTTGATCTCTTTAAATTTTGAGTTGCTCTGCGCGATTTTTGATAAATGCGTGCACTGATTGGACAGGTCTACTCAATCTGTGTGGTTCTTTCCTCAAAAGACTATATCAGATATCGATCTACATGGTTGTCACAAAATCTGACCAAGATTGTGTCTGGATTTTAAAAGAGACTGTGACCTCTGAGTTTGTTTCGTCCTTTCTTCTCAGAGTATTCAGATAGGAAACGCCGACCTCATCTAGTTTTTAAAATATGATTGACGTGGAAAAGTGTTTATGCAAACCTACTTACTGAAATAAAATCACTTATCAATTACTTCATTATCAAAGTATACAAGGTGTAAGAGACATCGACGCGCAAACTGTTACCATGAATTCAGCACGTAAGTCTAGATGCTCCAGCGTAGACATTTTTCGACGGTTATAAAAAAAAAAATGTTGCTTCAAACACCAGTACAATAACTACACGGTCAAAACATCTACGTCACGTACGTATGTCAATTCGTTTAACTCCTAAAATGCTGCACTTCAGTGCTTTTTGGCAAATCTCACGGCAAACTTTTGCGACTCGGTGAGCAAAATTTTTTTATTTTTCTTTATTATTTCTCAGTACGCAACCATGTATTTACTTTGACGTAAGCCGTCAAAGTAAATACATGTCAGTCTCAAAAGGAATTTAGGATACATACAAAAAGATATGTACTACGTACACAAGTCTCGAACTAAATGTTGGCTACATGAAATATTCAACTGTGAAAAGGGTATGTTCGCTAGGGAGCTGTAATTTAAATAAATATTATTTCACCACATATTGTATGTATAAGCAGAGCGACGAGAACTAAATTTAATGTGATCTTTTGTAATGTTAACGAGTTTATGTTTTTATTGTTGAATAAGTTAGTAAATATCTGTTTGAATTAGTAATTGATTGGTCTCACTCCATGGGAATCCCCTTCGATTCACCGAAAAAATATTCAACGGCAACAGTGTTATTTTTGAAACGTGAATAACATTTTTGACGTTGAATATCGTCTCTTGAAGCAACTTTTATTAATACTTAAACCTTTGCATCTTTGTCTACATATCATAAAACTTCAATATATGTAGAACTAGCGACCCGCCCCGGCTTCGCACGGGTGCAATGGAGAAACACTGATAATTTTAGAGCCATTATTTCTCGTAAAAAGTATAGGATAAAAAATGGTTATTGTGGGTTATCCCTAAGAGATAGACATATACCATCGCGGACTTTTTTGTAGACCTTTTTAAGGTGTACAATACTGTAGTACATTATTTTGATCTATCTCGACGGGTTCAGCCAGCGTTTACAATGTAAGCGCAAAAAATGTGTTTATTTACGACATCACATTAGAAACCTCTAAAATTATCAATGTTTCGCTACTATATTATGCATGTATTATACATATAAACCTTTCTCTTGAATCACTCTATTTATTAAAAAAAAACGCATCAAAATCCGTTGCGCAGTTTTAAAGATCTAAGCATATATAGGGACAGACAGACAGGGAAGCGACTTTGTTTTATAGTATGTAGTGATGTTAATTTGGAACGTATCATAATTTTAAGAAAAACTAATAGAGTATGAACGCAGCGATGAGTGAATGAGAGGGTATGTGTGGGAAAGAGAAAGGGGAAGCAAGGAAGATAGCGAGCGAGCTATTAAGATGTTAACGTTTACCTATTGTAAGAAGTTTAAAAAAAAAATTAAAGAAGCATCCAAGAAGTGAAGTTTATTTCGGTCATCGATACACACCCCCTACATACAACGTGTAACGTTAAATGCGCAAAACCTCAGACACCTCAACTGATTTTTAATTCAGTTGACCTATTTCAGAAACGATCAGAATGGCCAGTAAAACTATGTGCTGTTTTAGTTTTAACGGCCATTCTGATCGTTTCTTGCGTCTGCGGCGACGCTTTACCGAGGGAGGAGTCGTCACCGGGCCGCTGCGCCGCGCTGACATTGGCTTGCTTGACCTATTAATAAATAGACACGGCAACGTTTTTAATAAAGATTTTTTGAAAAATGTGACCTATATTAAAAAGTGGTTCAATTAATTCTGCTCGTTATTCTGATCAAACTATTTTCAGGTTTTGCGCATTTAACGTTACACGTTGTATATTTTATCTGCATCATACTATAACAGAATGCAACGCCTTTATCTGTTCGCTGGGGCACTAGTAACCTTATACGATTACTGTGATTTTTTTTATTGGTAAGTATGTAATCGGTGGCAATAGACTCACCCCTATTGCATGGGACTTAGCATAACTGGGGAATTGTGGGTGTTACTATAGGTGCACCCTGCTCATACATTTGGGCAATTCAAGCGTTATGTTGTGTTATAATGTAGGTAGGTACAGACGCCAGCACATCAAGCTACTACAATCTGTCAAACTTTATAATAAATTCTCAACTTTATCGCTAAAGCATAAGCTTCGAAGTTGATTGGGAAAATTTTACAGTTTCCGGTAGCTTCATATGCTGGCGTCTGTACCAAAATTTTCCAATAGCTACCCGAAACTGTCAAATTTTCCAAATCTACTTTGGTTAGAGATAAAGTTGAAAATTATCATAGAAATTTGACAGATTGTACTAGCTTAATGTGCTGGCGTCTGCAGTTTCTTTGTATCGACTTTTTCCTTAACTATATGTGGAGGCTTGTTATTAGCTATTTTGTTCTCCGTAGAAATTGGCCACCATTGCCGAAATACAGTCTAGAGGAATATAACGATTAAGTCCGTAAGTAGGTACCCCAAATGCAACCTCCACATCGCCAAAAAAAGCGCATTTGCAAACGAACGTAGGAGCAGCACAGGTTATATTTACGGGCGCATCCCGTCTGCCCAGCTCACGTATCGGACATTAGTTCGGCAGTTTCCACGCCAGCTTACTAATGGCTCAAACGTACGTGCTCGATCATATTCCACACTATTCTGTTACATCACTCGTTTTAGAGCAAGAAAAAATTGGGACTGTTTTGGGTGGTGGACGCGTTTACGAATCTGACAAAGATGAAAGTGGTGCTTATTTGGTGCTAGCATGTAACCTCCGCGAGTCTGTTCAAAGTTATTGGCAACAAATACGAGACAAAAAAGAATTAAGTTTAAGATTAGAATATAAAAGAAGACATTAGAGTTAGCTTACAAGTCAAGTGATAAGGACACAAATGTAAAAAAAGAATTCCCTAATTATTTAATTCATGTGAAAGATATTGTTTTTAACCACAGCAATTAGGCGGAAATGGCGTGCTAGCTTCCTCTATGAAATAAGTATACAGTGTGTCCGGACATGGACTAGCGATATTCTAAATACTTAAATATAAGCTATTTTAAAGTACTATTACACTATAGGCTTGGGTCCAATACACTTCCCCGCTATGTGGCAGCCATTTTGTTTTTTTTGTTGAAATATGCTCTATGCGAGTACAAAAAAAATCATATATCTCAAAGTTTTAGTCATACTGAGATAAAAATAGGCTTATTCGGAAGGCAATAATATTGTCTACCGTCTGCATTACAAAGCAATGTGTTCACAATTCCATAACTTTTGAAAAAAAATGTGAAAGTCGAAAAAAAAATCAAAAAATTATGCAATTCAACCAATAATGGTTAATTACTACAAAAACAACCCCGAGAACTTTTTTATTTTTTATACTAGATCGACAGTTTTTGAGCTACGCTACAATGCAACGTAAAATTCACAACTGTATGTTTAATACTTTAAGAGTTATTGTTGTTTGAACATAGCGTATGCGCAAGCACAAAACGTCTTTGTTAACCGCCAGAGTGTCATTTATGGCATTCACTGTATTCCATCTGAGAGCAGGCGAGAAATACTGTTCGTTACTACCGTGAGTAAGCGAGATAGAACGTATTAGTCCACTACCTGAAACAAAATCAGTTTTAAGGACAAATTATTAGTTGGGTTAGTTTAGTTGTCCCTCGCCCTGCGTTGTGATCGCTATCGCTACTTTCACTTACCGTCCGTGCTGTTTACGTGCTGCGTTAGTGTTTTGTATTTAAAAGTGTGATAAAGTATGGCACAGCGTCAATATTCATCGCAACATATTGCTGACATACACTTTGTGTATGGCTTTTGCAATGGAAGTGCAAATTTGGCTGTACAAGAATATCGACGAAGGTACCCTAACAGGCCTACACCGAGTCGCCAAACTTTTATCGACGTGCATTCAAGATTAGCGGAAAGAGGTATTCAAAGAGCTGTTAATGAACGCAATCGCTTGGTATCGCCCGAAGATGAAGAAGAAGTGCTTAGACTAATAACCAATGATCCTAGACTAAGCGTTAGACGGATTTCAGTGCAACTTCGAATGTCTAAGTGGCATGTATGGAGAATTTTGAAAAGAGAAGGGTTACACCCTTATCATTTTCGACGGGTTCAAGACGTGATCGAACCAGATTTTGCTGCGAGATCTGTGTTTTGTTCGTGGATAAATAGAAATTTGAGACAGAACCGTAATTTTTTACAAAGAATACTGTGGACTGATGAAGCCAAATTTACAAGAGCTGGGATTACAAACCACAGAAACGACCATCTCTGGTGCTCCGCAAATCCAAGGGCGGTGCGCCCAAGCTCATTTCAACATGAATTCTCAGTAAATGTGTGGGCCGGCATAATCAACGATAGGCTGATAGGGCCATTGGAATTGCCACCTACATTAAACGGCGCTAGATTGTTAGAATTCTTACAGACACAGTTTGCGGACAGCCTCATGGACCTACCTCTATCATACCGTCGGCGTATGTGGTTCCAGCTCGATGGTGCACCCGCGCATTTTTCTCGAGCAGTGAGAGAATATTTAAATAATAATCTACAGCCGTGGATCGGTCGTGGTGGTGTAGTAGCGTGGCCGCCTCGCTCACCCGATTTGACACCCTTGGATTATTTTTTGTGGGGTCATATGAAACAAAAAGTATACGCTACAGTTCCAAATACCAGGGAAGAACTCGTCGCAAAAATTATGGCAGCCGCCGAAGAAATTAGATCCGATTTGGATTTAATTAGGCGCTCATCAACCCAGGTGGCACAGAGAGCCGTAGTGTGTCTACAAGCTGGAGGTGGCCACTTTGAGCAACTGCTTTAGATATTTTAATCTTCATTTAATATTGGAAAAAACATTAAATAAAATTCAATATGAATGTTATGTTTTTTTAATGATTTCCTGTTTAGGGTTCCGACAAAGGCCTTTTGTGCTTGCGCATACGCTATGTTCATACAACAATAACTCTTAAAGTATTAGACATACAGTTGTGAATTTTATGTTGTATTGTAGCTTAGCTCAAAAACTGTCGATCTAGTATAAAAAATAAAAAAGCTCTCGGGGTTGTTTTTGTAGTAATTAATAATTATTGGTTGAATTGCATAATTTTTTGTTTTTTTTTTCGACTTTCACATTTTTTTTCAAAAGTTATGGAATTGTGAACATATTGCTTTGTAGTGCAGACGGTAGACAATATTATTGCCTTTCGAATAAGCCTATTTTTATCTCAGTATGACTAAAACTTTGAGATATATGATTTTTTTTGTACTCGCATAGAGCATACTTCAACAAAAAAAACAAAATGGCTGCCACATAGCGGGGAAGTATATTGGACCTAAGCCTATAGTGTAATTGTACTTTAAAATAGCTTATATTTAAGTATTTAGAATATCGCTAGTCCATGTCCAGACACACTGTATAATAGGTTCCAATATGAAAAAACCAGGTAAATCAACCCTAAAAATCTTGGAGAAATCAATGTAAGTAGGCACTTACAAACAAACCAACTAAAGAAATATTTCCTTTTAAGAAATCTCATTTAAGAAGAGCCAGTTTCTACGGGATCATGATACGATATTGTAATATCTGGGTCCGATGGAACTCGTTTGGAAACCAGTAATTACTCAACCTTAGCAGTACGCTGGAAAAATACTCTCTACGCCTCCCCCTGCACAATCTTTTAAAGAACCAAAAACTCCATTCAGCCATGTTAGCCACCAACTTTCACATGTGCAGTATTTTTAGCTTACTCACCGCTTTCTTTGAGCTCAAACACACCGACACACCCCTTTCCAATCTCTAATGTAGGTACCCCTCCTCGATAGCTGCTTGGTTACCTACATACATAAATCACATCCGTATCACTAAGCTGTACACACGGGTTTAAATTCGACAGTCTCGTGCTTCGATAAGGTGTGCAGCACACATGCGAGATTTCATTAAAACTGCCTTGCCACTGTGGGCACTCCCCCTTGCCATTATTGAGAAAATAATGACTAGGTAGGTTTCAGTGGTGGGCAGTATTGACTTCGTATCCTTCTCGTATTATTCAGTCATATACAACATTATTTTTAGTATACTGCAAACCTGAATATAGTTTGTTCAGAATAAGTAACTGAATCGATTTCAATAATTTTTACACCATGCTATATTTTCTCCCAAAAATATTTAAAAATTGTAACAAGTTGGACACTGACCGACACTAAGTACCTATCCGCAATCATATTATATGCACAACACAGGTCACAGTCGGTCGCCCTGCGGCGCGTGTTAAGTGGTAACAAAATTGTACGGACAATCAGGTAACATAACAAGCTCATAACTTCGTGATTTTTCATGATACAGTTTTGAAATTTGGTCCCGGCTGTCATTCGTGGATCTTTGACAGTCGCTACGGGTCGTCAATAGCCCGAAAGTCTGACAACCAGTCTTACCAAGTAACTGGGTTGTGGAGGTCAGATAAGCAGTCGCTCCACATAAAATACTGGTATTCAGCTGCATCCGGTTAGACTGGAAGCCGACCCCAACATAGTTAGGAAAAGGCTAGGCAGATGATGACAGTTTTGTAATTTTGTACATAGATTCTTTACATAAAAATACTAGACACGTGTTTCGGGTTTGCCATATAGTAAAAATAATATTGTTGTATATTGTGAAAATGGAACCTTGAATGGAACTAAATATGTGGTTTCAAAGAAAAGGCAGGGTGCATTTTGCTGATAAATTATATCTTTATGATATCAATCCCTGCACCCTAATTGCGTGACACACCATCAAGCTCAACCTGAATCATTTGGAAGGATATTGCTAATCCATTGCTTCATATATTGGAAAAAATGGTCTGCTCAACAACGTAAATAATGCAATGAATGTTGTTAAACTGTCAAAATGAAAGCCATCGCTACTGATTGTGTGTTACCTACGCAATTACCCCGCAGTTCAATTTTTTAACACAACTAATACTGCCGGCAACAAGATTAGGGTTCTTTAGTGTGTCTAAAGCTTACAATATCAAAAAAGAAAAGAAAAGTAGAGGGTAAAACTTTTGTTGGAATTGAATCAATTTCATCCAGGACTTTCCTGGCGTCAACTTCAATATGGTACCAGGTTAATGGTATGCCGAAGATTTTTCTTCAAATATCAGCTAAATGAAGTATCTACAGAATATGGAAGTCAACATAGCAATGAAAATGTTTTATGTTAAAATCTGAAATGTACAGACGGCTTCGAACAGGCCATCGAGCAAAATTCATTTAAGTGCAATTAAATGAAATGTCTACAGTTTTTATTCAATTATATTGTATCAATGTGTAGACTCAAACCAATAATTGTAGCCACTCAATGATACAATATTATGGAACAAAGATAGAAAATTAATGATTCTTTGTACAGTTTTTGACGCTGCCTATACCTGAACATACGTCTACGAAACGTTTTGAAGTCTCGAGTTCCTTCGTATTGCCGTATTGTGCTATTGTGCAAATCCGCGTAGCGAGTTCCGGATTATATTTGAAACTTTGAATCTAGCTTTAACTTTTAAACAATCGGTCAGTTTCGAAACACTTGGGAATACAATGTATTTATTGTGTTATAAATATTTTATGGACTTCGAAATTGTTTGTATTATTTGGGCTTTTCTTGTGCGAATTTTATTTAGGTTTTCTTTAAGATAATTAATAATTGTACTTACTTTTCGATACCCCATTGGTCATATTTTTACTTTTAACCGATTTTAAAAAACAAGATGAGGTTTTTTCTATCTGTCAAAAGTAGTAACATAACAATCTGTAGGTAATCTCAGTATAAGGATTTCCTACGTTACGTTCAATAAAATGTCTTGTTTAAAACCGGTCCATTATTAACATCAAATGTTGCGATAGGCTGAATCCAAAATAAGTTGGTAAAAGTAATTAAAATTAGGTGTACTTAACATCATCTGCCTAGCCTTTTCCCAACTATGTTGGGGTCGGCTTCCAGTCTAACCGGATGCAGCTGAATACCAGTATTTTACACGGAGCGACTGCCTGTCTGACCTCCACAACCCAGTTACTGGGTAATACGATACCCCTAGGTAAGACTGGTTGTCAGACTTTCGGGCTTCTGACTACCCGTAACGACTGTCAAAGACCTACGAATGACAGCCGGGACCAACGGCTTAACGTGCTTTCCGAGGCACGGAGGGCTCTCGGTATGTAAAGATGGTCACCCATCCACAGACCAACCGCGGCAAGCGTAGCTTAACCTGATCGATTGACCTGTGCGGCTGTTATTATTTAGCCACAGGCCCCTCATTAGGTGTACTTAACAGGTGGACAAAATTAGTATTCTATTAAACACAAGCTGATTCGTTGACTGCTTCGTTGGTCGAACGATCGACAGCCCTACTGCTGATACTGTTGGGTCGATTCCTAGGTCAGGCAAATTGGTATTGGGTTTTTCCATGATGAATTTCTCAATAGTAACCCAGGAGTTTGGATCAGTGCCTGGTTGATGTCAGTTTTAGGCTAATGCCCTATTACATAAACTTCACACCTTCCGGCGCGGTAACGGTTGTAACCGTATTTCAAAAGTTTATGGAATGACAGTACGGTGACAGCCGCATAATTTGGTACTTTCTTTACGTCAAACACGGCTACCGCAAGGTATAATTTATTTGCTTATTGTATAGACTTTATGCTTAAAGCAATAAGCCTGAGATCACGTTGATTCACTGTAAAAAACAAATGGTGTATGTGCTCTCAATGTGTGCCATACCCACACATAAACAAATTTCTTCCACAACGCTAGTACGGCTAAAACCGGGTTGGCTCCTATGAAACGTCATACTACTGGGAAGTCAGTCTCACGCACAGAGGTGTCACGCAAGCGACAACGGTCAAAGTTAGGTGTGTGCACGTCAGTTTGCGATGTTACAATTTTCGAAATGTTTTTTTTTTGCTACCTGAAATAGGTCAATTGAATTAAAAATCACTTGGGGTGTCTGAGGTTTTGCGCATTTAACGTTACACTTTGTGTAATATTAAGTTTAGACAAATAAATCAAAATCACGTCAAACCTCATTAGGTGCTTACGAGTAGTGTGATTAAATTTCATTAATTACAAAGTAAACGTTAAATCATAAGGCCTTTTTTAACAGAAAAAGTTGAAACACTTTCGGTTTGAAACTTCGCTGTACTCAGGGCAAGTTTAACAGAAAATGCTTGAAAAGTTCACTGCAACTTTTTATCTTATATTTTTCATACATATAAAAACAAAAAAAAAACGTCGAATATCAAATAAATGAACCGAATTGAACCAAACCCCACGGACAGATAACATTTAAAACATACTATTCCTAAAAGACACAGATTCGGAAACTCCAATCGTGCAGAAAGTCATTGTCCCTCCAACTTTGCTTCATTTAATAGTACGGACACTAGTGAACGGTTAGCGGAATTGAAAATTTATCAATGAACTCCACTATTCGTCTGCCCGCCTGGTAGCTATTAGTCCCAGGATTGCAGATAGTAGGTACTAACCTAATTTATTTTACGGATATAGCCAGTTTTATACAAACTGGGTAAGTAATTTGTTTGGGTTGCAGGTAAAGCGTTTTTGTAAGTATAAATTAGATACTGTAAGAGGCAGTAGCTGTTACCTGCAGGGTAATTGCGTAACACACTATCAATAGCACTGGGTTTCATTTTGACAGTTCAACAACATTCATTGCGTTATTTGCGTTGTTGAGCAGACATATTTTTCGAACATATGGAGCAATGGATTAGACATATGCTTCAAAATTATTCAAATTGAGAGTATGTGTTACGCAATCAGGGTGCAAACCATTACCTAGGTAAAAGGCGGCACTATTCGATATTTTTTCCATACAAATTTCAGGAGGGTATTACTCCACTATTTGACACTGTACATCCAAAGTTAAACTTGATGTCGTTTTGTCTTATTATTCAGAATAGTAAAATAAAATGTTACGAGCCAACAAAGATTCGTTTTTCTTGCTATTTTTAACGTAACCTTGGGTGTGAATAAGTAATAAAAGAACTGAAAATCTTCAAAACAAAGTCAATACCGACAAAGCTCAGTTATCGAAAAGCTCAATAAACTTTATTTGTAATTGATTTATGCAGTGGTTTTTCATAAAACTCGATTTTCCAAAGGACTTATAAAGTGAAACTTTTATTACATCGCGTCGTCTCAAACTTTTTCGTCTGTGCGTTGCATGTTGCGTGACGGTCGATGGAATATTATTCCGAAAATTTTTAGTTAAATGTCTATAATGTGAAAAAAAGTTTCACTTTTACCGTGGTTTCATAAAAACCACACAATCCTTTTTTTTATTTTTTTACGTGCTTTTCAGTTCGGAACGGTGTTTGTTTGCGTGAGAACTATTGTGCGTTTAGACTATCGTCTAACTGCTCATTACTGATACTATCTCTGTCGGACACAATGTCAGATGAGACAGCATGCTTTTTGGCCGTACCCACCAGTAAGTTCAAGCTCGCGACTAGTTCCACCTTAATGTCTTTTTTCAATGCGTATCAGTATTATTAACACGAAAGCTCCATTTAAAATTTTTCGCCCACGGCAGTGATGTCAAATAGTTCCATTTTATAAGTAAATCGGGGGTTTTCGGAAGTGGGACGCGCGGATACGATCGCGTCCGGATATTGCAAGTCACGTGACGTGGATATTGTCTGAGAAGCCATATTTTATACCATTATTCTTGAAGCTAATAGATTGCCATTCTCTTTTTAAGAAGGATTTGAAAATTCGTTTACTTTAGATAAAATTTTAGGAAAATCGTATATTTTAACAATGTTTGTAAATATGTGAACATATCACATAAGCTCTAATTTATCTGTCATTGCTTCATTTTAAATTATTTTTACCTACTGTTTTATTGTAATTTTACTCTAGGGTCATCGTATTCACTCATAATTATAAAATTAATGTATATAAAATATTGTTAAACACTTTAAAATAGTAACGGTGGAGTTTCTTGCCCACTCTTCTCCATACGAAAGTACCCTTTGGAAGGGGCGGCTAGAATCAAATCTATTTTAATGTTAATGTTGACGTTCAAAGGTTCCTTTTATGTACCTATTTGAAATAAATCCTTTGACTTTAACGTTCACTTAGAACTGGAGCTCACGGAGTTCAGTTACACATAAAAATAAAATATAAACTCTTAAGAAATTCCATCATCATCTGCCTAGCTTTTTCCCAAATACTTTGCTATCGGCTTCCTGTCTAACCGGATGCAGCTGTACAGTACCAGTATTTTACATGGAGCGACTGCCTATCTGACCTCCACAACCCAGTTACTGGGTAAAACGATACCCCTTGGTAAGACTGGTTGTCAGACTTTCGGGCTTCTGACTACCCGTAACGACTGTCAAAGATCCACGAATGACAGTCAGGACCAACGGCTTAACGTGCTTTCCGAGGCACGGGGGGGTCTCGGTATGTAGAGATGGTCACCCATCCACAGGCCAACCGCGGCAAGCGTAGCCTAACCTGATCGATCGACCTGTGCGGCTGTTACTATTTAGCCACGGCCCCCCTAAGAAATTCCAATATTAAACGAGAAGAATATTAAACAACTCCTCAATTAAATTATTTTAAAGACTTTACTAATAACACATTGTCATATTACATGTAGGACTCAACTACCTTAAAAAATGAACACTCCAGATACAACGGTCCCCAGTGCTAAGCAAGCAAATAGAAAGAGAAAGAAAGTCAACATTGACGGCCCACAAAGTTTCAGTTATGTACGTTCAGTTGATCCCTGCACTGGCTGACTTGCGGCAAGCGACCGCACTGCTCTGACAACGTGTGGACGATACGCCACAAGCTATAATTTACTGGAAGTGATGGTAGAATATTTGGTTAACAACAGCCGGTCGATTCTGTTAAAATCTCACCGCGAAATCATAAGTGAAGTGAGCACTTAATAGTGTCAATCCCTAGCGAATGTAAGCTCACTCCACGCTCACTTCACCCAAGCTTTCACGCTGAGATGGTTACAGAATCGTACGGCTGTTCTATTGAAAATGGACGGATGCAGATTGCAATAAAAGTTCACTTCTCCACTAAAATAATGATGAAAATACATATATTCAACTAGAACCGATTTGTTATTTTAAATTTATTGACGCTCGATTGTGAGATTGTTCGTTCATTAACCTTTTGACCGCCACGGACGGCTATAGCAGACAAACGAAAACGTGCCAAACACGCCACCGACGTCTACAGCCGTCAAGAAAACGACATTTTTAAGTACAAAATAAATCTTTTCTAATTTAGTATATTTATTTTGTACTTAAAAAATATCGTTTTCTTGACTACTGTAGACGTCGGTGGCGTGTTTGGCACGTTTTCGTTTGTCGGCTATAGCCGTTCGTGGCGGTCAAAAGGTTAATAGATTTTTCAGTTCTTTGTTACAAGATAAATGGAAATTTAGAGCTTCCATTCCATTCCATTTTCGATCCGTGTTCTTTAGTTTAGTTTGGCTCTTCGTACATGTAGGTACACAAAAGCATGTTTAGAATGTTTCGGTTTCTGGCTCTGTTTGATACAGCTACGTCTGATAAATGTACATATTTAACTAGAACTCCTAATTACCAAGGTACCTACGTTACCATTAAATAGGTACGTACATATCACAATTCCTTCGTACATATTCGTTTACCGTACACGATAATATTAAATTATTTTACGAAACGTTCATAGGCGTTTGATCACCTATAGTGTCCTTCAAAAGTTAGAATAGAATACCCTTTATTATGTACACCATATAAATTACAGACATAAATATAGAAATTTTACAAATGGTGACACAATTGGCGGTCTTATCGGTAAGAACGATCTTTTAAAGACAACCTTTGGATGGATTGAAAAGGGAATGAGAGACAAATACTGTAGGTAGTCTGTGGTGTACTATTTACACGATACAATGAATACAATATTCATAAATATATTCATATAATAATCGACATGAGACAGGAGTAAAGAAAATATAATGGTGCTGTTTAAGGAGAGGAGAGTTGACATTTTTCCACTTCAGCTGTGATCCCACAATAAGATTTAAAATAAAAATAATCAGGTAATCCTAAGGACCTGATTAATTGATTATTTTTATGATTAGTCATAGGTAGTTGAATTAGTCAATAAAAACTTTATAGTATACAGTATAAACATTTGGAACTAGAATTTTCAAGCAAAAAGGCTCTAATTTTTATGAAAATCATTGAAATTTTCCTACCAGAATCGCGTCGCACCCTCGCCGTCGTCGCCTCGCTCCTGTCTACGGGAGCCTAAAGGTGGCATCGCAGCTGACGTCGAAATATGTCAACTAACGTTTGGAGGGTACTGTTAAGTAAAAAAGTAATCATTTATATACTAAAAGAGCCTAGGTAATATCAGTGTTGTTTAAATAAGGGAAGGATATGGCTATTACAGACGAGAACGCCCCAGGACCAACCATTTGACATAAAAATACTAGACACGTGTTTCGGGTTTTCCATATACTAAAAATAATGTTGTATATACAGGACCAACACAACATCAAACATGAGTAGCCAATGAGTGAACCGCAGCTAATAAATTCAAATCGTAGCTACGATCAAACTCGCTCCCAGATGAAAGGGGCCAGTGTAAATAAATCAGTCATTTTTAATTAAAATGTTAAGGTAGGTATAATTTATGCGTAGAAAGGAAAGGGTAATTAGTGGCCACTGTCCTCTGGAGTGATTTACGAAGAAAAACGTCAAGAAAAAAGTGTACACAAAGAGGATTGTTCTAATTACCCATCTCAGCGTAGTTTTTATACTAAAGTACGTAGTACTATGTATTATGTATTTTGTGACTAAAACAAAGAGAAGTAAGGAGAGACATTAAAGTTGATTAAGAATACTGAAATGAGGAGAAATGACGTGTTTCGTTGTTTTAAAAGTTTGTTGGGGCATTCATTCTGCTTTTAAACAACTGAATAAAAGGAAATTATAAAGGTACACTTAGACCAAGACTTAAGACTAGCACTTAGCCTCGCCGCGAGTTGTTTCGCGCGAATTTCGTACTTTCCCTAACGAACTTCAACACCCCTTCCACCCCTTTAAAGGGTAGTTTTGGAAAATTAATCATTGCGATCTTTATTATTTTCCTAAAGAAGTATACGTATTTGCGAGAAGTTTTAATTTTCTCAGCCGAAGGAATAATATCTTTCATAGGTACAAAATTTAAATCCTGCAATTGGCCAAAACTTTGACGATTTTCAACATTTCATAATGGCGCCGATTCTCTTGTTCACAAATTAAACTAAATTTAAGTTCGGTGAATGTTTTTCATTTTATTTCATTAAGAAAAGGACAGAAAATAAATATTAGTTTAGTCCTGTCAAATTAGTCAGCGCCTGACGTCAATTGACGTATTTTTAGTAGCCAATTTTATAAGCACATCTAAAATTGTCTATGGAGTATCTTAATTTGACAGGACTAGACTAATACGAGTATATCAGTCCTTTTCATAATGAAATAGAAAGAAAAAAATTCAATGAACTTAAATTTAGTCATATTCATATATATATGATTATATAATAATAAAGTATATCAAATATATATCAATTTATAAAATTTATCTAGTTAATGGACCCATCTACGGACTCACCTTGGCAAGCGTAACTTAACCTTCTATAAACTAGTGGGGCTGTCATTACCTAGCCACGAGCCCCTCCTCATATTGTCATACTAAGCGAAAAGTATACAAAAACATTTTCACAGCCAACAAAAAATAAACACAAAACTTTATATCTATTGCTAATACCTGCAGCAGACACAGTTAATTTACGAGGAGTTTCGTTTTACCGGGAAATGTTACCTTTAAAGGCTATTATTGACACCTGCGGGCCATTCAGTTAGAAAGCCTATAAATCGGCCAAATCGCCGCTTATTCGTGGGAACTGACAGTTGCATCCACTAACCGTATTACCTGCGGTTATATTTACAGATTTTGGCGGGAGTGTGCGAGGATAATGAAAATTGAATATTTTTCTGGAGGGAAGATTGTGATAAATGGTAGTGTTTTCCGTTATGAAAATGCGTTCAGTCAAATCACTTATATAAAACATTAATATGTTTGAAGTAAATGTGTAAAGAGAAGTGTAAAGAGATAATTCTCTTTACGATTAAAAGGAAAATAGAATCTGTGTGATGTTTGGAAAATATTTTGCAGCATAAAATCTTAGGTGGTAAATAGTAGGCATAGTAAATTCTCAATAAAAACGTATTATTAATTATAATATCAAGAAAGAGCAGCATCTTCTTTTTAATCTTTTTTTTAATTCCTTGCTTATTAAACCTGAGAGTGGAAATTATGGCAAAATGTTCTCCCTCACGGTTATTCAGTTTTTGAAGATAATCAGGATTATTTATTACGTCATAATTTAATCAGTCCAGCATGGAAAATTGCTCAGAAAATTATTCCTTATTTACACATATAAAAACTACTAGTCGCAAATTGGTATCTAACCAAAGTACGTTAAAAGTTCTAAGAATATTGATTCCACGAAGATACCCATAAATTAATTTCTAGTGGTGATATATCATAAAATATCAGAATTTTTCAATAACACGCTCGTCTGCTTTGCAGTTCAAACGTTTAATATCAGCGGTGCAGGTGACGTTGCATGGCCCCAGTTGTGAGATGAAGCGAGATTGCTCATTTTATGGATAGGTAAAATATTAGGTATAGCAACCATGACTCAAGTCCACCCAATATATGTTTATTTGCGGTAAAACATCAGGCAAAGAAAAAACACAAACACAAAAGAACAAGTTTGGGGAAAACATGCGTCACATGCAAAACGGCCAGCGTTTAGCATTATGATGTGACTATGCGAGACAGAGCCACATCGCTGGTTTTCAGATCCAGCCGGCGTTGACGTGATGACTTCAACCACTGCAGCATAAAGTGAGACGCAAAAAGCAAAACACGAAATAAAAATAAACTAAATAACTCAATCTCAAAGCATTCATTTCAATTCAACCATTTACGGGTACTTTAGAACTGTCAAGAAGTCGGTCAGTCAGAAATTGAAGCCCATTTTGTATATTGTTACAGAAATATTGGTTACATCATTAATGTTGAATTTATAATTAAAATACTATGTCACAACGATGTAAAAAAGACGTACCTAAATGTTAAAAAACCTCCAGAAAACATGAAATAGAAACAAAACAAAACAATCGCAACATTAAATATAATTAAAAATAAGCCGTGACACCTAAGGGATGACCAGTCCCAACTGACGACGCCCGTTCACAAGCATTACGCGTGGATCAGCACCATTCAGGTTAATTCATCATCATCATCATCATCATCATCATTTCATTCATCATCATTCATTAGGTCATTTTGAAGGGATTTAAATGATCCAAGCCTAGCGCACAACACAAGTTCTAAATCTTTAGCTAGGAAAATCTGAGATTTTTGGCATTTGTTGAATTTGTTCAAATAATTCATGTAATAATCAGTTAAGTGCTTAGCCAGCTGTTTATCCGTAAAATGTATTATAATTTGTGGAGAAAATAATGATGAGGATGAGTCACGCTGACGCTGGTTGGAAAAATAATCGAGTTTAGAGATTTTCTATCACAAAATTATTGTGTTAAATGCATGTCAACATTCAAGTAAGGTACTATCCTAGGTAATCTAGGATAGTAACCAAACGTCTGCCGATCTATTTGGTAAAAATCTCACTTTGACAACATAAGTGAAGTGAGCTTGAAGTGAGTTGTCAATAGTGTCAATCCCAGCATTAGGTGCAATGACATGATAGCTCACTTTAGAGTGCGCGCAAGATAAGTCTGCACGCGACGTTTGACTTCATGATTATTCCCTGCCAGCACTTTTAATCACTTCCGGCATAATGATAGTGATTATTTGCTTTGGAAAACACGGAGCACAGTACACTCTCTTGACACCAGAGGGGCAATTCTCGTAAAAAAAAATATATACAACGTGTAACGTTAAATGCGCAAAACCTGAAAATAGTGTGATCAGAATAACGAGCAGAATTAATTGAACCACTTTATAATATAGGTCACACTTTTCAAAAAATCTTCATTAAAAACGTTGCGGTGTCTATTTATTAATAGGTCAAGCAAGCCAATGTCAGCGCGGCGCAGCGGCCCGGTGACGACTCCTCTCTCGATAAAGCGTCGCGCGTCGTCGCAGACGCAAGAAACGATCAGAATGGCCTGTAAAACTAAAACAGCACATAAAACCTTTACAATTTTTTTAATGACTTATTTTCTGACTCTCTGAAATAGGTCAATTGAATTAAAACTCAGCTGGGGTGTCTGAGGTTTTACGCATTTAACGTTACACGTTGTACATATATAAAAAGAACTTTCACGTTCGTCGCTAAGATGAGATTGCGACTAGCTTTTGAACGTTTATAATTATTACAGGAATTAGCATTCTGAAATAAACATCAAGATGGCGGCAAAGGATTTTGTCCGATTTCGGCTGCGCACTGACTTATTTTGCGCGCACTCTGTCTACGTTTTCACGGTGAGATTTTTACAGAATAGATCGGCTGTTCTCTCATAACTTATAAAATTTTAGTACCGATTCCCTTCTAAAGTATTAATTTTCAATAACAGGTGCGCTGTGTAGCGTTTGGAATCGAATTAATTAAATATTCAGAATGATTTAGATCTAGCCAACGATTGCTTCATGAATCAGTCCACTTAACGATTGTAACAGTTAATTAATATTAAGTATATAAAATCGTTACAATGACTACAACTAAAATTAATCTTTTGTTTTTTTGCTCCTGAACGTAAGTTATTTGTCGCAGCAGCGATTTGAATGTCATTTTTAAACCACGCACCTGTTCGATACTGTCAAATTATGTCATGCAAACCTAACCTAAAACAAGTCCTTAAAGGCCTTGGCTCTAGCTAGGCAATAAAATTTTACTAAATTTTATTATAACCAGCTGGTCAAAAATGTCATTTGAATTTGGTATCTTAACAAAAAAAAAAGTTACCTGGACCAAAAAGTTCTTCCTACATAGGTTTACGTTGAAGTCGACGAAGATAATTATTATATTACGCAAATAAATATTATAAATAGTTGAATAACAATAATGCATATTACCTCAATATTATAAATAAAACAAAAATAATTAAAACAATAAAACAATTGTGTTTTGTGAATGGTCAAGTACAAAATTATTGAATAATATAATGTGCTTTGATTCACCCAAGTGATGTTTCTATTTCTGCATTATCTGTGGCGGTAATAGCGGCGCTCATCGTAACAACTGATTGGTTGCTGTGGCGCGTATCTTTATTTTAGAATGTTGGATTTGGGCGTCGTATTTACGATATTGTGTCTCGTTCAGTGTGCTTCGGCTTGAATAATTTTATTTCTCAAAAAGAATATGTAAACATAGTCACTAAGGGTATAAAGCAGTGTCTTAAAGTCGCGGGCACTATTTTGAATCCTGAACGCAACGACAGATTCCAGGGCTCCGGGAGATTTTAGGAGTGTAGTGCGGGAGCTGGGACGAATGATCCACAGGCACTTAGTATCGTACTGTTCGTTTGTCGTGAAATGGGGCACAAAATCACAAAATACAATATTTTTTTAATAAGTTTTACGAAACGAGGGTATATGGTGTTCTGTGCATGTGCGCGTGTCGGTGACTCGGTAGTTATTCTTATCTTTACACGTAGCGCTCCGGTATTGCCGCAGTTATGGCGCAGCTAATCAGGTTGCAGGAACATAATTCAGTTTATAATTGTAGTCTATGAACATAAAATTCAGCTTTTGTCTGCCTGGGGTGTTGTCAACACCCGTGAACAGCACCCTAATTGCATTGATGCGTTCACATAACACACTTTCAATACTCTAGTTCTGATCGATGAAGGTAGGTAGATCCAACTATCCACCTACACATATTGTTTTAAACTAAAGTGTTGTGGGGTCCAAATTTGGGAATAATTTATAATGACGAAAACACTTTCATTGCAACGGTATGGAATAAATGTGTAATTGTCAAAGCGAGTTTGAATCCATCTACATTAAGGATTCTAGTGGATATTCCCTCGATTCGCTCAGGAGTTAACTCGAAAACTTCGTTGCGTTCAGGATTCAATATTAGCGCCCGTGGCATTAGACATTGCTTTATCCACTTAGTGAATATATACTATATGTTAGGGTTGATCATCTTGTGAAGTTGTGAGCAATTACAAGAGAAAGCGATCACGATAGTCACTTATAATAATAACAACCGAGAGAAGTACCTATCGATTTCTTAGTAGTCTTTATCCGTGGAATAAAATTGACGTCTCGTGGAAAAAAAACTGTCAAAAATTCAATTTTTTTCTCAGGATAAGACTTATTCTAGGTATAAAAGTTTGGTGGAAGTCGCCCTTGATAGAGTTAATTGTATGTATATCTTTGAATTGTTCTTTTGCTGATTTTTAGAAAAAGTTTAATAGGTTGTTGGTAAGCCAAAAATGGAAGCAACAGATAACGTTCTACGAATAAATTCCAATTTGTTCCATCTTAATGAGGTAAACAAAAACCTTCATTTTGTCCTGTTAAAATTACAAAAAATAATTATGTATTCACATTATGTAGAAAGTGAGGTTTAAATACAGCAGGATTAGTGCAGAGTCACGCCTAAGGGCGGTAGACATCTTGCCTTGCTTTTAACATAATATTATGGAAGACACGAAAAATGAAACACAAAATAATTTTATATAAACTTTAATGAAAGATAAAAATTACAATATTTTATAGCAAAAATATTGTTAACTTAGGCTTAAACTGTCGCTTGTTTAGGATTGAGGATGTATATATATGTACAGGATAACCAGTGGCAAAATTCAAAGCTAGAAAAATTGTAAAAAAAAAACTACAACTCGAATACAAGGAATGTTTATTGATAAATATATTTTTTTTTTTTGAAAACCATGTTCTCCAAATGGTGGTCGTTTAAAAAACGCGTTTACAGAGCGACTGAATCGTGTAAATATTGAATGATTTGAATTTTATACCGCTAGAAGTTAAGTTTTTTTTTTTTGCATTATAACCTGTAGGTACGTGCACGAAATGATAAACGGGGATTTTCAGTCACAGAAACCATAACACGTTCAACATTTTGTTTCGCGGCTTCCGCTGGTATAGGTCCTGGTCTGGGACTGTTTAATGTTGATCCTGTGCTCTGAACTTTGCTACCCAAGACTGAATGAGGTTGATCGATGGTCCATCACATAATCAACGAATATCGTAACGATTAATCAATCGACAACGTGTTTCAGTAAGCGAAATCCACTTGAAATGTACACTACGCCTCGACGGCAAAAGCGCGGTGCTCTCCACCTCACCGCTCTATGGCTGCAAAAAATCTGCAAAACTTACACTTTCAACGACGCCCCCCGCGCCCCTCTAACGTGTTGCGTTCAGAAATTACGTTTATTCAAACTTTGAAATTGCCAGTGGACACCCTGTATAAAATACATAGAGTACATACCTAATCGTTTTAGAAAAAAGAAGCTATTTCAAAATTTCTGAATTAAACAAGCGCTCAAAAGGACGACATTTATAATTAAACCAACCGCTCTTTATTTAAAGTACTTATTAATAATAATATTTTTCTTTTCACTTTTCGTAAACTTCAAATTAACAATAGTTTTGCTATAATCTGGAAATATATACTGACTTATTCTTTGGTATGAAGTTATAACGATTTTCATCTATATTTTAAGCGATTTTAATATATTATCTTATAAAATAAAATATTTTATATTTTTCATGATTTATGATGAGGTTAACATTTCTTTGCTGCACGGGTTTAGTATATAGTTTACTTTTCAACAAAAAGCCCTGAACTGAGGTAGGTACTTACCTACAATTAATAAAGGTAATTCCCAATATTATAATACATTTATTAAATAAAATATTTCAGATCTAATGTTCAAATCAATTAAGCAATATTGATAAAGATATTAGGTGAATAGGTACCATATACAGGATCAAATTTAATTAGCTAGCGAAATTCCGCAGACGTGATGGGTATTGATATCTCAATATTATAAAACAAAAAAAAAAAACAAAAAAAAATGATATTGTATTTTTTTTTTGTCAATGACCGCCAAGTAACACACAGCACACTAACAGGTGCTGTGTGTTAATTGAAGTACTAGTTGAGACAAACTGTTTTTTTTTTTGTTTTATCATGTTTAGATGTCCCTGCGGAGTTTCAGTAAATAATTTGATTTGGTCTTGTATATGTATTAGTGTATGTAACTTTAAAGGCCTTTCAATATGTTTGTACTGTCATAATGAGATATAATTAAGTATTAGGTACCTAATAACGATGTTATTAATAAAACGAAGAATTAAGTTTTAAAGGTAATATAAATATATATGTATATATTTATTTACAAAGTATACAATCAGGTTTGATTTCGACAAAAAGGGTTCTGCATAATAAATTTAATTCATTATTCAATGTACCTGTAGGTACAGTAGGTAAGCCGCACGAAAGTAGTAACGCTTTGATCTTGGGCTGGAAAAATGTAGTACGGAGTTTCTATTGAATACGAGGACAGCTTAGTGTTCATATACTACTGCAGAATTCGCGCGCCCGACGCGTCAACGGCCGCCGTAGACGCGTCGGCAGCTGCCATCGACAACGTGTTGCGCGTGTATTTGACCACCGTTGTCAAATACACGAGCGGCACGTTGTCGACGGTTGCCGTCAATGCGTGTCGCTCGTGTGTATGCACACTTAAATACGGGTTACTGGTTTTGTTACTACTGACGTGTAGCCTATGTTACTATCTAGTATAGTAGGCTGTACTATCTAGGCCTCATTGGATTTAGACTAAACAAATGTAATAACCCTTTTTCTCTAAGCCCACATCGGCACTTTTCAGCGTCAATAACTCAAGTGATTTAGACGGAAAATATTAATAAAAATTTCAGAAATGTTGACAACGACTGTTCAGAATTTGTCATTAATAATATTCGGCGAATATGAACCATGAAGCAATGACACAATAGTTACAGATAATATGATAAAAATAGGTACTTAGATACAGTAATAAAAAAATAGCACGTACAATTAAGAGTCGACCACTCAATAAAATATATCATTACAAACATAAATCAACTTTACACATTACTGTCTTACAGATTCACAATATCACTTTCACTTAAGCGGGATTTATATTATGAAACTTGTGTCCCGAAACAGTAGCTTGACTGTTCTGTTTCGAGCGTAAATTCAACTCCTGACCGAATTTCGACCATGTTAGCCAATCTCAGAGGAGACTGGCCATCTACGCGGGAGATATTACTGTACTCAAGTGTGTGCGCAGACACAGGTTCACTCACTCTTCCCTCAAACCCATAGTCCAATCGGAAACAATACGAAACGACCGGAGTTGATCAGGCGCAGGACCAACGGCTTGCTTTTTGAGGCACGGAGGTCTCAAACCGCCAACTTCCAAACTCCGGCTTGCTACTGAGAAATTCCTAATGGAAATCCCCCAAGAAAACTTTGCCCGACCTGGGATTCGAAGATAGGACCCCACGGTCAAAGTCGCGCTTGCGACCACGAGACCAGCGGGGCACCCAATACGCTGTCGTATTTCATAATGATAACTGCTTAAATTAGTTGGCTGACATAATTGTTAATATTTCTATATATGGCAGCATGTTAGTTGAATTTATCAGCTATTCAAAATCCGGGTGTTAGTTAGCTATAGCCCGAAAAAGAGCTGTCGAACTGTTGTTTCACGACACTAGTTTCATCATATAAGCCCCGCTTTGCAATAGAGGTAAACCGTACGATTGTTTGTCACAATTTGGTGCCATTATCATTTTCTCATTCACATAATTTCACAAGCATGGTTATATCAAGCGTTCTTTGGAAGTTTTAAAGCGATGAACAACAAAAACGATATGATTCTAAAGACTCTCTAAAAATTTGCGTCAGAATAGAAAAGCTGTCCATGCAAAGCGTACGCTTCCTTTATCGCCACCGGTATATAAAAAGACCCAACAATGACAATAAACCCGACAAAAATCGCACAGTTCACGTCATCTTAAACGTTTTAAAATTCTTTACTCTAAACAGAGGAATGTTTCCCGGTAATAATGCCCGTGGTCTTATTGTATTCATATTCTTTGTGCCCATTGTTAGACCTCTTCAAAGTATCATCTGGGCCAGATTCTCCGTTGTCTTTCAACAGACCTTTCTTGTCACTGAAAATCAATAGGACTTTTATAGATCGTGATTTTTAAGGCTTCAACAATAAAGACGGCGGGTCGAGGTTAAGGTGATGTGCCAATTCAAGATAAATTATTCCCGATTTTTCATTAATCTTTTTCCGAATTTGATTTTGCTTGATTGAATTCGGGATAGCTTAGTAAATTTTGATTTGATTTGTCGTTTATTACTTTCCTTTTAATAATTGGTAGGAAGATGTCTGAAGTTGAAACTTCGGGAGCGTATTTTTTGTGATTTAATCGTTTTTAATAGCCAGCTCAACTCGTGATGTAATTTGGGAGTTTTTAATAAAAAATAGAATTAGAAAGATAGCGAGGAAAATGAATTTATTTACTACAATGATTAGGTATGTCATTAAGCTTAATTTAATGATGATCCTACAAATTAATTTATGAGGTACTTCTTGAGATACTAAATACCATTACATTAGAACAGCTGGCCTTTATATGTTACTCTGCGTCTTAAAATCTTACCGTGCGTTCAAAGGATTCGGTTTCCTTTTCTTACTCTTCTTGCAACAGCAGCTGGCAATGATGCCCTGCTTCTTCCAGAAGTACAGTAATAAGTCCAGCAGTACAAGACATATAATCACTACGACTATTGATATTCCTATGAGCGCTCCTGCAGATAAAAGTGATGTGGGAGAGCTTGGTTCACCTGTAAATGATAGAAATGCAATTTTTAAGGTATCATAAGTTAGAAAGTTTGACTCCATGTCTGATTATGATGAAAATTTGTCAAGAAAAAAACGCATTTTCTTTAATTTATCATCCTCCTGTCTATATCCCAATTTACTGTGGTTCAGCATGTTTTCTTCTTCTTCCATGGATCTCTATTAGTCATCGTCCCAATATTTACCAGCTGGTACAGATGCCAGCACATCAAGCTACATCTGTCAAATTTCTTTAAAACATTGTCAACTTTATCGCTATAGTATAAGGTTCAAAGTTGATTGGGAACATTTGACAGTTTCGGGTAGTTTGATGTGCTGGCGTCTGCACATAAACGCGAAAGCACGTTTTTGTTATTAAAGGTTCCAGCCAAAAATGTGCTTTAGCTTTTAATGATCTTCTGTCTCTATTTTATTTAGCCTTTAATGCCCCACTGCTAAGCAGAGACCTCCACTTTCCCTCTACCTTTCCCAAATACGTATGTACAGGCTAATCCTTTCGGTATGAGTCAAGTTCATCTCTCCACTTTCGTCTTGGTCTACCGTGATATCGCCTAGCATTAGATGAAAACTTACAAAGTTTTAATATTTTCTTGTTCAGAATATTGAAGATTTTCTTATAAGCTCAACGAAAAAAGCAGATTGATGCATCGACCGTCTCTCGCTAATAAGATTTCTACATTATTGGGTACTTACATACCGTCGTACCTAGTTTTGGGAATACTAATATGGTAGGAACATATTTGCAGGACGTTTTATGTAGTTTTCAATGAGAATATTGGAAAAAATATATTCTAAAGGCTTAGTCTGGCAAACACTGAAGATAGACAAACAATTAGAAGGAACATATGGAGCTGATTATGGGAGCTGTAGTCACTAAGAATAAATTTTTACCGAAAAAAAGTCCCGAGCGGGCCTAACGGAGAGTTAAAGTAATTTATATGAATAACAATCAAATCGTAGGCAACAGCTAGTCATAAAACTAAATGTGAAAATTAACCTGAATATTACAATACATTTGCAAGTCAAAGTAAAATATCTCACCTATAGTAAGTGACATATTGGCGGGCGTAGAATTCCCCTCGGCATTGTGCGCGATCAGTTCTAAGTAATAAGTCGTGTTGTGCTGCAGGTCGCGCACTTTCAGCTCAGTTGCCTCCAGTTGGTATTCTTTGCATAATGACTCGTCTAGTTCCTCTTCCATCTGTGGAAAATAATTTGGAATAAGTTCTATTACGGTGTGTTAAATTATGTTGTTTCAGAGCTTTGATTGCGATATAAATATGTATATATATCGCAGATGGATTACTTAATTAGCTGTTACAAAACAACACGGTTATTTAAAACAGCTGTATTTCATTATTACTGAACTTTAAGACGCAGAAATGCATAAACGTTTTGCAGTGGGTCAACGATTACAGCGTGAAATGAAACGTCTCGTGACTTGTGACTCTGTGTGTCATAACAACAAAAATGGCGTCCGAAACAGAAATAAATAAAAATAATAATTTATGTAAAAAATACCCTAACTTAAATAAAAACAGTGATTTTAATGAAAATTTAAAAAAAAAAATTATGAGGATTTTATGAAAATCAGTCCTAAAAATACTAAATAGCCAAGTAACTCCGACCAACTTGGAAGTAGCGGTTTCACCCGCGGTTGGTCACAGTTCTAACCTAACCTAAACCAATTAGTCAGCCCTAGCCTAGTTCCTGCTGTAGGTATGGTACGGGTGTGTGACGAAAAGTCCGAAGTACACAAGAAGAAGGAAGAAAGTTTATTGCACAGACACAGGTTACAGTTACACACACACAAGATTTCCACTAAGAAGAAGGAGTAGTAGAAATATAATAGATAGCACGAAGTTAAGCGAAAATACAGTCAATATTAATCGCGGCGGAGCTATGTTTTCAAATGACAACGGTCGCTATAAGTTTATGTAAACTAATAGCGACCGACGCGTGGTAAGACTGTGAAAGTGTGAAGCCTAACTATCAACGTCTCGTCGCTCATAAGCCTTTTAGCTCTGCGTTCCACAGACTCAAGTGCAGCTGGTATTTTGCTGAGCCATCCCATAAGTGGGTGCAATACTCCGTACAGGAACGGACTTGTATAGACTTAAAAGCTGTCCTTATGTGAAGTATCGCCTCACCTTATTTAGGATTCCCAGCTTCTTGGCTGCGGTCTGAGCTTTTGAATCGATGGTTGAACTGAAGTTGAGATCAGCCGTGCGATTCTGTAACCATCTCACCGTGAAAGCTTGGGTGAAGTGAGCGTGGAGCGAGCTGTCATTTGCTAGGGATTAACACTATTAAGTGCTCACTTCACTTATGATTTCACGGTGAGATTTCAGAATCGACCGGCAGATGTCAATTCCATGCCCAAAAGCTGTAGGCGATCGGTAACCGGTACAGATGTACCTCGGGAAGTAGGAGATAACTGGAACTGGCTCTTTTTCGCAGTGAAAAGACACCTGCGTTTTCAGAGCATTTAATTTGACCAGATTGTGGTCACCCTACTGGGAAACGAGATTTAAGGTCAAATTAATTCGCAGAGAGGCCATGGTAGAGCAATGCCCTCTCTAAGAGTAGCTTTTTCCTCTCTGCTGGCTCTTGCACTGCACAGGTATCTTTCTGCGACTGTGCTGTCATCTGCATACCCAATTGCACCAAGCTGTAGCAGGTCGTTGATGTGCAGCAGAAATAAAGTCGCCTCGAAAGAACAGATCCCTGAGGAACGCCGGCATCAATGGTCATATGATCCGATGAGCAGCCATCTATGACCACTCTGATCGATCAATCACTCAGGAAGTCAAAAATCCAGATGCAAAAATCAGCAGAGATGCTGAATGCGGGAAGCTCACCCAACAGACTGGCATGCCAGACCCTGTCAAAGGCCTTTGAGATATCAAGCGACACAGCAAGGGCCTCGCCGCTTCTCTCAGCGGCCTCGTCCCAGCAATGCGTAACGTACACAAGAAGATCCCCAGTTGAATGAATACGATGGAAGCCATACTGGTAGTCACTGAGGAGGTAATTTTCTTCGAGGTATGCCAGCAGCTTATTGTTAAGTACCCTTTCCATCACTTTGCACAGGTTATGGCGATTGGTCTATAGTTGACAGGATCGGCACGGCTACCTTATTTGGGCACTGGCTGCACATTAGCAAGCTTCCAGGACTCCGGTACCACTCCGGTTCAGAGAGAGAGGTGAAACAAGCGCGTCAAGACAAGTGACAGCTCTGGAGCACATTTTTTCAGGGTTCTTGCGGGTATGAGGGTTTTCACAAAAATTTACGCCACCAGTTGGCGCCACTTTGGCAAGAGGTCTTCCATTTCGGCAATAAATTAATTTAAAATATATGATGACGTTCATCATTCGTTTCATTCATTCGTTTTTCATTCAGTCAGGACTAAAGAAAATATAGGCGCTTTGACACTTTTGACAGGTACTCGGACCTGACGTCTCAGTGCTGCCACCTAGTGAACGTCATTTCAGGAAACCCTCATTCCGTCGGGTCCGCTGGCTTTATTCACGTCTAGACTGTATACTCAAAGAGGTACCTTGGACCGCGGACCTCTTTGAGATGGATTGAGGTCTCCGATATTGGATTATGATTGGCGAGAAGAAAATGAATGGGGTTAGAACGATTTTATAGTAAATTCAGGAAAAAGCTAGGCGAGTCTAATTTACGTGACTGGCGTGCTAGTTGGGCCCCCAACTTCCTGCGGTGCTTCGGATCCCACTACTCTCCAGCGTGGGTTGTCATGACGACGTCCACTCCTGTGACTAGCCTTGGACAACGAAACTGCCAACTCTCAAATTCCCTAAGGCACTGGAACTCCCACGTATCGATGAAACACAGCAGACTGCTTGACACCGGACCCCGGTGGGAGGGTGGTCTCAAATCAGGCGGGCGTGAGCCATACCACCGCAAGGGAAGAATTGGCCAGTCATATAAGGTGTTGGGTGTGACTGTCCAGGATGCGCCAAGCGCTCGGTTCGCGCCCAGTTACTGGCGGAACAAACTGCGCTACACGAGGAGGCTTCTTCATGCATCCCAATGTCACCTTAGTAAGTTATTAATCAAATTTATTAGTCATTAACTTTAACATTGAGTTTTTTATTTATTTGCTTCAGTATCTAGCAATGTAAAAAAGTATAAACATCTTTCTTAAAGATTGTTGTCGTATATTTATGATACTCTTTATTGATTTTACTTTTTTCCACCTCGATACAAATTTTAGTTACTTCTTTAGTTCCTTAGACTAAAAAATAATTACATTTTATACTATCTATTTTAGCCTGTAAGTCATCCAATTATTTGTCTGGCCACAAACTTCCAAACAAATCTCGGTTATAGTCGCAATTATGGTAAATTTTGACAGGAACAAAAGATGGAACATCGTTAGTTAGGACTAGCTTTCATAAAGTCACTTGAAATATGTATTATTAGCTTCTGATTTTATAATGGTGACAGTTAAATTACCGAAACCCACTGATAAAGAGGGTTGCACCTAAATGATGGTAGAGATATTTGTGAGAAACAAAGACTTGACTAGCAACAGTGCCTTAGTTGTAATATTGATCCTTTTATATTCAACGTTTATAACAACAACCAGTCATTTTTTATTGACTTGAAGTAGAAATCAATAAAAGACTTTCGATCCAATACGAAATCCTACTAATTCTAGTAAAACAGATTATATTGCTCACAAACAATTCACCTGCCGTGTTATCTCTCCACCACCTTGGTTGGCTGGTAAGGAATGCCTAATGCATTTATTTATTTATCAGGAGTATTTTATAATGTATCAAACATTACATACATCATAATTAATATTGCTAACGAGCGCCTGTACACTGCGAATGACCACGATGCACCTAAATATATAGGAACTATTTAATTTTCTGGTTGGCGAGAGTTCAGAACATTTGAAACACACAATAATAACTAACTGTTCATTACAGTAGGTAGGTACCTATATTCCGGTTACGACAAGCTCTCACTCTGTAACTTCTCCAGCCATGTAATGACGTCACGCATACTTACCGGGCAGTATCGTAAAAAGTAGTAGTCTATGGGCTCGCCGTTGTTCTCCGGGGTTTTCCACTTCAGCACCTTGTTTGAAGATAATTCGAGCGCGTCCACTTGCCATATCGGGGGTTCTGGGGCTGACCTACATAGATAATAAATCGTAAGATAAGAAAAAGCCAGCCAAGTGCGAATTGGACTCGTACACCAAGGATTTCATGGCACAAGGAAAAAACCTCGAAAAAAAAACACGTTTCTAGTATGGGCAACCCCTTTATTTTTTAACTTTATTGTATTTTTATTTATTTGTTGTTATAGCGGCAATATAAATACACTCTGTGAAAATTTCAACTGTCTACCTATTACGGTTCATGAGATAGAGCCCGCTGACAGACAGACGGATGAACGGGTGACCGGACGAACGTATGGACAGACAGCGGAGGCTTAGTAACAAGGTCACGTTGGCACACTTTGTTCAATTAAATTTTCTCCTTTTTACCGTGTTAACATTCGCTTTTTCGATATTAAAATTTAGTTACGATAGACGATCCACTGACGTGCCTTTGTTAGCTAAGTCTCTGTTAGCATTTTCTGCCTAGCTAATACAATTAAGCAAACTGAAAGGGTAGCTGTAATAAGGTTCGTAGCAACGAAGTGACAGCAACGACCGATCGTCCTAATTTCCGAATGTCCAATCAATATTTTTTTGATGGCAATAAATTGAATCACGAAGTATAATCCTGCAACATCATCTTAATTAAGTCAAAACTTTTTACTCGATAATGACGGCGACGACGGGTTATTTTATAGAGCGTAAAAAAACAATACGACTCGTAACGTTAACTTGAATGCGTAGGAGACGGAAATATACAACAATATGAGTCACGTATGTGGTTTATGGAGCACCGTAAATATTTTATTGATGAGTTTTTTGTATTAGTACTCGTATGAGGAATTCTTCAAGCTGTATAAAAATACGAAGCATTCGATATAAATATGTTATAAGTACGATTTACAACGGAGCAGACCAATTTACAAATAATCTTGATTTGACATTGTGAATCAATAATAATTTATCAAAGACTGTGACGTCCCTAACGTTTTAGTTTTCTTTCAGTCCTTTCAATGTTTGATTTATAAACAAAAGATGTTAATAATAAGAAACTGTTGTAAATAAAACAGACATAAACAATATAAAATGTGTCCGGTCATGAACTAGCGATATTCTAGGTATTATAAAAGAACTATTCTAGTACACAAATACACCATACACTAGGGTCCAATCCACTAAAATATGAATGTTAATTTAATGTTGCATTGTAAGCTAGCTCAAAATCTGTCGATCTAGGAAAAAAACAAAAAGGGTCATAGGGGTTGTTTTGGCAGTAATTTACAATATTTTGTTGATTGGAATGTTTTTTTTTTTTTTTTTTGTTTTTTTGGAGATTAATTTTTAATTTACGAATATGTGAACTCATTGGATCGTAATGTTAACGATAGACAATATAGTTGCCCTCCGAATAAGCCTACTTTTATCTCAGTAGGACCAAAACTTTGAGAGATATGACTTTTTTTGTACACATGTACAGAATATCTCAACAAAAAAAAAAAGCAAAATGGATGCCAAATAGCGGGGAAGTGGACTGGACCCTAGTGTGTAGTGAATTTGTGTTCTAGAATAGTTGTTATATAAGTACCTAGAACTCCATGACCGGACACATTGTATAAACTTACTTATCCATTGTATCAAAGCTGAGCATCCCACTCCATTCTCCAGTGCCAACCCGATTGATCGCAGCGAACCTAATGTAGTACGTAGTGTTAGGCCTTAGTTTCTCCAGCTTGAAAGGGATGCCAATAGCCCAAGTCCTGTTGGGGTGAATGTTAGTGACGTCATAGTTCTCAGCTTCGTCATACTCGGCGATGAAGCCGATGACGTCAGGACCGTCATAGTCAGTTGGAGTCTGAATGGAGAAAGAAGCCGATGTTGCTGATTCGTCGATTGTTGTTGCCTAGAACGACAGTGAGAGTCTTAATTTTGTTACTGAAGTGACAGTTAAGGAAGTAGACCAAATGTATGGTGTTACACACCGCAGTATAAAAAAAGTAGGTAATTCTCTTAATGTAGATTTGAAAATTGTTTATTGTCATATAAATATACTAGCGACCCGCCCCGGCTTCGCACGGGTGCAATGCTGATCACTACATAGTATAAAACAAAGTCGCTTCCCGCTGTCTGTCTGTCTCTATGTATGCTTAGATCTTGAAAACTACGCTACGGATTTTGATGCGCTTTTTTTTTATAGATAAGAGTGATTCAAGAGGAAAGTTTATATGTATAATACATGTATAATATAGTAGAGAAACAATTTTAGAGCCATTATTTCTCGTAAAAAGTATAGGATAAAAATCGTTATTGTGGGTTATCCCTAAGAGATAGACGTATACCATTGTGGATTTATTTGTAGACCTTTTTAAGGTGTACAATACTGTAGTACAGACGCCAGCACATCAAGCTACCCGAAACTGTCAAAATTTCCCAATCAACTTTGAACCTTATGCTTTAGTGATAAAGTTGAAAATCCGTTGGATAGTTTGAAGCGCTACCGGCCGACTGCCCGGCCGGTAACGCCCGCATTTTAAAACTGTAATATCTTCGAAAATATTCATTTAAATTACACGCTGTAAGGGGCCATAATGATCTATATGAAATGTACAATCTTTTTAAGGTACTTAATTGGATAAGGATTAATGCTGTATTGCCTAAAATTGCTTCTTAAATAAGCCATTATTTCTCGTAAAAAGTTAAGGATAAAAAATGGTTATTGTGGATTATCCCTAAGAGATAGACATATACCATCGCGGACTTTTTTGTAGAACTTTTCAGGTGTACAATACTGTAGTACATTATTTTGATCTATCTCGAACGGTTCAGCCAGCGTTTACAATGTAAGCGCAAAAAAATGTGTTTATTTACGACATCACATTAGAAACCTCTAAAATTATCAGTGTTTCTCGACTATATTATGCATGTATTATACATATAAACCTTCCTCTTGAATCACTCTATCTACAAAAAAAAATCGCATCAAAATCCGTTGCGGAATTTTAAAGATCTAAGCATATATAGGGACAGACAGATAGGGAAGCGACTTTGTTTTATACTATGTAGTGATATGTCAATAAGAAAAGATAATATTATTAAAGTGTAAATGAATATTCAACCACTCATCTAGTTGATAATTCCTTAGTTGCCTATCACGGTTTTAAGTAGGTACACTAGCGTTAAACTACGAATGAAAGAAGGAAAAGAATATGAAATATAGCTTCCTTTGAATACATATGAACACAAAACATTTTTCCCCAAGAAATTGTATTTTCATTTCTTTACTCTATTTTCATAACTTATTTAAATATTTAAACCAAGTCAGAAAAAAAGTATTATTTTCTGACGGGAAATAACATCTTGAGCATTTTCTACTATCACAGCGAAAGCCTAAAATTAACCCCACTGCTACTATTTTAGATTTAAAATGTCAAAAATCATATTTTTATTACAAGTGTTTGAAGCGTATCATTAAAGAAATAACAACTTTTAATTGAATTTAACATCCTGAACATGTTTTAACTATAAACATTGTTATTAAAATATGATTTTTGGCATTTTCAATCTCAAATAGCAGTCGAGGGGTTAAAGGTAGACTTTCGTTGTAATAGTAAAAAATGCTCAATTTGCAATTTTCCATAAGACAGTAGTACTTTTTATTTTTTAAACGTATGATGTCCTTTAGATTGTAGGTACACAAAATATATCTTATACATAAAAATATATTATACCATCTGTCTGTTCTGCTACGCCTTATTACGTCTTGTTAATAATATAGACGAATATTATCCTCTATAACTAACGATCCCAAGTTGCCATAATAGCCATGACTAAGTTCATTTCAAATCTGACGATTTAGACACTGTTGAAGCGATTGATTTAATTTTATATAGTAAAGTAAGTCATTCATTACAGCATTTAAACTTAAATTTACAATTAATATAACAAAGAAAATTCCTGAAACATCATTACAAAGTTTTACAACAAAAGATGAAAATAGAAGTTTGTTGCTCAATTTCAAAGAAGTAAGATTTAACCACAATACCAGAATCTATTTGTGAGTCAAATTGACTTTGTGTTTGTTTAGTTAAGAGTTTAAAAGGCTTAACTCAGAAGCCACTTAATGTATTCAAAATTCTTTAGTTGTATGAGTATGGAAAAGGTCTATTGCTTAATTGTTCGCAGATTGTTTAGCGTGGTTCACTTATCTATGTCAGCAGTGAGATAAATACGACAGTAGTTTGTTTTTAAACGTAAAATCCAGGCCAACATGAAGGCTGATGACGGAAAGGTTATATGTATGTAAAGGTTAAGATTATACTGTACTGACTAAAAGATGTTGTTTATGATATATGAACATAAAATATTATCATCGTCTCAGACACCTAATCTGCATGGTCCTCATTATGGCCTGACTAAGATTAGCTCTGGACTTTAAAACTCTTCGAACACAACAAAGTTTTTAAAAAGATAATCAATTTTTGACGTGTAAAAGCGTTTTTAAACCAATTTAGAGAAATAAAATATGATTTGTCATTTACTTTTAAAATATTTGAATAATATGCATATGGAATTACAACGTTTTACTTACATCTTCAACGACTGAAGGAACAAATCCTTTTCTGATATGAAAAATTTTGATTGCATCACCAAACTCATTACGAGCTCTACACTCGTGTTTTCCAAACGGTGCAAATTGGTTTGAGAATGGAAACGAATGTTCTAATGAGGTTTCATAATCTAGAACTATACTGTCATGTTCTTGTTTCTCTATCGTTGAATAATTCCCTGAAACATAACTGAAAAGAGAAAAAGTTACATTAAGTTTTAACACGAAGAATATATGCTAGGTTTTAAGTGAAATCGATCGATAAGTCGCGAATAAAGTCTCCGACTTTAGAATAAAACAAGTTGAGCTTAGCAATATTATAGTTAAAGGTAAATCAAACTATTCAAACAAAAAAGAAACCCTGAACAGTGATGTCATAGATATGAACGGTATATGCTTATTTTCTTCTTCGGAAAAATATATGTAAGTAATAATTAAAACATACTTCCAAGTAAAATTTGCTGGTGGGTTACTCGCATGCGCACAGCTTATGTTGACAGTTTCTCCGTTCCATCCCCAAAGAGGTTCATATGTTCTGTCGAAATACGGCTGATGCAGTACTGACAGGTACATTAACTTCGTCGTCGTGTCCACTATTATTATTGATAGGAAAAACATAATATTAATAGAAATTTATAAAATTTAATACGTGACTCGATATTTGCCTTTCAGCAGATGGTACCTAATGCTGATTATCATAATGTCTTGGTAAATCTAGGGAAAAAGCACTTTTTCGAAATGGCCTACGTTTAATGGTTAACAGACACATTAACACAGACGGGTAAAAGATATATTTACCAAACACAAAATAACTGTCAATTTTTATTTTAATGTTGTACCAGTGCTTAGCCAGACGGCCATGCTATTTTATGTTCTTGAAAATGTTCAAATACAAGTCCTTGATTCGTTTTAAATGAGTAAACTTACCGTCATTGGTAGCGTTGCAAATATATATTCCTTCACTAGATCTGGTTACTTTGATTGTCGAGAAGTTTGTTATTTCTTCATCATAATCCGTTTCTCTAGAACAAACATTATTTTGTAGTGGATGATCTATAAAATCTATGATATATAAACATGGTACAGTGTGATCAACGATTTCAACTTTAATTTGCTCCTAGTTAAAAAAAAAATGTAATTTCAAATGACGGTACGGTTGGCGCAGTGGTTAAGCGATTGACTGCTGCGCTGCGTGTTGCGGATTCGATTCCTCCACGGAACAAATATTTGTATGACCTACAAGTTCCGGATCTGGCTGTTTGTGTATGTGAGTTTAAATGTTTGTAAACGCACCCACAATACAGGAGAAATTCCTAGTGTGGGGCAACGTTTAAAAAAGAAAAAATCTGAAAGCAATTAAAAAAAAAAAATGACAAACCTTTCGTCTTCCAAACTCTTTCCTTCATAGGTAATGGTAATGTTTGGTGCAGGCAAACCAGTTGAGTTACAAATTATTGGTAACATTGACCCCTCCACTACCGATCTATTTGTGAATCCTATGATCTCAGGACGAATTAGGACCTGAGGATACGATAATGAGTCAGTTCTATGACACAGAGTGTGAAATTAAAAACTTGATTTTAATTTGAATATTTTTTTTAACCCGTAACCACCTACCACCGGTCCCTGGGACCGCAACGGCAACTAGCAAATAAAGGTTAAGGTATGTTTACTTTCATTACGCACACTAATGCATTTTGTGATTATTGTTATTTCCTAAATAAAGGATGTGTAGAAAAGGTGTATAGACGCGCACTGTCCTACAACACTTACACATCGAAATATTTGAATACAAAAATACGTTGCGGTCTCAGGGACCGCGGTGGTAGGTGTTTAAGGGTTAAAATGAATATACAATGTGGAGACGCCAAAACGACAATAAATGAAAACACTGGCAATACTAATGCCTAAGAGTATTTTAGAACTATCAAATATATCCTATAGCATCGAAATTAAAAAAGAGATTTTTTTAAACAAACTAAATATCAGGAATTCACCGACTATGGATTTTGCCAATCTTTGACTAGGTATAGTGAGTAAACTATTGGATTTGATTGACTTTTCATATGCAGACTGGGAACGTCATTAGGTAATATACTCACGCAGTTTAATTTATTGTCGCCTCCATCTTGTATATGCTTAAATAATTAACTTTCTTCAATTATTAACTTAATTGTATAATAAATAGCCTCATGGAATTCAGCAATATTATTTTTGATGTTTTACTATAACAAGAGATTTTTACCGTAATATTGATTTGATTCCTAGTGATTCCAACGAAGTTGCTAGCAATGCATTCGTATGTCCCAGCGTCTTCAGGTGTTATGCTTTTAAAACGAATAGTGTCGTTCGTTTGTTGAGTCCAGCTAACAGTCTTGTTTTTACCGGGGGTCTAAAAATAAGTAACAAAAATAATTTCTTGTCCAGTAGGCCGTACGTGAAGGCCACATGTCAGTGGTTAGTTACACTTTGATCTTGAACTAACGTAGTACGGATTTTGAATAGAATAATAGGCCAGCTTGTAATGGTTTCGTTACCACCGACGTGCACACCGTACGACAGTGATAATCGTACATCGCTAACTAAATAAGTATTTCATAAATCTTAAGACTTCAATTTTAGAAACCGGTTCGCTAGATCTAGATTTTCTACTACTTTTACAAAATCAAGAATGCCAAGAAAGTTTTAAAGTTGCTACTAAAGCATTCAAACTATCATCATCATATCTGTTCATGAATATATTTTCCACAAACAATTTCTAAAGAAATCTCGACACTTTACACCAGCACCTCAATTATCATCAGTCAACTTTTGCTATTAACCTCTCCGTAAGTTGAATACCTACTTGCAAAGTACTAAACAAACTTGGTTTATGGTCCGTTCGAGTTATGGAGCTACAATGAGTCCTTAGTGACTCTAAAGTAAGTGAGCTGTCAGATTTAATAAAGGTTTACTACGCTGGTGAACCTGAGGGTTCTCTAAAAAGGTCACCATAAACACGGTATCTATCTACCTACTGCCTAAGGTGAAAATTCTTACACTTTGCTTTTGACAATCAGCATTCATTTTGAAGGATATTGGTAATTCAATACTTCATTTGTTCGAAAAATTTGTGTGCTCAACAGCGTACCCACCTAAATAACGAAATGAGTGTTATTGAAATGTCAAAATGAAAGCCATTCCTACTGTTAGCGTGTTACGCAATTACCCCGCAGACTTTTGAAAGTTCCACTCGTATCTTTTGAAAGAATACTTACGGCTTCGTACTAGAAATACCTTTTAAAATAGATTAAATCCTTCAATAAGGAGCAAATAACTGGCAATCTCAGTTCTTATATTTTTACCGCAGGTAAGAGCCATAATGGAATTACGTGAAGGGGATGGCAGTTCAGAAAAACCAACATGATAATTGTAAATGTTTCCTCTAACACTAGTACAGGTTCAATTAAATTTAGGTAGCGAAACTGCGGACGTGATATCGATATCTCGACAAAGACGACAAAACAAAAAAGAAATTAATTTGTCGATGTTTATTTTGTTGTATCACCGACCGGAGTTAGCGTAGTCACTTGAAATATCAGTTTAAAAATTAGCTTTTTGTTGTGTGAATTTCACAGACGTGATGGTATCGATGGTATCGTGATACACGACAAAACTAAAAAAAATAAAACTAAAAAAAAGGCTCGTGCCGACTAACGCGACTTGTCGCGCGACGTGGCGCGGAGCGATTCTTGTCGCGCGCGTTTCCATAGAAATTGTTCTACGGATATAATTATATCGCAGAATCGCATCGCGCCGTCGCGTCGCGCCTGTCTGTACGAGCCTAAATGCATCAAAACAAAATACATATTTGTTTTTTTTTTGTGATAAAAATAACAAAATATTGTTTTTATTTTATCGTGATTAGGTATCGATACCTATCACGTCTGCAGAGTTTTGCTAGCTTATTTTATTTGACTCTATAGAGTCAAATAAAATAAGCTAGTTCACATAGTTCGATCAGCAATGCATATTTACGGCACATACTCGTACATAAAAATAGTAGTTTTTCTTACCGCTTCTGGTATTTTCTTCCATACCACTTTAGGTTCAGGCAACCCTTCCGCCATGCACTGTATCATCAAAGCTTCCCCTGAAGCCAACACTGCTTCTGGACTGGCTGACAGTTGTGTGATTACTGGTGTTGTCATTACCTGTGTATATAAAATTGTTGTGTAAGAATTTTTCCCATCACTACCTCGATTTGATATTACAAAAATGTCTTGCAACTTATCGAAACGAGTACCTATTTAGATACACAACGCTATAATTTACTGTCACACAATTTGGAAGACAAAATAGTACCAATTTAAATACCCAATTCTATCATTTACTGTCACACAATTTGGAAGACAAAATTAATGTATTGTAACACGACGATTTACGCCATCTACCGGATTGTATGCACAACACTATGCCACCCGAGTAGATCGCAACACAAACAAGATCAATCATCGATAAAGACGATAACAGCAATAGTACTTACTAGTGACATCTAACATTCGACATGTGAAGTGTCCGTGACGACAACAAAGGTCACCACTACATACAAGCATGAGATTGAAGACACACACACTAGTCGGTCAAACCGACTATATAAACGGTCAACCACGGAGGAACAATCAGTCGCTACCTAGACGGCTCAGAGGTCGATAGCCCCGCAGTCACCTCTGTTGCCTGAAGCTTGAACTGAGCGGAGGCCACGTCGCCCTCAGGAATAGCATAGCTAGGAGGTTAAGGGATAGGATAGCCCCGCAGTCCATCCCTAAGACCACACATAGGTTTTGTCTAGACCACTTTTGTACCCTAGAACTTAAGTATTGTCTACAGTAAATAAATTCCTAACTGTCATCGTTGGTTTCATTCAACCGCCACCATTATATTGGCGCCCAACGTAAATATTTATCTACCCGCAAAAGTTTTTCAAAGTACCCTCATATATTGACGGAGTACAGTGTTTGCTGGATCAGATAACAATATACCCTCAAGATATATAATATTATTTTGACATGATGGAGAAAAAACAAGATATGGTGATGATGACTCAGGAACAATTCACTGCACTCATAACAAAAGTTTTAGAAGCAAACGAAAGTAGAAACAGACATTTTAAAAGTTTTGCTGCGTGCACAAAGCATTACGACGGTGAACGAAATTTTGATAAAGTTGAAGAATTTGTGACCGGTATCTCAGTTTACAAGAAAATTCAGAAAATCAGTGACGAAGACGCCTTGGAAGGTTTGACTTTATTACTGTCTGGTGCTGCTGCTACGTGGTGGAACGGTGTAAAAGGCGACATTAAAAAGTGGACACAAGCTCTCGACGCCATTAAGTCTGCTTTTGCGCCGAAAATGCAACCACACGAAGTTTATTTGAAACTATACTCAAAGAAGCAAACAACTGAAAAAATTGACGCGTTTGTGTGTGAAAAACGTGCCTTACTCGCTCAGTTACCTGCAAAAAGACATAAGGAAGAAGAACATTTGGACTTTGTTTACGGACTTCTCAATATAACCTACAAAAAGGAGATTGCTCGCTCGGAAGTGAAGACGTTTGCTGAACTTCTGGATCGTGGTCGTCATATTGAGAGTCTGCTCAAGGAAGCTGGTGAGGAAACGACATCAACACAGTCAGAACAGAAGCCGCTCGAGAGATGTTCTTTTTGTGGCAAGAAGGGACATATTTTTGACGTATGTCGCAAAAGGTTGGCAGAACCAAAAGAAACGGTAGTATCTCAAACAGAAAAGACGCCAGTCATCACGTGCTATGGATGTGGAGCACCTGGTGTTTACAGAAGCAATTGCAGTACCTGTAAAACCAAGGAAACGCCACCAAAGCCCGTTGCATTTTATGCCGTACAAAGTAGCTTAAAGGTACAAGCTAAAATACCGACGATAAAGGTAAACATAAATGGAGAAGAAGGCTATGCATACATAGATACTGCTGCCTGTCGCAGTATTGCCAGTATGCAACTGTATAAGACGTTGTTACGTAAGGGAACACAGTTTGATCAACTAGTAACTGACATCAAATTAGCTGATGGAACAGTAAAAACGTCAAACTTGTTGATAACGACAACTGACATACGAATTGGAGAACGCACACTACCAATAACATTGTCAGTCATACCAGAAGCTGCTGACAACCGTACGCTGTTAGGTGTCGAATTCCTAGAACAGGCAGGAATCATACTTAATGCACCGGCACGCAGTTGGAATTTTATTGACGAACCACAAACAATATACAACTTCATCCAACTCAACAGTGACGCCATACCAATGAAGGCAATGAAGCGGATGACATTTGAAGTAAAAAAGGAGCCAGTGGAAACAAACACTACTTTATTATATTCTGTCGATCTTCATTTAAATTCCGATGAAGGAACGACACTTACAAAGAATGAGCAAAAGATAATCAATGAATCGTTAATTGAGCACAGCGACATCTTTGAGAAAAACACGGAACCAACTCCATTTACACAACATAGAATCGACACAGGCAATCATCCTCTTATTAGTGTTAAGCCCTATGGATTGTCACCAACAAGGCAAAAGCAACTAAGAGAAAAGCTGGATGATACGATAAATGTTGACGTTATCGAGGAATGCGATTCCCCATGGTCAGCACCTGTAATTCTAGTTCCAAAAGGAGAAACCGCATTTATTCAAAATTTTGCAGAAATTGCAAGGCCACTTACAAACCTAACGAAGAAGAAAATAAGCTGGAAATGGGAAAAAGAGCAACAAGATACATTTCTGAAATTGAAAAATGCCTTGACTACTTCACCAATATTAAAACAGGCAAGTGACGATTTACCCTTTGCTATCAAGACTGATGCCAGCCAGTATGCCATTGGCGCAGCTTTAGTGCAGGGGGAGGGAGAAAACGAGCACCCTGTTGAATACGCAAGTAGACTCTTAACTCAAGCTGGACGCAACTACAGCGTCACAGAAAAGGAAACTTTAGCCATAGTATGGGCTATATCAAGATTTCGTGGTTACATAGAGAGATCACAGTTCATAGCTCCACGACGAGACGGCCCGTATATTATACTGAATAAACATGGAACCTCCACTTATGAAATTGCACACTCACAAACTCCAGATAAGCCTATTGGAAAGTATCATTCGTCATCAATAACGAAGTTTGAAAAAAGAGACAACGTGACATCCAAACCAACTTATCCGATACGCCGTAGAGGAAGGCCGCGGAAACAAATTGGTGCTGGTACTCAGTCGGGACGACCATAGAGTACCAGAGGGGGAGAATGTAACACGACGATTTACGCCATCTACCGGATTGTATGCACAACACTATGCCACCCGAGTAGATCGCAACACAAACAAGATCAATCATCGATAAAGACGATAACAGCAATAGTACTTACTAGTGACATCTAACATTCGACATGTGAAGTGTCCGTGACGACAACAAAGGTCACCACTACATACAAGCATGAGATTGAAGACACACACATTAGTCGGTCAAACCGACTATATAAACGGTCAACCACGGAGGAACAATCAGTCGCTACCTAGACGGCTCAGAGGTCGATAGCCCCGCAGTCACCTCTGTTGCCTGAAGCTTGAACTGAGCGGAGGCCACGTCGCCCTCAGGAATAGCATAGCTAGGAGGTTAAGGGATAGGATAGCCCCGCAGTCCATCCCTAAGACCACACATAGGTTTTGTCTAGACCACTTTTGTACCCTAGAACTTAAGTATTGTCTACAGTAAATAAATTCCTAACTGTCATCGTTGGTTTCATTCAACCGCCACCATTATAGTATTTATTATTTTAAATTACATTATAATTACGTATATATATATCGTAGTGTATATATGTATAAGTATAATATTATTTTCTCATATTTTAGTTTTATATTAATTAAATTCGTGTTTTTTTAATTTTATTTATGTACAGACACCAGCACATCAAGCTACTACAATCTGTCAGATTTCTTTAATAGACTTTCAACTTTATCGCTTAAGTATGAGGTTCAAAGTTGTTTGGGAAAATTTGACAGTTTCGGGTATCTTGATGTGCTGGCGTCTGTACTTTGTTTTCTTTTGTAATCTTACAAACGTTATCTACCTACAATTTTTTTTAATATACTTTCCTATCGCAGGTAGGTATGCTGGAAGAGATTTCTTTAGAAATGAGCGTCACCTTTGTGCGTATTTTTCTGTTCCTTTCTTTCTTTGTCTGTTTATGTATAAATGGTTAAATAAAAAAAAAAACTGTACCTTCCAGCAGAGTCATTATTTCGCTATCAACAATTAGTTTATCAAGCTGACAAGCTTTAGGCTGCTTTTCCATCAGAGATGTGTTATGCTACATTACTATGGATGCGATTGATATCCACCAATCATATTCATTGGTCCACATAGGATAGCACTGGTGGAAACGGGTTCAACTAAGCTATGTTTTTTATACGGAAGGATACGTGCTATGGATGGGAGTTATGGATGCGCGAGTGGTGTAGGTATGTGCAGAGCAGAGCACTCCTCGTGCCTTTCCTACTATCGATGCATCGCATAGCTCGAGCTGCGCAACTTCTTCGCACAGCTACCCCACGGCGGCGCATCTTCATAGCACATTTTACTCGCTCTGCTTCACAGCTTAGTTTTACTGGAAACGGTCGCATAGTTCCGTAGCTTAGCTTTCACATCCTCGCAGCATAGCTAGAATCTCTGGTGGAAAAGTAGCATTGTATTTACCTTAGTATCTATATCCAGCTCAACTTCTTCACCAGTAGACAATACTGATGCTGAACACTTGTAAATCCCTTCATCATCGTTATTAACATTCTTTACAATCAGTCCTTCTGGCATGATCTGATATTTAACTGTGTCGTTGGATATCTGCAATCAGTTTAAAAGCATATTCAACAGAAATAATCATTGGATATAATTGATGATAAGTCGCCTCAAATCCAATAACCGTTTTCTCACCAAGAGCATTGCAGGCTAGTGATGTTTTGTGATGTGAAGTTACCAACACGTCACGTATTATATTATATGTTCGTAGCCTTAGTGTTAGCATAGTATCACGTACGATCTATGTATATATATGCCACCAATTAAAGGAGGAAGGCAGTTGACTCTCGGAGTAGTACACATCACGTTGTTTACTTAACCCCTCCTCTCCCCCACATCACATGGCCCTGACCCTGCCAGTCGGCTGGACGAATAAACAACAGCACCGTGTTGATAGCTGTCAGCTGCTCCTGCGTAACCGCTGCGGCATTCGAACCAACCGCTGCCGCCCGAGCGATAACCACCTCTTCTTTAGATGTCGTGCTCCCCATGACTTGTGACCCGACGTGACGTGAAGCTGACCGAAGTCGACTAAACTGCGACTCTGACTAGCCCCCGATCGAGCAACTATAACGCCGTAGGGTCGCCATGCGATGGGGGGGAGAGGAGGGGTTAAGTAAACAACGTGATATGTACTACTCCGAGAGTCAACTGCCCTTCCTCCTTTAACAAAAAGTAAACTGATAAATTTAGATGAACATTTTAACTCGCAAAGGACTCCAATCAGTTTCAAAGCTATGCCAACAGGAAATGAGTAGCCTAAGGGCATCATCAACAGAATAACGAAACCGGGTATCACATGCTCACACATTCAACCGACTGTTGATCAGACAGCCATCCGATCCCATTACTGTCTGCAAAATGGCTTTTCAACATCATAGGCAGTGAGGGACAGTACCTTCCTAAAACTGGATGTTTCATTATTTACACTCAGGTATTGTAAGGTGTGTGTTACATGATGGATCTATAACCTGGTTAGGGTCACGGGACCCAGGTGCCCAGTAGTCCATGTGCGTTTTTATGGGAGGACGTGTGGTAGTTGGATCAGCTATACTTGGTGGCTGGGCGTGATGGGCTGGTACCAGTCGGATGTGCGGCGAATGTCTCCGGGCCCTCGACTCATGGTAGTTAAAGAAACTGTAGGGTTTTAGGACATAACTCTCCTTTCTCTCCAGACGGAGGGTATCCATGAGGATTTTCCTACTTAAAAAATAAGGGTCGCGGCAATCCGCTGGATGTGAAAAGCTTAGAGAGACTTTTGTGGTAATTCTTGGGGGCCTAAGTTCAGTAATGGACGTCCGAATGATGACTGTAACGTAGGTGGGTTTAAGAATACATTTCTTACCTCATTTTGTCCGTCTTTTCCTCTGTACCACCTGATAAGAGGTGGAGTGGCTCCTATAGCTTGACAAGTTATTAGAGAATTGTTGCTGTGAACCAAGTATTGGTTCATTGCGGTCCCATAGAAGTATAACGGGTCTGTGAATGTACATAATACATGTTAAAAACAAGTAATTAAACTGAAACTAAAAATCAGCCTGTCGATTCTGTAAAAATCTCACCGTGAAATCATATGTGAAGTGAGCTTGAAGTGAGCAGTGTCAATAGTGTTAATCCCTAATGACAGCTCACTCCACGCTCACTTCACCCAATTTTCACGGTGAGATGGTTACAGAATCGCACGGCTGTACTCAACCAGCTTCCTTGATCGGTCGAATGACACTGAACGAGACACAATAGAAGTTTTATTGTTATTACGTCTGGGGGCTTTTTGTGTCCCGCAAAGTATTAATCAGTTTTCTCGCTAAGGCTTCGAAAGCGAGTTTTAGATTAGTTATTCTCACATACCTACGTAGATGTAGATTTTATTATGGCATTTTCTGTAGAAAAATAGCGGCTATTTCTATAAGCATTCAAGTGACTTAAGGTATCGTATTTCAATATATTATATAGAGGAAAAGCACTTAGTTGTCTTACCAAATACATCCAAATTATGAACTTGAGAGTGTTGTTTGGTTTCGAAGGTCGTGATGCATCGGTATGCTCCTGATAACGTCTTGCTTGCACTCGGGATATGGAGAGATATGCAGCCAGTCTGCTCCTCGATGTATATATTTGAATCTGTACCTAGTCTTGTGGAAACAATGTTCTTATTTAGGACTTGACAGCAAAAACCATGAACAAAACGGTAAATTCATAAAAAAAAGTACTTTTTACCATAATTACGTCGATAATGTTAATGCCTTGGTCATACGTATCGAGTACAGAGGCGAGAGGATCGGTACGTGTAATCAAGGCATAAGACAGTAAGCTTATATTTAGCGTTACTTGAACAGCAATCAGTAAAAAAATACAAACCGAAATTAAGGTTTTATATAATGTTAATCGAACAGGACGACGATGCTCATTGAAAATATTTTAAAAATTAAAAAAAAAAATCTAGTAAAGTATTAAACATATCACATACCCCGCAATAGGTTTGTTGTACGGATCTAGCCATAGCAGATGCTTCAGCGTATAACCTTCTTCCTCACAGCAGCACTCTTCATAGAACGAACTGCCTGTAGTAACACTCCTATTGTTGACTGAGTTCTCTTGAAAACACGCTGAACAATCTATAACAACAAAAAAAAACATGTCTGGGTACATAGTAATCACATAAGTAGAGCTTATCTGACACTAATGAGACATAATTACTTTTTTATTGTTACCGATCTTAAGGAGATTTCGCGACATCGGAGCGGTTATTGAACGAAATGCCGCGGCCAATAATACCTAAAATAGATAAAAGCCTCCCCGACAAACAGTTCTTAGAAAGTTGGTGACCTTATGATCTAAGTCATATAATATAGTCCTAAACAGTTATTTTTAAGTCTGGCGATGCCAAGACAGGCGAACTGTGAGAATTTTCCAGTTGCAATTTGAAGGTCGATTGTTTTATGAATGGTTAGACATTTTGAAATTGTATAGCTGAACTGAATTGTATTGTTTTGTTGTGTCTGTATCTTGACAAACAGCCATAGTTTCATCAAATTCTGATATCGTTTTCATGTTAATTATTCGCAAAACCACACGTGTGTTAATTATTGTAATTTAATCAAATAATAATCAAGTAGACAATCTAATCAAATCGGCATACCTATCTAACTAATTGTAACCAAACAATAAAACTTCTTAATAGAGAGAACTGTACTTATAATTGAGGTAGATTGGCCGAGTTTTCGTATGGCGTAACTTATTTAACTTTGCCGAAAGTCAGTCGTCGGGAAAGATCGCAATCCCGCGCTTTCGACGCGTAACGTAATATTAAACTTTTATATAAGTTAATTTATCGGATCAGTCGAGTCTGTCGTAAGGCAGGATTAGATCGCAGTTAAATAGTATCCACAAAAATCATACAAGTTCCGTGTAATGTAAAAAGTTTTATAATAGATGAAAAAGATGGGAAAGTAGCCAGTGATACGCAGTGAAATTTTAATTATCTCTGAGAAGTTCTAAAGTTATGTTGTTTCTAATAAGATTAAGAGGTTCCAGTTCCAGACTATAATTGGCACCGCGTCGCAAGTCTCTTTTGAAATAAGAATTTACGTGGCGATCAACCACCACGATGAAAAAAAAAAAGAAAAGAATAATGGTTTATTATTTGAACAAGTAAATCTTAACAACTAGTGATTGGAACCTCCTTTTAAGCAGATAAGATTCCGCTCTTCCATAGCTTAAATAAGTATCTTTTACTCGTTTTATACAAATGTAGGTAAAGAAAATCTAAATATATAATTATATTAATAATACAGTTGAAGAGTTTGTTTGTTTATTTGTTTGAACGAGCTAATCTGTGGATTTACCAGTCGGATTTAAATTTTTTTTTGCATTTGATTGCCTTTTTCTTGAGGAAGATTAGAGGCTATTTAATACCACGCTACGATCCTAAGAAGCCGAGCAAAAAGAAAAAAGTAAAAAAGAACAATTAACTCAGCCTATTGCAGTCCACTGCTGGGCATAGACCTCTCCCAGACTACGCCACAAAAGCCTGTCCTCCGCCATCCGCATCCAGTCCGTCCCAGCAACCTTCTTTAGGTCGTCCGTCCATCTAGCTGGGGGGCATCCCACACAACGCTTCCACTCCAGGACTCGTCTGCTCCCCCGGCCATTGGTTCTTCGACAAACATGGCCAGCCCACTGCCGCTTCAGTTTGCTTACTCTGCAAGCTACGTCGGTAACTCCTGTTCTTTTCCGGATAATTTAATTCCTGATTTTATCCTTCAAAGAGACTCCGAGCATAGCTCGCTCCATAGCGCGCTGAGCGACCTTGAATTTGTGGACCACCCCCGACCGTCAGTGTCCACGTTTCGGTACCATATATCATGACGGGCAGGACGCACTGGTTGAAGACCTTAGTCTTCAAACACTGCGGGATAGGCGACGAGAAGACTTGACGGAGTTTTTCAAATGCTGGCCAACCTAGATCCTTCTAGATCCTTCTGTCGGCTTCTTTTTCAAAGTTGTGTCTACCGAGCTAGATTATTTGCCCTATGTTGTCTACATATACAATCATTCACAGCTTCGAGAATCGACCCTTCGATGTGGATTGGACTCGGCAAGAAGCGCGAATTGTACAGACGCCAGCACATCAAGCTACCCGAAACTGTCAGATTTTCCCAATCAACTTTGAACCTTATGCTTTAGCGATAAAGTTGAAAATCTATTAAAGAAATCTGACAGATTGTAGTAACTTGATGTGCTGGCGTCTGTACATGACTTTCGTCTTGTCCAAATTCATGCCGAGACCAACCCACCGAGAGGCTCCATTTAGGCTGTGCAGCATTTGTCTACCTGTTCCAGCGTCTCTATCATTATGATGATGAAAAAGAACACTAAAAGAAAAGGAGGTATGTAATAGCGTAGGCGAGCGATGAAATGTGACGCGATGGGTCGGGGGCCGAAATTTGACGTCGCGGGCAGTAATACGAGGGCTGCCTTTTAAGTTGTGTCGTTTGAAATAACTATAAAGGATCTAATAGATTATTATCATTTATTGTTTTTCAAAGAATTCTCCGTGATATTTAATACACTCTTGCATGCGTTCGAACCAGTTTTTAAAACATTTATTCGACTCCGAAGTGGGGGTAGTCAAAATGGGCGATTTGTATGCTTTAACAGCTTCTTCGGGTGTGCTGAAACGTTGACCATGAAGATTTTGCTTAATTTTGGGGAACGTAAAAAAATCGTTAGGGCTCAAGTCAGGGCCGTAAGGCGGGTGATCTAAAATTTCGACATTCTGGGTGCTCTACAACATCTTTGTATCGCGGGCGGTGTGCGAACTTGCATTGTCATGGTGCAGTATCATACGACGTCATGAGTTGTTTTTTCGAAACTCTGTGATGAATTGTGGCAAACAAACAGTGGTATACCAGTCAGCGTTAACCGTCTTGCGATCTTATAGTACAATAGTGACGATGTGACCACCCTTTGCCACAAACGAGGCAACCATTTTTTTTTAAGTGCTCCGTGAGCGTATGACTTTGGTCGGTTTTGGCTCATCTTGGAAGACCCAGACAGTTGACTGCTGCTTGGAATCTGGATCGTAAGCATATATCCAAGACTCGTCACCACTAAACATATCATAAACGTGTTTTGACTCTCCTCGGTTGAATCGCTGCAGAGTTTTGAGACACCATCTAACACGGGCTGCTTTTTGGTCGTCGCTAAGTAAATGTGGTATCCAACGAGAGATCAACTTTCTTACGCCGAGTTTTTTGTGCAGGATTTTTTAGATAGTAGTCCCTGAAATGCCCACAGTTGCCTCTATTTCACAGTATGTCACATGACGATCTTCGACGATTAGCTGCCGCACGGCGTCGATATTCTCTTGCGTTAAGGCGGTTTTTGGACGACCTTTACGTGGCTTGTCACTGAAGCTAGAGGGTTGAAATTCTAAATACCAGCGTTCTACAGTCCTAAGACATGGTATGCATCACTAAACACAGAAGTGATCTCCTCAAAGCACTGAAGTCGCGTTAATCCCCTTTGAAAGTGGTAGAAAATTATCGCACGCATATTTTCCTTTGATGTTTCTATTTTTACAACCGACTTGTCACCTTTGAATAGACGCTACAATAAAACTATTCGACCGATCAAAAAACATTCTTTTGTTTTCGAATTCTAAATTCAAAAAGATGAAAAAGCCATATGTTTTTTTTTTTTAATAACTGCGGGAGTTTTGCAAACGACACGAATTAAAAGGCAACCCTCGTATAAAAAAAAACTTTTTTTATCAAAGAAACTGACTTCCAAAAAATACTACAAAGTGAAAAATAACTTTAATTTTGGAAGTCGGTGTCGTTGGTTCCGCATTTTCGTTTTTCACACCGACTTCCGAAATTAAAGTTATTTTTCACCTTGTAGTGTTTTTTGAAAGTCGGTTGATTTTTTTTTATAAAAAAATTTTATTTTTCACTTTTCAGTTACTTATACCTACCCCAAACTAATTCATATAACACTACTTGCTATGTAAATATCAGGTACAGACGTGATGTTATGTTGTACGATTGCGTAATCAATGCATACATAATTATGCTATATATTGTTTTACTGGTATTTATTGAAGAGTTCCGTTGTCTGTCTCCGAAACTCATCACCAGATCTTTACGAAATTTAAATGGGACCATTTCGGAATTAACCTCTATCGAACAAAAAAAGAATTATGCAAATCCGTCCATATATGACGAAGAGTGAAGAGAGAATGAAGAGAGCCCGAACATACATAAAAAAAAACATCCGAATTGATAACCTCCTCCTTTTTGGAGTCGGTTAAAAAGAGAGAATTACAGCTAAACATGCAGCACACGATGGTCACTGAGTATTGGAAATTTCGGATCATTAGGTATATAAAGTAAGTAAGCAAGCTAGTAGAGATTATGACTAAAGATAATATTTAATTCTAAATTATGATAAGGTAAGCTTCTACCTCAAAACATAATAACAAATATAACATTATCCTTGACGTGTCCCTAAGATTTTATTCCCCACATCAATGACACCTTAAGCTTCCCTGAAGTCATTATTTTCGTTGTACGATATTATTATGTGGAATCCCTACAGGCAACTAATCAGATGAAATTGACGTCCATACCTAGTGGCCGAAAATTGTGACCAACCTGTGTCTCAGAGCGTAATCAATAGCGACGGTATATAAGGGGGAGATGTATTGAAAGGCTCTATTCAATGTTGCTAACGATGTTATTGGTTATGTCATTATAGCTATTCAACCGAAGTATTATGGTTTCTAAGAAAAAAAAAAAGATATTGGCCTAGACAGCCTTTTTTTGTTGTCTGGTTGTAGATTTTTTTAGGACAATATTTCACGGGTCGATCGATCAGCACCCTCATTGCGTAACACACTACTCTCAATTTGAATAATTTTGAAGCAAATTGCTAATCCATTGCTCCATAGGTTGGAAAAATGTGTCTGTTCAACAACGTACATAACGCAATAAATGTTGTTGAACTGTGAAAATGAAATCCATTGCTACCGATAGTGTGTTACGCAATTACCCTGCAGGTTAAGCTACGCTTGTGGTTGGCCCGTGGATCGGTGGCCATCTTCACATACCAAGACCCCTCCGTGTCTCGGAAAGCACGTTAAGCCGTTGTTGGTCCCGACTGTCATTCGTGAATCTTTGACAGTCGTTACGGGTCGTCAGTAGCCCGAAAGTCTGACAACCAGTCTTACCAAGGGCTATCGTATTACCCAGTAACTGAGTTGTGGAGGTCAGATAGGCAGTCGCTCCATATAAAATACTGGTATTCAGCTGTATCCGGTTAGACTGGAAGCCGACCCCAACATAGTTAATAAGGCTAGGCAGATGATGATGATGAATATATTAAGTATAGGTCTTAGATTGAATGTATTTGCGTAACAGATAAAAGAGTTTATCTGTTCTGTGGTAGGTGGTCTAATAAGAAATGGTGGTGGATAAATGGTATATAGATACAGATATTATTATTAAAACTTTATGCTCAAGTAAAAAAAACTAATGTACAAAGGCGGACTTAATGCCTGAGGCATTTTCTACCAGTAAACCTTAGCGGGTATATCTTAGTGCGGGCACGAATATGGAACAGCCAAGCCAAGATGGTACAAACGTAAATCTATGCTGTGATTAATTGAAATAGCCTGTCCAGAACACATCGCCTTCCCATTTTCTACGACTGCTACGAGTATAGTACTTTAATTAATACTTTGAAATAAGAAACGGCTTTTTCACCAATATCTGGGTTTGAAAAACGAAACAATGTCAGCGGGGTAATTGCATAACACACTATCAGCAGTAATGGCTTTCATTTTGACAGTTCAACAATATTCATTGCGTTATTTACGTTGTTGAGGAGAAAATATTTTCCAACATATTATGAAGCAATGTATTAGCGATATCCTTCAAAATGTTTCTGGTTGAGATTGATAATAAGTTACGCAATTAGGCTGCTAGCTTTGAATTTTCTTTTACAATCGTTTTCAGGACTAACATCGCTGGCCACATGTACTACACATAGGATTTTCAACTAATTTTAGCTCGTTAAAAATAATGAAAGTTAATTGCCCTAAACAATAATGACCTACAAACAATGTAAACAAAATACTATTTGATGATCTGACGCTTAGTAACGTACTCACTTGTGCCGAAACATAAAATGTAATTATGCCGTAGTAAACGGTAATTTTATAAACAAAACCACTTCAATTTTAAGGGTAAATAAAGTCAGTATGTGTAAAATTAATTGCTTTAGCTGTAGAATTTATAGCGCTACTCAAAATTTTGGCTACACGGCTTTATAAACAATTTCAATGTGTTTAAAATTGATTAATTTTACCTACGCAAAGTTTTGTATACCTGAAGCTTCAAAACACTTTTTTATAAATAAAAAAAAAAACCAACCGACTTTTTTTATATAAAAATGTTTTTATTTTTCACTTTTTAATTACACCTACCCCACACAAATTCATATAACACTACTTGCTATGTGGTTTTTTTTACTGGTATTTATTGAAGAGTTCCGTTGTCTGTCTCCGAAACTCATCACCAGATCTTTACGAAATTTGTATAGGACCATTTCGGAATAAACTTCTATCGAATGAAAAATTAGAATTAGAATTAGAATTTTGCAAATCCGTCCATATATGACGGAGTTATCCCCGAACATACTCGTACATAAAAAAAAAATTTAAAAAAACTTCCGAATTGATAACCTCCTCCTTTTTGAAGTCGGTTAAAAAGTAGGTAAGACGTATTTAATAACAGCATCATTAGAGATAGTTTATCGACCGGTCTTCGATTACATAGCAGACATTTACAGACAAGTTTCAGTAAAGTTTGGGAAATTAGTTGAATAAAACTATGTCAATCGATTTAAACATTGCGGAGAAGACTGATATTAAGAAGCTCTACGTTGTAAATGAACATAAAATAGCCTTTAGAACTTTCATACCCATCGTTATTAGTATCAGCCAATAATCATTAATAAAAGCAAAGCAAGCAATCAGAAGAAAGCAAAAGCAAGCAAGGAAGCAAGTAATCCGCCTGTAGTGTTCCCACTCCTGAGACACAGGTCTCCTCTCTGTGAGAAGGGGTGGGCCATAAACCACCACGCAGGCCCAGTGCGGATTGGTGGATGTCACATTTCTTAAAATGTTTGGCTCTAAGAAATGCCGGTTTCCTCACGATGTTTTCCTTCACCATTTGGAGAGCAGCGGTGATGAAATAATTTACACAAAGTCATTCGCCTGCCACTCCAGGTACTCGTAAGTCGCGGATGTTACCACTGGGCCAGCAGTGCTCACCAATTGTTATTATTTATTTCTATTTATTAAAACTTTATGCACAAGTAAAAAAAGTACTGTACGAAGGCGGACTTAATGCCTGAGACATTTTCTACCAGTCAACCTTAGGGTGATGCAAAGACAAAATATGGTAGGTGCAACATACGGGATAGATAGCTAGGAAATTACTATACAATACAAGAATTAATAACAATACATAAATAGATACATATATACATACATATAAACAAAATGAACTGTCTGGAGAAAAATGATCGGTAGAGGGGAAAACGAATCCAGCATTATGCTGGGATGTTACGGCCAACTTCTGACGGATATGTTCACGTGCCTTCACTTTAAAAGATAACCGACTGGTTGCCGTCCTGATATTCAGAGGGAGCGCATTCCAAAGAAAAACTGCCTGGACAAAGAAGGAAGAATGAAGCCATAACGGTGAGAAGGACATCGTAGAAGACGATTGTTGGTGGAACGAAGAATTTGTTATTATATGATAACTATGGTAAAACAAGTACATTCATACAATTACATTCCAAGAACGCTATTACACAGTTAACCAGATTACGCTAAAGTCTGAAACACAATACACATGCAAATAGATGCAACAAAATTACAGATCTCAAGATTACAGTCCCTTACATCACTGCTAAAGTCAAAGATGACGGTTTTTATGTCTATTTAACAAAGCAGTGAATGAATAACATAATTTATGTGGGGAATATGTGTCATGTCTTTCAAAGAATGCAAGGTCGGAATCATTGAGGCGTTAGAATCATCAATAAGGAGCAAAAGTTAGCCATTTTTATTTAGCGCTTCCTGCCTTTTTTATTGTGACGTAAGAGCTTCTATTTTTGTCGCGTAAATGTCGGTTAACGAACCAATTTGTGGTAAAAATGGAAGTAGGACACTGTTGAGGTGGTCCCTGGGTAATAGTTGATTGAAAATATTTCTAATGATATAATATAGTTTGCTACAGGATAGAATTTTCCTAGCCTTGGATCTGTTAAATTTTTGTATACTGCCAATATGACTTTGTACTTTTTGAAAATTTGTTAGGTATTTTGTGTAACTTTTTAAGTTATGGTAACTATTAGGCCAGTAGAACTTGCTTTTACGTTAAAAGCGGCTTCATTTTTTTTGTCTCCGACACTTCGAAACAGCTGTTAATTATCCTTATTTTCCCATTTCTCCTTTTACACAGGACCGCGAACAAATACAGTTCGCAATGGCAGACCAAAACAAGGGAAAAGCGAACAAAAATAATGTAAATCCAAAGAAAAGTTCTCTACTCCCCCTAAATTATCGGTTCGTTAGTGGAAAAGCATTGGAAACGGGGCAAACCACTACGATTTAATGTTATTTCTCCCAAGTGTAGGAATTAGCACATGGAAAACATCGGGGGGTGAAGCCCTATCGTTATTTTTATGGTTCAAATGGAAAAAACCTATAAAATGAGCGTAAGATTTAAATGTGGAGGGTTCGCGTCAGTATCGCTTTGTAAGATGCTCATATTTTCGGGCAATACAGCTACGTTACTTTGTATGAATTAAATGGATAGAAGTTTTTTTATAACCGTAAGTTAAAATGACTTTCCAATATAAAATGTAAGCAACATATAATCGTTCGACTAGTAACCACTTAACTCGTCATTTCATTATATTCCTTAACAAACCACCCAATGAATAACGTATCATCAAAATACTACATCAATTAATTGTCCAACTACTCTAGTGACCTACTTCTCTTTTTGGAAAAATACTAACTATTTCAATAAACCGAAATTGTATTACCTTTTATAATATAAATTAGTGACTGTCAACGTCTAACGAGCAAGTAAGTAGTCATTTATCAAAGAAGAACATCACATATTCGACAAATAGCTCGGCTACTCATAAAATATTCCGTCAAACAACGTATCATCAGACTAATCGTTCCACAATTTAGTCGCCTCAGTATCGACACTTGCCACAAGTTGCCTGTCCCGCGAAGTATTATTAAAATGACATAAACTATCGTCGCGCCGCGGTGTCTTTCAATTAAGCCCCATTATATGGCTGCTGTACGTGTACAAAGAGTTGTTTATAAAACATAGATTGTTGTTTGTCATATCGTTTTACTGAAGTGCTGCAATGTTTTTCCGTTTTGTCGTGAGAGAAAAATATGCATTGATATTTTGCTGTGTGATTTAGATTTATAGATCAGCCGTGCGATTCTGTAACCATCTCGCCGTGAAAACTTGGGTGAAGTGAGCGTGGAGTGAGTCATCAATAGTGTCAATCCCTAGCGTCAGTATGACTCACAGCTCACTCTAAGCTCACTTCACCATACTTGTCACGGTGAGGTTTTTCCAGAATCGACCGGCTGATATGATTTGAGATTATTTAATTTGACTCCAAACTTCTGTCTTTTAAAAAGTGTATAAAATTATTACTTTTTTTTCCAGCCATGATGGTTGTAAATCGATTCGATCTAACCACAAACTTTCCAAAAATAGGTCGCTGTACCTACGCTTATTTTTAAAAAAATACGAATTAACATTCCATTCGTCACTCTCTTTCATCAGTATTTCAGAAGAAAATTCTGCATAAATACTATTTTTACATTATTTCATGCGTTCTCATTTAATATTTGCACTTCATTCATCAAACCTATATTCAAGCTAATTCCGCACAGCCGGAAGGGAATACAGCATGACGATACATGATACAATGAGTTTAAAAGTTAAAACGGACATCTGCTACATTCCATATTCAGTCCATTCAACATATGTATGAAAATAACCCAAATAAAATACACTAAATATTATATGACCGTTTGACATTGAGTGCAGATGCGTGTTAATCACTGTCCATCTAAATAAAACAAGAATAGATTACCACGTCACGGTTTTGCTCGCAAAACAATGTGTGTGTTCCTAATGCCTGGGACACACTAGCGTTTTCGCCAGACGAGGCGCCAGGTCTTAGGAAGAGACGGGAGAAACTCGAAGTAATTTTGAGCGCAGTGTTCTAGAGGTGTCCCGAACGAAACGCGTTTGACCAGAGACGCCTAAACGGCAGTGTGATACCGACCTTAATCGAGATATGAAACAACTAATAATTGGTTAAGTCGAATTCGGTCTAGTTTTGAGCTAGATATTGGATGTTTGTGTAGCTAGGTACCTACAGAGGGGGCAAATTTGCGCCGTACTGTGTTGTTGTAGGCAATTTAAGTGGGTTGTAAGTGCTTGCGCGATATTATCGATGTAATTATCCGCACGGAGGAGTTTGGCGATATTTGGGGTAGTATTACCTCATTAGAAACTCTAGATTAATTAGAATGTAATTAAGTACTGAGAAATCAATCCCCTGTTTATAGACCACGGCTATATTCGGCACAGGGGAATATTATAGAGATGATTTGCGTTTAGCCAATGTCTTATTACTTATAATACTTAACAATTAGTTATGTTAGATCAAAGTTTTCTTATGTTTACTTCGTTTTAAATATGAGACTTGAGTAGCCAAACTCATATTTCAGTCATATTAATTATTCTCAGTCGTGGAAACTGAACAAATGAAACTTGCCGTGCGATTCTGTAACCATCTCATCTTGAAAGCTTGGGTGAAGTGAGCGTAGAGTGAGCTGTCATTCACAAAGGATTAACACTATTAAGTGCTCACTTCACTTATGATTTCACGGTGAGATTTTTACAGAATAGACCGGCTGATGGAATGAATGCTCACTTCACCTAACTTCTCACGGTGAGATCCTAACAGAATCGACCAGCTGATTTTATAGGTAAGATATTAATCTATATTCTATATACTAATAATAAGTATACAGAATATAGATTAATGCAAAAGCTGAAAAGTTTATTTGTTTGAACGCGCTAATCAGAGATTTTCTTTTTGCATTTGTTAGGTCAATCGTTGAGGAAGTCTTTATATATATTTAACATCATGCTAGAACTCTTAGGAGTAAGAAAGAATACTAAGCAAAGACGAAAAAATAGCGCGGGCAGGCGATGCGATGAGACGGGTCGGCGAACAAGAAATTTTACGCGGACAAACTCACGGATAGAAGCTAGTCATTAAATATCACAATATATTTATTATAAACAAGCATAGAATACAAATAATGGTACTACTCAAGTAGGTTCAGCTAACAACAAACTTACTAACAGCATCGTTACATCTAAAACATTTAACAAATGCATAGTTGATTGGTCTCATTTGTCCGAGTGTCGGCCGCAGTCATGCAAGTCATCAATCTAAGTGGAGAATGAGGAACAATTTAATTTGGTGTGACCAACAGTATGTGGTACCTAATATTATACCAACCAGTTACTATAATGTTTAACAAATCGTAGCGAGTATGACCGACACCCGATGACGGACGAAAATTTTGAATTCGAATTTGTATTTGGAAGACCAAACGTTCGTCTACACAATTTAGGTAAACTGCTGTCATTGGTTGAATGATTTATCAAGGGCTAATAGCCGCAGTTTACGCGCGCTTGACCATTAATTGTCACATTAATTTTGCGAGAATTTCCGTTCGAGATACTGGCCGATGTCAGCGTTGCACGAGGTTAGTTTTTCAAGCTAGTATAGCAAGCAAGTAATACCCTAGCTTATTATCCTGGCTTGTCACATTTTAGAGCCGTTTACACGATTGCAGTGACTAAGTAGATTAAGATAGAATCATTTTACTTTACGGACTACCGTAAAGTAAAATGATTTTATCTTAATTATGATAAATTAAAAATATTTGATGTGTTTTTGGGGGCTCAATGACTGTTACTTGAAAAATGAGTTTTCTTTTGTTTCATCGTATTTAGATCGATACTTATCAAATCTGTGAAATTTACAAAAAAAAAAAACTGATGTTTCTAGTATCAACGCTCGCTACGGTTGATGACACCACAAAGAGTTCGTCAAATTAATCTATTTTTAGTTGCATCATGTTTAGATATCAATAGCCATCTCATCTGTGGAGTGTATTTAATTTGACCCTGTATATACATCACGGTATCTCACGTCGGAAAAATGAGCCCATAGTCGGCAATTCGGTAAATCCGTTGTCGGTCAGAAAAATGGGTCGTCTGGTAAAGGCCTAACTAACTCGTGTGAATATTATTTCTCTAAACATTATTTCCTATCTACCTATGTCAAAAACTTGACATGGGATACGAATTGGACACTTTGCAGGAATATGAATATTTCCTATTTCGCCGGGAAATATGAATATGGGAAGGTAACATCAGGTAATATACTTTTAGGGAAACTGGTAAAGACATACAGTATATGCTATTGTACCTACAAATAATCATGGCGGTATCTTGATCGTAGTTTTGGCTTATATACTCAATTACTCACCCACATATAAATTAACTTCGTGCGAGTTGCCTATACAAAAAATAATAATATTTAAAAGTGACGATAAAATCGTGCGAAACGACTAATAAGCCGTAGTTTTTTGACTCGTTGAGTGCTCATAATAAACCACTTAATAACTAATAAATAATAATAATAATAAGTCCCAAACTAAACAGAGCTTGTGCTATGAGTACTAGACAACTGATAAACATATACACATATATATTTCTAAATACATACATATTATAGATAAATTACATCCAGACAAAGAATAAATGATCGTGCTCATCACACAAACATTTGTCCTAGGTGGGAATCGAACCCACGACCTTGTGCATAGCAGGCAGGGCCACTGACCACTAGACCAACAGGCCTGTCTAATAAAATAAATAGTGTACTTATAGCATTATTTGTTGCAGTACTACTACTTGTACTTTTGCATTAATTCTATTAGGGACGGTTTCTTGATCCGTAGTCAAACACCGTATAACAATTTTTTAGATTAACTATTATAGTCAACTAATAGGTATAGGGCTATATCGTTTTTCAATATCTATTTTAAGTATAGTCAAGCTTAACCATTGGCTATTATATTGCCAGTGTAATGAGCATACTTTCCTAAAAATAGTTATGATTTTTGAGGGTAATATTTTTCTATGTGACAACTCAAACCATAATGGTGGATTATGTGGTCTAAAAATTTAGGAAACACAACAATAGCATCGTCTGATGAACTTTCCGACACATCATAATGTCTAAATAGTATGTTTAAACCCATGATAAATAATACAAATAGTATTTGAGAAATACGACGTTGACAACAAGAAAACTTGTACAAAGCATTAGCCGGTGGATTCTGTAAAGATCTCATCGTGAAATCATAAGTGAAGTGAGCACTTAATAGTGTTAATCCCCAGCGAATGACAGCTCACTCCACGCTCACTTCACCCAAGATTTCACGGTGAGATGGTTACAGAATCGCACGGCTGTTGTGGTTGAGTTGACCATCCGCCATATTGTTAACTCTCCAACTTCGGGTGGTTATTTTTTTTTAACAAATAGCTAATTATTTTACCATTGGATAAACTAACAATTGATCAAAAAACACATTTTGCCATTTAACCATTAGTTACTATTTTTAACAATCGGTTAAGTTAACTACGAATAAAAAAACCGGCCCTTAGTGTTGTTAAAGATAACGCGGTAACTTCACTTACTTCCTACTACTAGTACAATTAAGTAGGACTAGGTATTAGGAATTTGACGTAATAGTAACAACGGTCACACATAGAACAAATTAAAACTTGCTGATACCAATGTTGACTAAAAAAAACTTATGAATTTCAGAAACGTCAGGAAATCACTTCCTCTCTCCTTAAATAGCACCATTATATTTTCTTTACTCCTGTTTCATGTCTATTGTTATATGTATATATTTATTTAGATTGGTATAATATACTTTATGTATGTATTTATTTTATCGTGTAAATAGTACACCACAGACTACCTACAATATTTGTCTCTCCTTCCCTTTTCAATCCATCCAAAGGTTGTCTTTAAAAGATCGCTCTTAGCGATAAGACCGCCCATTGTGTCACCCTTTGTAAAATTTCTATATTTATGTCTGTACCTAATCTATATGGTGTACATAATAAAGAGTATTCTATTCTATTCTACTCTTTTAAACTTTTTAACCACCCAATGGGGTTTATTACGATTGATATGTTGAAATAGAACCTACTTTCTAAATAATGGCAATGTATTTAAAAATAAAGGCAAATTAACTACTTTACACAATGCAGATCGCCAGCTGAAGTAATCGAAATTGTGTTATATTTTTATCTCCTGCATTTTAAAGCTCTTTGCCCACCAACCCGATCATTCCTATTCCCGTCTCCTGCACCAAATCCCAAAATAGGAGTGACCGTTAAAAGTTAATAGGTCACGGAGCATATATTCCCTATAAATAGTTGGTCATCATCTGGTATTAATTAGCGTCCATTGTATCGCACGTAATATGAGTTTGACGTAATTATAAGATTATTATCGAAGCTAGCCAATATCCAAGGTGATTTTGCTAATTTGCAAAGGAGATGGGGAGGAAATGTGAAACGTTAAGTTTATATCTGCACAATCATATAGTTCTCATAGTAGGTACAGACGCCATCGCCAGCACATCAAGCTACTACAATATGTCAGATTTCTTTAATAGATTTTCAACTTTATCTCTAAAGCAAGGTTCAAAGTTGATTGGGAAAATCTGACAGTTTCGGGTAGCTTGATGTGCTGGCGTCTGTACACACTACTATTTTCTATTTATAGGGGCTCGTGGCTAAGTTAAAATTTAATCATCATTTTATTATCAGGAAACTAAGGCCCATAGATAAAATACTCAAAATAATCTTATACAATAATAAACGAATACATATTAAAAACCTTAAAACTATGACTATACACGTAACGTTGTCGGCCTCATGTTTCGCTACGTGGTGTCGTGGAACGTTGATATACGACGCCTTTCGGCCAAAAGTCCTCTTTCATGCAGGTCTGTAGATGCTGGGTTGGAACTCATACCACGAATTACTTAGAAGCTATTAGGTTGTCTCATAACTTCTTGCCCGTTAAAAAACAAATTATTATTAATATTTTTTTATTCATAAAAATACATTTAATCAATTATATAGTCTCCCTCGTTATCAACAACAGTCAGCCATCTACTGGGTAAAATTTGAATACCCTTCTCCCAAAATGAGGCAGGCTGGGACTCGAAAAAATTTTCAAGTTCAATTTTAATACTTCCTGAATTTTCGATTTTTTTTCCTAGTAAATGAAATTTAAGAGCTCGAAATAAATGAAAGTCTGAAGGCGCAAGATCCGGGCTATACGGTGGATGTGGAACAGTCAGCCATTCTAGCTCCTCCAGCTGTTTATGTGTTAACTTGGCGCAATGAGGTCGTGCGTTGTCATGCAAAAGTTGGACTCCAAGTCGTTTCGCCCGCTTCATTTTTAAGATCTCTGCTAGTTTGCGAAGCTGCTGCGTATACAGATTGGCGTTAATACTCTGATGAGATACGAGGAGTTCCCAGAAAATAATTCCTTGCCAATCCCAGAAAACAGACAACATAATCTTACGACCGTGTTCATTAAGTTTAGGCTGGGCTGGTGGGTTTTGCCCGTGAGGAATCCAATAGGCATGACGCGTGTTAGTTTCATAATGTATCCAGCTCTCGTCACATGTAATAATGTCCTTGAGAAAGTTTCGTCTGTGCGGACGAAGTAACAAACTTTGACAAATGGCCACACGAACGGCCTGGTCATGGTCCGTTAACGCATGAGGTGTCCAACGTGACATCACTTTGCGATATCCCATCGATTTGAGATAACGATCTATAGTCGCGTGGGATTGTCTAAGCGCCTTCTCTAAACGTCTGTCGCGCGTACTATAGTCTGGATGTAGCTCAAGTTCGTGACGCAAAGCATCTTCATCGAAGCTGGTTGGTCGGCCTGGGCGAGGTTGATCTTCGCAGCTTAGTTATATCACCGGTGTCAAAACGCTTGTACCAGAAACGAACAGTCCGATCGCTAGTAGTACCCAGTACAAATGCAGTGTTAATCTTTTTAGCCGTTTCTGTTGAAGAGACTTTAAGTCGATGCTCATATAGCATAATAGGTCGCAGTTGACGCTGATCCATTTTCACTAAAGACTAATTATTGCGTTGCGTCCGCGCCTATTTATACCCTCACCATAAAAGATACTCATCCTTACTAGAAGGATCTAGAACTTTCTTGAATTCGTTTTAGTATAAATACGAGAAAATTCGAGTAAAATAAAATATGGCAAGAACTTATGAGACAACCTAATACAAGGGTCCATTGACTATCCACTTCATACCGACGGTTCCCCTGGAAAGCACGGCGGCTGTTGTGATTAAGTACTACTAGCTTCTGACCGCGAATTCATCCGCGTGTTTCTTGTTCATTTCTTTTTGCTCGGCTCCTTACCCTTCTAGCATGATGTTAATGCAGCATGCTTTTTTTACCGTCTCCAAATTTTTACAGGGTGTTCCACCCATGAATATGAATAACTTTCACTATGGAATCACTCTGAGATCACGAAAAAAAAATCAGCTGTTTCATATATTTTAGTCAAGTAGGTATTGAACTTTTGTATTAAACAGCTGATTTTGTTACCGTGATTTCAGAGTTGGTCCCATAGTGAAAGTTGTTCATATTCATGAGCAGAACATCCTGTAAAAATTTGAAGCCTGAAAAAAAACGTATACTATATAGCCTACTAGCTGCACCCCGCGGTTTCACCCGTATACGTCTCGATTTCGTAGTAATAACGGGATGAAAACTATTCTATGTGTTAATCCTGGTTATAAACTATCTGTGTGCCAAATTTTATCAAAATTGGTCCAGCTGTTTGAGCGTGAAGAAGTAACAAACACACACACATTCAAAAATTTTCGCCTTTATAATATTAGTGTGAATTTTTCAAACCCGACTGGTAGTTCCAGATTAGCGCATTCAAACAAAGGAACTCTTCAGCTTAGATATAGAAACATATATGTACATTTGACAGGAGTCGTTACGGGTAGCCAGAAGTCCGACAGTCTGAAAACCAGTATTACCAAAGATGGTGTCAACCAGTTACTGGGTTATATAAAAACTGGTAATTAGCCTGCTGCATCCCTGCTTCTGGCTGGAAGTCGACCCCAACATAGTTGACACAGTTGAGAAAAGGCTAAGCATATGACGACTTTTATGTTTTCTGTTTTTGCTTTCAAGAGATGTATCGTATGTTCTCCTGAGAGCTTTGTAGAGTATACTTTCACTAGACACTTCCTGTCTCAAGAGACGGTATCAGAATCGATTTTTCTTGATAGTTACCCACGAGCTTACGAGTGAAATGGAATCTCGTCTCAGGTAGTTTATTTCTACGATTTGTAACCGATCGTAGCTATTGTGCAGCAGTTTCTTATTTGCTGAAACTTTTTTGATATTTAGATAGATAAATATTGTAGTAGGTTTATTAACTACAAACACAATTTTACTGTGAGTAATCCTACTAATATTATATTTTATACAATGTGTAACATTAAACGCGCAAAACCTGAAAATAGTTTGATCAGAATAACGAGCAGAATTAATTGTACCACTTTGTAATATAGATCACATTTTTCAAAAAAATCTTCATTAAAACGTTGCCGTGTCTATTTATTAATAGGTCAAGCAACCCAATGTCAACGCGGCGCAGTGGCCCGGCGACGACCCCTCTCTCGATAAAGCGTCGTCGCAGAGGCAAGAAACGATCAGAATGGCCAGTAAAACTAAAACAGCACATAAAACCTTTACAATTTTTTTAATGACTTATTGACTCTGAAATAGGGCAATTGAATTAAAAATCAGTTGGGTTGTCTGAGGTTTCGCGCATTTAACGTTACACGTTGTATATATAAATGTTAAAGTTGATATGTTTGTTACTCAATCAAGCAAAAACTGCTGAGCGGATTTGGATGAAAGGCACATAAATAGTTTATCCTCTGGATTAGGTAATAGGTAATATGGACTGGTGTCCGCGACTCCACGTCAATGCGCGTATTTTGCGTAAATAGGTTAATTTTTGTACCGGTAATACGTTCCCGTGGAACAATTTCTGACATCCACGCGGGCGATTTCGCTGGCGAAGGCTAGTGGAATATAAAATGGTGGCACTTAATGTGTCATAACATTATCGTACACTGCAGTAACGGCTAATAATTAAATTAGGCTCATAAATTATGTTTGTATTTACTCCACATTAATGACTGTGTATTAAAATAGCAGTCTAGATTAAAGCAAAACTGAATGTAAAAAACCGGCCAAGAGCGAGTTGGATTCGCGCACGAAGGGTTCCGTACCATTATCTATAAAAACGGCAAAAAATGATGTCTGTTGTATGAGAGCCCCCTTAAATATTTATTTTCTTCTATTTTTTAGTATTTGTTGTTATAGCGGCAACAGAAATACATTATCTGTGAAAATTTCAACTGTCTAACTATCACGGTTCATGAGATACAAACTGGTGACAGACGGACGGACGGACGGACAGCGGAGCGGGAGTAATAGGGTTCCGTTTTTCCCTTTGGGTACGGAACCCTAAAAAACCCTATTTCATGTTTTAGAATACCTATTTGCTGTGTATGTAACTACTAATCTAACTATAGGCCGACCGCTTAACTGAGACGTTGCCTGAAGTAGCAGCGCGGTGCGGGAGGGGTGTGGTGACGTGATGCGAGAGCTCAGTGATTCGTTAACTTGTGACAGCTATCAGCCCTCCCGCACCGCGCAGCTACCTCAGGCAGCGTAGAAGTTAAGCGGTTGGCCTATAGTAATTATAAATGATAACTTGGTACCATCTTTACATACTTCTTTTGGTCCCTTTGTTTCGAGTAATTTTTATGATTTGTTTAAAAGTTTTAATAACTATAACTGAAGATGACCTACACTATCGTCATTGTTATACATTTACACAGGCAATAGGTAATTTACATCCATCAAAATGCGTTGAGATCGAGCTTTTGCAGTACAAATTCATCACAACAAAGTCAGCTAGATTCCATCATCTGCCTAGCCTTTTCCCAACTATGTTGGGGTCGGCTTCCAGTGTAACCGGATGCAGCTGAATACCAGTATTTTACATGGAGTGACTGCCTATCTGACCTCCACAACCCAGTTACTGGGTAAATACGATACCCCTAGGTAAGACTGGTTGTCAGACTCGGGCTTCTGATTACCCGTAACGACTGTCAAAGATCTACGAATGACAGCCGGGACCAACGGCTTGACGTGCTTTCCGAGGCACGGAGGGGTCTCGGTATGTAAAGATGGTCACCCATCCACAGACCGATCGCGGCAAGCGTAGCTTAACCTGATCGGTCGACCTGTGCGGCTGTTATTATTTAGCCACGGGCCCCTCCACCAACAAAACAAAAATATGAAGAGATAATAATTTAATAATATAAAATAAATATAATTTAAATTATGAAATAATATAAATATAATTTAAATTACGAACAACCAAAATATTCCTTATTTAATAAAAACAAGGTCACTCTTCCCGACTTGTCTTATATCAGTCACGAACAGACATCGTTATTATCCAATTGAATACATTTAGTGAGCGCTATTAGTCTTGCAGCTTAATAAGGGCAAATCAGGAGTAAGTGTTTGAGTTTCGACCTTTTACTTTTATCGTAAAAGTAAAATAAAACTCAGATAAAGGAACATACGTCGACCTTCTAATATGGGTTTGCAACAATTTGCTGTAAAATAAAAGTTAGGTGGAAAAGGATTTTATACCTACGTTCATTTTTTTTTTATTGATAGCGATTCAATTTCGGGCTGATTTTTCACTCTTTATCTAAGGAATAAATATGGCTGTTTGACAGCTTTTGTATAGTTAGGAAAAATATTATTACGTCAAGCTATCATATTCATTCATCGTCTTCACATATAATTAATGTATCTAAAATATTGTCAAACATTTTAAAAGCGTAACGGTGGAGTTTGTTGCCCATTCCTCTCCAAACGAAACCACATTTTGGAAGGAGCGACGAGAATCAATTCTATTTTATTGTAGACGTTCAAAAGTGTATTTTTTGTGCCTATTTGAAATAAATGCTTTGACTTAGGCTTACTGTCCACGGTCGCGTCACTTGACGAACGCACGCAACCTACAGATGACGATAGGCGTATTTTGCATATTTGTTATGTCCACGCTATCTTCATGCAATCGTCAATCACGCTACAAAAATTCTCAGTTTTCTTTTAAGTAGCATTGCAAAAGCACGTCTTTTCGTTGGGAAAATGTCAAGTGATGATGATGATGATGATGTGATTATAGCATACAACTTTATTAGAAGACGACGAAACAGGCGAAGAATGTACTGGATTCATCCATACATCGAAAGAAATATAAATTGTAGATTGTTGTGACTGGAGTATTCCTGTAATTTATTTAATATATAATCAGGGATATTGTTCAATAATGTGAACAAAATTCACCGCTGAGCCCGACATTTTGTAACAAAAAAAAAGTGTTTGCGTCTTCGAGTCGGTCGAGTAGTGACATGCTGCCGCACGCACCTCATGACGAACGCAAGACGAGAGGCGTACGCGACGATGCCGCTCCGTGGACACTGTTTTCATTGTTTCTACGCAAGATGCAAGCAATCGTCAATTGCCGATAGCGTGCGCATGACGTGCGGTTTACGTGGACAGTGCGCCTTAGACATTCTTTACATAAAAGTTACTATGACCACTCAAGGATTCTTAACTTCGAATTCCTTAGCTAATCCCGCCAATCTCGCGTTGATTTTGCGTGGTTTCGTTCATTGTGTCATAGAGAATTGTGGCCCTGCAGTTGACCTATGACACAATGAACAAAACCGCTCGAAAAACGCGAAGCTGGCGTGGTCTGAACTGTTAAAAAACCACGTGGTTCGCGCAGGAAATAATATGACAATAACCATAGAGAATTGGTGCCCTCAGACTGTTGAAAAAAAAAAGGATTTTGTATTTAATCAATATTCCGGTGCTCATTTTAAGCCCCGTTTTAGCAAACACAATACAATATATTCGTATTAAGTGGTTTACTTCTTTACTTACATAACTTTAAACAATATTTAACACACCTAACTATTTAAATTCGGTATATTCATAATCTGCTGTTTCATATATTATGTTTTTTAATCATCTAATAAAAAACAATGTTTATTGCAGTTACATAAAATGCTTTACACACATGAGTTGGAGATCACCTTTTAAGCAAGGAGATGCTCGTGTTAGGTGAATCCGCTTTTCCACTTAAACTGATAACAGGTATCTATGCAATTGAAAAACAAAAACAAAAATCAAAATAAAAAATAAAGTAAAAAGTAAATACAAAAAAGATCGCACTTGTGTGATGTATGCGAGTGAGTTCTTGAGTGTGTGTGTGTATGTGTGTGTAATAATGTAAGTGTGCATTGTGTATATGAGTTAGTTTGAGTTGAGTTTTTTATTTGAGTTGAGTTTTTTTTTATATTATTTTTTACGTATCAGTGTAGGTTTAGGCTTTGCTTAGCCCTGCTACAATTTCTTAGGATCGGAAGAAGCCAGGATCAAATATAATGAATAATTATTTTTTTGTTTTATGGGTCGAGGTTTAATGTCGAAGTGTATTATTTGATCTGCTGATTTTGTAAGTTTACGCGTAGTTTTTATAATAAATCTGTGGAGTCTGGTATTTGGTGGCTCATCGATCTTCCTGAGATTACCGCTGACGAAATAGTTATTTGTGTTTGAAGTTCTAACAGGCTCATCTACGAATCACAATGGAGTGGTAGGGGGAACAAATATTTATAAGCATCCTTTACAATAGCGTTGATCGAGTCAATCATATGTCAATTCGTGCTTAGAATATCAATAATAACAACAAAACGTGTTTTGTAAGGTTCTATGTAAATCTGAAGGACAATTCTCGTACTTAAAAACGTTCAAATTCAAATCGCAATCTCATCTCAACGATGATCAATGTCAAAAACTTGTAAAAAAATGATTTAATTGATTGTACTTTTGGCAACTTAAGACTGAGGTTAGAATGCGAACGTTCTTAAAAACACGTGAATGAACTGACTGAGTGAAGGGTGAACTGTCCAATGAATTAGAATTCAGTAGAGCTTTATTTAATTGTTTATTTGACAGATGTTTTTATTTTATTAATGACTTTATAAATTTGAGATCCTTTTGACATTATATGTGCTGTATTTGACATAGTGATTTTATATATTACTATTTTTTTGTGTCTTGCGTAAATCGTTTAAAAATAACTATGTATAACAACAGTACAGTAGTTTTGAGTAAAAATGAATTAATAATATATACTTACTTTATAAATTTGAAATCCTTTGAGATTATACTCGTATGTGCTGTATTTGACACATAGTGATTATATTTTTGTACTTTTTTTGTGTATTGCGTATATCGTATAAACGTAATTATGTATAACAGTATAATCGTAGTTTTGACTAAAAACGAATGAATAATGTAATATTTGTATTTTAAAAATGCAAGAAGACTGTCATTTTATTAATATGCTTCGAATTCTGTTAACATGTCATTTAAAAATTTGCACGACTAGAAAGTCGAATATAGTGAAACCATATTATATCACTTTACCATAAACGCTGTACCTATATTGTGCCAAATAAAGCATTCATTCAAACAACGATTGAAATATTTCATGAGAGAACTACCACCTCTATTTAAACTGTCAAAGACTTTGCTCTGTTTAATAGCATAGGCAAGACATAGTTGCCTGAAAAATGAAAACCTTTCGAGTCATAAATGTAATTTACATTTTCTGTACTTTTAAGATAAAGCTATCTGCAGTCTCTAGTCAAGGCTACTAAATTAAATGGCAAAACATGATACAAAAATTCTTCAATTCAAAAGCCCGAACACGCGTCCCATTTAGCAGCACCATGACACAAATAATGGGGCTCATAATTTCAGGAATTGATAACGTCACGTTTGCTTAACGAGCTCAACTAGCCGGCGACCGAACGAACGCATCAAATTGACGATGCAGGCTCCTAACGTTACGCTTTTAAATATTTTGTTACCGTAACTAACACTTGTGGAGTTTGTTATACAAGAATATGTAGATTGTTGTGTTTTTATGCGTTGTTATCGGTAAAGGAAGAATTTTATTATGGCTCGTAGCAGCAGCGCCAGATATGATTCCAAATTACAAAAGAAAAATACCAATTAGTCCACCGGTTTCTGCAAGTATATTCCAAGTACCTAAGTATTTTGAAAAACTCTTGGAAGATCTGATGAACGGTCGGCTGTTGTTATTTTCTGCAATCAATCACAGTAGCTAAAAAAAATACATATTTTTCTTAATGTCAAAATTGGTTACGGCGTTGTTACTGACATTACATTTACAACATACAGAATTAGTGTCTTAAATATAGGTCCCCTGACCTCCAATCTAGGTTTATGTTGTTGGTAATTAAAAATATAGTGACAAAGAAAACCGAAAGGCACATTGTGAGAGTTGAATTGACATTATTGGTAAACTATTACTACAGATACCTTTCAGAATTAGGATGTATCTACTTCTATGTAACTGCTTTTTTACACCTAGCTAAAATTTCACCGGATATGTAAAGATTGTGTTACTAATTAATGAGCAGAAAGATACTAGCGGCAAAGACCTGTTTAAAACTCTTACATGAATTAAAATAAACAAAGTGAACACTGACGTAACTTTTATAAAACCTATGATGGTTACATTACTCGCACTTATACTACCATTCCATTATTTCGTTTACACTATCTTGCTACTTCAGGTGTAAGTGAAAAATATAAATTTTATTACGTACCTTGAAGAAAGTAAGTTTGTCACTGAGAAATGGTTTACTTTAGCGCTGGAAGTAGTGTAGCTACTTTGTGCCACTACTAATAAAACTAGAACTACCTACAATGTTGAGTACCTACTCACTTAGGGTTTGACCTACTTTAGAATTATATCTGATCCTGAAACTGCACTGTCGCTTTAGTATTTAGGTGGTTAGCTGCACCAGTGTATAAATGAATAAAATTGTTTAAGACTTAGTGTCGGAAAATTTATATTGGTACATCGTTATCGCAATAAGAACAAAAAATCAACTGCCTCATCTGCATTTGAAACATTTTTTCCATTTCCCGACGCCTAGCTAACCAAACATTTTGCAACGTGTGCTGAAATCCTTAGACTCTTATCCAAACTTCCAGCTTGCAGCTTTGGAAAAATAGACCAGTTTTCGGTGCACATCGACCAAAATGTAAAACTCTTTCTTTTTTGTAAACGTTCCGAATAACCCCTCGAATATCTGGGTTTGTTTTGTCTAGAATCTGGATGGCCTAAACCCGATCGTAATAATAACATTATTGATTAAACATTAACTTGTTTATCTTCGATTCCAATTCGGATTAAATTTCAAACATTTAAATGTTTGACTTTGACGCGAGATTTATACTATCTTTCAGTCACATAAACATTACCAGAAATTGTTTATAGATCTAAATAAATAGCTTTTGCAATGTAAAAAGATTAGATCGTGCCATAGGAAGTGACTTGTAAGCTAACATCTGGGTATAGTGATCAAAGGAGATGAGCCTATTATTATTTTTACACCTGTGCCGTACGGCAAAGAATAGATATAATAGATAGAAGAAGATAGAATACTCTTCAGCCGGTCGATTCAGTAAAAATCTCACCGTGAAATCATAAGTGAAGTAAGCTTGAAGTGAGCAGTGTCAATAGTGTTAATCCATAATGACAGCTCACTTCACCCAAGTTTTAACGGTGAGATGGTTACAGAATCGCACGGCTGAATTTACAATTCTACAGATGTTGGAGAGTCTACTAAAAAAAGGGTATTTACACGATTTTAGGTAAAATTTTCATCACAAATCTGTTTCTGTTAGCTAATTACTTAATTCGTTTAGAATTTAACTTAAAAGACAGGATTCGAGATAAACCCTCAAGGTCTCGAGCCCCAGTTTACTACAACTTAATTTTCTACGCTCATTTTTACCAATTTTTACATTTCATAAAACCTGAAGTAGGTATATACCGAAGAACGACAACCGACATAAAAATAAAAAATCAATATTCCTACAAAAGTATCATTGAATTTTTACCATTTATTTTAAATTTTCGTGATTCCGGCTATTGGGTAATATCAAAAATGATATTTTATTCCGCTTCGACACACAATTCGGGGAAAAGATTTCGAAACGGTTTCTCGTTTGATAGACAGTATGAAAATTGAATTGCACCAACTTCATAATACCGAACATTGGCACATGCACGCTTTGACAGCCCTATTTTCAGTTTGCCTTCGACTTTGTTATTAAATTTGCTGTTCCATATTCCAAACAAAAAATACTGTAACAAAAACCTCCATTTGTTCACTTAGTAAAGTTTAAGGTTCATGGTTCGATTACTGGTCGAAGTTTATCTATTTATAGTCATATTTTATAGACATTATTAAAAAAACCTAACCAAATCAATATTATAATGAGAAAAATAACCTTCAATCTGTGTAATGCGTTTTACTGTTGTACTTTAGGTATCTAAAGATAAGGAAAACTGAAATTAGAAACACCGTAGGTGTTGTTTTTAGAACGTCTGTAAAGTAAAATATGTGTTTTGATGAAGTTTTGGAAGACTAATCAGCCTATATTGTTGTGCAGACAGCCTATCTGTGTGTGAACCTAGGAACTACAAGTCATCAGTCGCGGATGTTACCACTAGGCCACGGATGATCGTTGTAGTTTTAGGAACTGTGAGTATTATTTCAGTACCAAAATTGAAAAAAAAAAAAAACAATTCGACTTATGTAAGCTAAATCTTTAGTCTTTATAAGTAAGTATGTACAGACGCCAGCACATCAAGCTACTACAATCTGTCAAATTTCTTTAACAGATTTTCAACTTTATCGCTTAAGTATAAGGTTCAAAGTTGATTGGGAAAATTTTACAGTTTCCTGTAGCTTGAAGTGCTGACGTCTGTACGTCCGCTTACATAATATTACGCGAAAGTCCTTGCGATCAATCCCTGTAAACTTACATGACAGTGTCGGCCAAGATCATTGTCTATTGATACAATAATTGACCTGCAACTCTTGTATTGGGAGGTACTCTTCTGCGAAATTACTTCGGCCTTGTGGTCATGCACGCAAACTTCCCGACGCCCGACATTGTTAGTGTAAATTATATACAATAAACACTGCATATATGTACAGACGTTAGCACATCAAGCTACTAAAATCTGTCAAATTTCTTTACTAGATTTTCCACTTTATCGCTAAAGCATAAGGTTCAAACTTGATTGGGAAAATTTGACAATTTCGGGGAGCTTGATGTGCTGGCGTGTTATTTCTTCTAACATGTCTGTACATTTTCTACACTAATTTAAATGAGATTTTGAGTATGACTGCTAAAAGAGATAATTAAGATTTGTGGCAAGGAAGTAGGTAATTAACTTGTTAGCTATAAGGATATTCAAATCCCAAATTATTGATTACTTTTCACGCGTGTGATTCCGCGGTTACAGTTAGTATCTATCTATATGTACTAACAGATTCGCATTAACTTGACGGGTTTCTCAATTACAATATAGCTAGGTACAATAGCTTGGTAATATGTCATTGAGCTTGATATCGCGGGGACGCCGATAGAAAAAAGTAAGTGGGCACCTAATGTACTTACTGACTATTCTGCCGGTCGATTCTGTAAAAATCTCACCGTGAAATCATAGTGAAGTGAGCACTTAATAGTGTTAATCCCTAGCGAATGACAGTTCACTCCACGCTCACTTCACCCAAGCTTTCACGGTGAGATGGTTACAGAATCGCACGGCAGAAGTCATAATAGTACTAAGAAATCTCTGACGTTTTAACTAAACAAACATTACATCCATGTTATTGGTAAGAATCTAGTGGTAAATAGGAACATCGATCTAAAATAATTATATTAATTCTTTTATGCTTATTATTGTATCTGTTTCTTTATACACATAAGTATATGTTTCATTGTATATATGTAAAGTGGTACTTCACAGACCGTCCAAAGGTTGTCTTTACAAGATCGCATTTAGCGATAGACCGCCAATCGTGTTACCCCTTGTAAAAAATCTACATTTTCCTATATCTGTAATATTGATGGTGTACATAATAAAGAGCATTCTATTCTATTATCTATTCACAGAAAATGAAAATGAAAACAAGATCTTAATGTTTTTTCCAATTGTCCGTGCTTACCATAATGAAAATTTTTATGTTACCTAATTCCCAAAGTTCTCATGTAATTAGTAGAACTTACTCAGGGTTTTTAATTAATTAAGTAGGTATATACCAATGTTTTTTATTTGATCCGTAGTCAAATAATGATGATAAGATCACTAAATGCTAAGTAGTTGGCTTCTTACATAATTATGGTAGATATATTGTGAAGCAATATGCAAGGACTTGTTTCTTTACTTACATTTTGCATGCTAAATAACGACTCAGGTCAACCGGATTGCTATTGAATACACACTGGTTTTCGAAGACGCGTCTGATTACCTATGCTTGAAAACGTCAAAACTCTTTGGTAACAAAAAAAAAAGTAACTTATAACATAATAGGTCACCTAACGTACAAAAAAGTAAATAATATTTTGGAACTCACCATTTGAAAATAATATCACGAGAACAGCATAACAAACAAAATTCTTCTTCATTGTGAAAAATATTTTTCCTTTTACGAAACCAAACACAAACAATACAGATAATAAAAGTTCAAGGCTTACACATTCTATTTTCGCGCCTTTTTTATTTAAATGCGTTCGAAAAATGTAGTTGCGCTCCAAATCAAGTGATTGTTTATGGTTCGTGCAGATGCGGGCAAGGCTTGACGCGACTGATGTTTGTGCCTCTTTTACTGACACTGTGAGCTCGGAAACGGGACGTATTATTGAAGTATAAACATCACGCTTATTTTTAGAGTATTTGAACTGCTGGAATGTCACTCGTATGGTGTACTACTACTCACCCGAAGATCTTTAAACGGTTAAATTAAAACCTTATGTAACTTTTTAACAAGTCGATTGTCGGGTTTTTTGTTCCCTTTTTTATAAAGGCAAAGGCGTTGTTTTTGTTATCAGTTTAATCGTTTTTCTCCCGTAAATGGGATGATATTTCAGATTTTTATTCTTGTGGTGCGATCGCCCTTTTGAACGTCTAAGTGGTTCTTATTACGCACGAAAATGAACAAGCTGTGTGCTTCCCCACTTAAATAAATTGTTCCTTGTTACTGAAAAGAACAGCATTAAGATGGCGTATAATGTTTTTTGGAAACTTAAAGGGTAGCTCGAACGTAGCAACGTTGCTTAATCATGTTTGAAATGCGTTCTAATGGATTAATCGCGCTTAAAAGCACCCGAATTGCTGACAAGCAAAGCAATCCAAACAATAGAACCCCTCCGTAGAAGCTACTTAAAAATAAAATTATGATCGAGTTGTAAAACTTTTATTTTTTATTTAAAAACAAAACTCTTTTATGGATTTTTTCTTCAGCACAGAATTCAAAGGAAAACTTTAATATCTGCGTCACTGAATCACCAGCTCATTATTATATGCGTTACTTCATTAATTTTAATTAATTGGCAATCACAATAATAATTTAATCACAATTCAGTTACAAATTAATAAATCCGTAGGTAAACTTCCTATACATAAAAGGTATGTTTCCAGCCTTTTCCCGAAATTGTTGGAACAATTTCTGAATTCTGTCCCTTTTGAGTGTTTGCCCGGACAATTTGCCTAATTGCCTTCCTACAAAAACAATCAGCTTAAACCTGAAGGCAAACACTGACAATAACACTCCGAGAAGGGGAACACCGATTATTTCGGAACCCATTGTCCAAACCTTTTTGGGATGCTGTTTTCCTGTTAGAAGGCCATTTTGGTCACCTTTCCCCTAATTGTAGGCAAACGCCTTAAGCAACGACCAAACATTTCCATGAGATCTTTTGTTACAATTGTGTTACATGCTTGTGTCTTAGGGCGAATACAGACAGTAGGTACGCTTTCATACTGGGTTTTCATTTTCGCAGTTTAGGGTGTTTCTGCAACCCCAAGAGATTATTGATGCATAGCGTGCACATTTGACATAGAGGTCATTAAAAAAAAATAAGGATTATATTTATTTCATTTTTAGGGTTCCGTACCCAAAGGATAAAATGGGACCCTATTACTAAGACTCCGCTGTCCGTCCGTCCATTTGTCCATCCGTCCTTCCGTCTGTCACCAGGCTGTACTGTCTCATGAATCGTGATAGTTAGACAGTTGAAATTTTCAAAGATGATGTATTTCTGTTGCCAACTATAAAAACAAATAGGTACTAAAAACAGAATAAAATAAATATTTAAGGGGGCTTCCATACAACATACATGATTTTTTGCCGTTTTTATAGATAATGGTACGAAACCCTTCGTGCGCGAATCCGACTCGCATTTGGCCGGTTTTTATTTTTTTTTATTAGAAGGTTATGTTTAATAGAAAATTTGCGATAAACTTTCCCGAAGGAACTCTTTTACAACGTGCTTTACTTTACTGGTAATTTAACAGAATGTATCCCCCAAAATATATTCAAGATTGACAGATAAATTGGTGTTCACTGTATACTCGTACCTATCGACAAACTCACATAACTGCCATCTATTACCGGAGCGCTTCTTCGAACTTCGAAGGAATCACTTGGCATTTTTAGACTATTTCTTCTACTGAGTCATTCATTCAATTTTGTTCTTTGTTACGAGTATTTCATACTTCGCTAGAAGAATGATGTCGCAAACTCGCTACAAAATAATTAGTTCATTTAGGAGCGTACGCACAATTAATTTAATGTTTCTTTCATGAAGGTCACAGCTCATATTTAAATGACAGATATAATTTTTATTCGACATTATGGAAATGTTTTCACTTATACCGATACGGTTGCGCAAAAAGATGTTATGCAATTGGTCACTATATTTTTTTAATACATGCTCAAATTTTGTAGTAAAGCGACTCTGTCTGGCCTTAACCACCCAATTAGTTATCTACTCGGATATTCTAAGAAAATATAGTATATACGTTGTTAGACTTTTCGGCTCATGAATACTCTGAAAGGCGGCCACACCTATTCAAACGACAACATAGATTAAGCCGACGTTCGCACGGACGTAAAAATATCGCGGCGGGATGTTATCGCGCACTGGATTTTCTACTCTCGGTGTTGAGCCGAGTATTGAGAATTCAACAGACTGCATCCCAGCGTTTAAAAAAAAAAACGAAACTTGGATTCTCAACTCCCGGCGCAGTAGCAGCAGTGCGTTTAAAATCCAGTGCGCGAAAAAATCGCCACGGGGAAAACGCACCCGTGCAAACCTGGGCTTAGGGCTTAAGAGGGTTCATCCGTCAGAGTCATGTTGGAGATTCAAAATTGATGATTTCCGACGGACAATAAAACCATAATATGTTTAATTTATAGATGAGATATTGACGTCATATTATTGGGAATTTTATAATCTAGTGCATGGCTGAAAAACATTTTCAATTTTTTAGTATAGTTTTCTCATCAGAACGTTTTTATGCAAGCCTTTTTTCAAACTAGCGATCGACGGTCTAAGCAGATGCGAGATGTTAGTAAAACCATATACGACAAACTTATAACAACATTACATTATAAAAAATAATAACATTTATTAGTGCATGGCTGAAAAAAAAACACGATTACTGTAAGTTTTCATTCAAGAAAAGTATATTCAAAAGTGTCAATTGTAGCCACTTTTCAAGATATTAAACGTGTTAGTTTAGGATGAAATCTGAAATATTTATATTTTGTTTTAGACCTAGTAAATTAAGACATTTATATTCTAAAACATAGTTCAAATATTTTTTTTAATAACTTATATGTTTAATATACTATGAATTATTTAGTATTGCTATATAATCGGCGCGGATTCACGCCACCGCTCAGCGCGCCCCTCTAGCAATACTAAATAATTCATAGTAAAATAAACATATAAGTTATTAAAAAAAAGCGCTACATGTCAAGGATCAGTCTCGAAGTCTCGGTTTATAAAGAATCTTTCCATGCTTAGTTACTATTTAGGCCTAACAAAAACAGGCAAATACAGGCTATGCCTAGTTCGGCTACAGACGCTAATCTCTTTACCTTAATTGAAATTGTTGCCACATTTCCATTGTAAAGTAGTACTAAGTTTTTGGAAATAAACTATTATTATTGTATTTAACCTATTGTGTATTAATTCTTCACTATTGTTTTCCATGTAAACAGGGCTTAAGAACACCTTTATCTCCCGATTGTATGATAAAATCTCTCTCTTTGTGCTAACTCTTGCCTTTCATACGTGTTTGTATTTACTTCTTGTATGTGAAATACATTGTGTGCTGATAGTAGTTTTACTATTAGGTACTACTAGGCGTAGACTTCAGGGAAAGAATACGAACGTTTAATTTCGAACGTGTAGAAACTGAAAATTGTTTAAGTAGCTGCCTATAACTTAGCTAACGACATTAAAAGTAGTTAAATACACAAGCCAAGCCACGGTATAAGCGCACTCAAAAGTTGTGTTTTGATAACTTTTTCCTAGTTTTATAGCTCTATACAGAATGTGGTTCATTTCTTACAAGGACACCTCGCGAGGTTTCCTTGTTAGTTTAGTTTAACAGTCAATTTATAGAATAGCATAATCAGTCTATAATGTTCCCACTGCTGGGACACAGGCCTTCTCTCTGTGGAGTGTGGAGTGAGCCGTAATCCACCACGTGGGCCCAATGCGGGTTTGTGGATGTCATATCTTCGATTTTTTGGTTCTAGGACATGCCGGTTTCCTCACGATGTTTTCCTTCACCGTTTTTGAGAGCAGTGGTGATAAAATAATTTACACAAAGTATAGCGCCTTTCTGGGTTCGAACCTACGACCTACAACTAGTAAGTCGAGGCCCTTACCACTGGGCCAGCAACGTTCTGAACAGAATGTGGTTAACTTCGTAGTTTAGTTTAGTAGTCGATTTGTAGAACAGAGCTGTAAAACTGTCCGTTTTACGCATATTAAATGATGATTTTTTTATTTTTTTTACATAAACAGTTATAATGTATAAAACGTTCACTAGGATTATCATCTTTCTCCTGCCCTTGTCCCAATTTATTTGGGGTCAGCGCAACCTTTATTTTTTTTTTTTCATTCGTCTCTCCTAGTCCTCATCTGGGTTATAACCTCCTTTCTATCCATATCATCATTCACACAGTCCATCCATCGTTTCTCTGGTCTTCCCTTACCGTTATAGCCTCACATTCGTGCTCAAATCTTTCCTCACGACATTTTTCTCATTCCTCCGTATCACATACCCACACCATGACAGCCGATTTCCAAGATTTTCCGTTCACTAAGGTTATATACTCATAATTATATAAGTGTATCTCTTCTGTACCTGCACCATGTGTACCCTTTCCACTAGTTTATAAAGCAATTCACTTTAGTTCAATTCCTTGATTAAATTTTAAATCGTCTGGCAGAACTAATATCTATGGTTCACATCTGTTCGTAGTGGCGGGAGCCTTGTACGAATGTCAGGAGCCATCACGTTGTCTGATGCCTCTAACTTTATTATAGGGAAACTTTCTGTAATCCGAGGTAGGTAATATTGTAGGGTTTTGTGTCTTTGGATTTTGATGTTTTGTTATTAATCTGTTGTAAATTTAAGGCCTCGCCTCTCATGCATGAGGTTGTGGGTTTAAATCCGGAGTAGTTCCAATGTGATATTTTTAATTCGTATGTACTTTCTGTGTTTATATTGGATATTACTGTTATCGGTGAAGGAAAAACATCATGAGGAAATTTGGAATCACCTGTAGTAAGAATATAGTTTAGTAAGAATTTATTTTATTTTAATATTTTTTTTTTCTTGTATTGTATAGTAATTTCCTAGCTATCTATCCCGTATGTTGCACCTACCATATTATTTTGTCTCTGCATCACCCTAAGGTTGACTCGTAGAAAATGCCTCAGGCATTAAGTCCGCCTTTGTACAGTACTTTTTTTACTTGTGCATAAAGTTTGAATAAATAAATAAATAAATAGTGTAGACTGTAGTAGGCAACATACCGTAGAAACGCCTCGAAATTTAAAATAATTGATTACCACGGGGTCCCAGTGGGTGGCAAATACTTAAATAATTAATAAATGTCTGTCTGTATGGGTTTGTCACTGTATTTGAGTCTTCCAGTCTTTTAAATAAATTGAAAACTTGAAATGGTAATTTTAATTTGTAATTTTAAATTGATTTTAATTTTGATTTTTATTTGATTTTGGATTTAATTTTAATTTGATTTTAATTTAAATTTAGTTTTTTTATGTAATCATTTATTTTTATTTTTATTTCAATATTGATCTTAATTTTAATGTTCTGATTGTTACATGTAACATAGTTGTTTAAGTCTTACTACTAACTTACAATATTATGGGCAAAATATGTCTGAAATAAAAAGATTTTTTTAATTTTTTTTTTATAACGTAATCGCACACTGTAACTCGTAGTCTACACTCCGAACTAATGAACTAGTACTAAAAAATACGACTAGACAGCGCTTCTTGTTACAAATTGAGATTTGTGTTACCTACGACAGTCGGTATTTACGAAACGTGGCGGTTCACTGTGACTTAAACAATATATAAAAAATTGTTCTGCCCGTGTCGTGTGTATTATATTGATAAATTTGGGTGTTTAAACTTTATTTTGTAACGTTATTTTTGAATACTTTTCAACTTTTTTTTTTTTTTTTTTTTTTTGGTAAAAGTGATTTTTGCAATTTTTGTAGTTCTGTTTCCAAATAATTAAAAATAATGAAAACCCAGAAATACATGTATTTTATTTTTTTGTAATCATCTCTAATACAAAAAATCAAATAAATCCCAGCTTATAAGTGATAGAGGGTTAAGTTGGAAATCGCTAATCGGTCTTTACCAAACGTGGTGACCAATGCTCGTGTCTTCTCTGTATGAGAAGAGGCCTTTGTTCTGCAGTGGAACAATAAAAGGCTGGTATTATTGTAAAGCTTGCGATTTTAATTAGTTACGTATATGTTTTAACAAATAAATATGGAATCTAATTACTTTATGGACCACTACGAACTTTGAATCCCAAAGGTACTCGATTAACCCGAAACAGCTAAAGTATTAAGTTGGGTCTTTGAGATTCAGGTAACTCCAGCCGGTCGATTCTGTAAAAATCTCACCGTGAAATCATAAGTGAAGTGAGCACTTAATAGTGCTAATCCCCAGCGAATGACAGCTCACTCCACGTTCACTTCACCCAAGCTTTCACGGTGAGATGTTTACAGAATCGCACGGCTGGTTAGATTAAAAGTTAGAACCCAGAATACTTTTGGTGCCAACAAAAAGTTTTGTAGGAATCCAAAATGTTGGAATAAAAACTCGATTTTATGTAAGAAGATTGTTTGTTTGATCGGAAACTTTTGGTTGGAGACATTTTCAACTTTTCCGATTGATAAACCTATAACAAGATGTCATTTGCTCTCAAAATCCTCGCCTCAATTTTCAATTAAAGTAAAATAGGAAACCAAATTCATCAGTTCCGTGACAAACTCCGGAACTTCTCTATCCTCGTGACCTTAATAAGGAAACTTGAGTTTCGACGGGATTCTACTTTAGGCGTTATTCTCACTTGAACTTTTAAATTGAATTACTTAGGCACCTACATAGGACTGTAAGAACTTCCTTCACCGAAAATTGTTTGAAACTTCTGAGGTGCCTTCCTAGTGCTGTGTGCCTACTTTTACCAACTTTTTAATATTAAATATAGTATTTTCGAAGTCACTGCCTGTAAAAATATAGCAGATGGCGAAAAAATAAAAACATATATAATAATTATGAATGCATACTTTTTGCTGGTTTGAGCTTTTACTAACAGTTTTTTTTTTTAATGTCTCTAAACTATTTTATATTTCACTCTATATTAAGGTTACAAAATACCATTGAGATTAATACTGGCCCTATTGTTGTCATCTCGCTATTTTGTATTAAAATTCAAATATAGCAGGATACTACATTATATAGTAGGGTTGGCAACCCTGTGCGTAGCCGTAAGCCTGGCTTACACGGTGCGATTTCATTTCCTCTAGCATATCATAAGTTGAAGCAACAATAAAAGGCGTATCGTTTAAACAGTGTTTAGACCATGCAATTCATTTGTTCCTGACAATTTTACTCTGTGCCAAAGGCAAGAAACTTGCATCGTGTAAATGAGGCTTTAGGTAATACTTGAGGGTATTTATCAAAAGTCCCATAAAGTCGGGTTGCACCTTTAGTAGCTATAAATAGTTCAGGCTTGCAATTTCCTCTTTCTTAACTCAGTGTTGGAACTGCTGGCGCAAGAAATTGTGTTATGCATGTTGTTGGCGCCATAATGCCTTGCTCATTCCTGTCTGGAGTCTTTCGTTTGTATCTTTAACTACGGTATACTGTTAGTACTGATAATTCTGTATACTATCAGTATTATACTGAACTTTGTCCGACTGTATGGATTTGTTTTGAAGAATTGAAACTGATGTGTTTTTCTGAGTTATTGACTTTATTTTTGGAAAGAAGTTCTTTTATGGAGCTTGCGGTAGGAGTAAAATGGGAAAAATCGTCACGTAACGAAAAAACGTTATGAAATGTGTTATTCTATTACATAAATGAGAAGTCGCATGGAGGGGGGCTCCACGCGAGTTTAGTTTTCATTTATGTAACAAAAAGAGACAGAGAGAGACAGAGATAGTTTACGTGGTTTTAGAAGGTGCTGAAGCCGAGAGTGAGGTCAAAATTAAAATCCAAGATGGCGGCTGCAAAAAAATTCAAATGTTTCGTCATGGGTGTCGTTTTCATGGCCTTCAAGGGTGCTGAAACCGATAGTGAGATCAAAATGAAAATCCAAGATGGCGTCTGCATTTTTTTTTAATTTTCTTCATGTGTTTCGTTTTCATAGTTTTCGAGGGTGCTAAATCCGGTATTGTGGTCAAAATAAAAATCTAAGATGAATGGCTACAAAAGTGTAAAACATTTCGTTATTTTAAAATTGTCGCAGCCGCCATCTTGGATTCTTATTTTGAACTTCGTTTCTGCCGGGGTCCTAAGACCCCACACGTTTTTTTTTTTTTGTTTGAGGTTTCTTCGTGTTAATTTATTAGGGCGTAGTGGACATGAAATACTGTAAAAACGTTCACTTTAAAAAATAATATAGCATCGTAAAGAAAAAAATACATTTATGTAGATGCCCTACAATGTAGAGTTACCCAAATTAGTAATCCGAGGACATGAATTAGGGACAAAATATAACTAAAATATATACCTAAAATAGTCCTGACAATATCTGCAGGCAAATTGTTAACATAACCTTACAAATAACAACAAAATGAAAAATAAACTATCACAGTAAATCTGATAAATAAATTCGCTGAAGAAATTTTATACCAACATAATATTCTATTTCACGATAAAAATATGGTTTGGATACGAATTCTGCTTGAGGCAAGGTAATATTTGAGAAAATATTTATAGCATTTCATTCAGTTTGTAAAATGCGAATAAAATACAAGAATAAACATTACTAAATAAACAGCATCTACGTACCACAACTACGTTTTTTCTGGATCTTACATTACTGTATGTATCTTACAGCGATAGATATGTAATATTTTATAAAGACCAAAGCAACGATGTATTGAACAGTCCACACATAATTATCATCGTTCATACAGATGAATGATGATAATTGTGGTTAGAAAAGGGGTGACTACCATACCCGCCCCTCCGACACACGGGTACATGAGGAACACGGGTTGGTTTTTAATCAGTAAGAGTCTGACAGGGCGGAGGGACTCCATGAGGATTTTCCAACCCGATACCAAGAAAAAAAAAAAAAAAAGGTGTGACTACCGAGATAACAACTAATAGAGAAGAATGGGAGAAAAAGACATGTTGCTCTGGGTCCAGATATATTGGGATAAAGGCAGGATAATGAGGATGTCAATGTAGTATTTTATTCGAGACCTATCGTACTTGCCTCTATACAGGGTGACTGGATCTGAGCCCGCCATAGTAAATTCGCATATAGAGGAGGTCATTTACTAATTATTGAACCTTACTTTCCCTAGCTAAAGTTTTATAGTTTGGGAGATATGTCAATATTTATACTTTTTTGAGATGTTTCCATTTGACCTTCACGCATTCATAACTTTTTTTTGCATTATGTTAGTAGTTTCTTTTTATTATTTGTTGGTAGTCATAAACGTTGGTGATTACAATACTCGGAACTTCCCTCAAACTAGGGTTAAAAAATAAGGTATCATGCTCAAAAAATATTTTAAAAGAAACTTTACGATCAAATTTGATCTTATATAAAAATAAAAAAACTAGTGTTTCCATAAATAATTTTGATCATTTTAGAAAAATCTCAATAAAGTATAAAAATCGACATATCTCTCAAACTATAAAACTTTAGATAGGGAAAGTAAGGTTCAATAAATTAGTAAATGACTTCCTCTATTTGCGAATTTGCTATGGCGGGGCCAGATCCAGTCACCCTGTATAAGCTGCCAAAAGTAAACAATGAATACGGTAAAAGGGTCTGGACGTATGCTCTCAAGCATTCTAAACAAAATGTCTAAAGAAATAGCCAAAAAGTTAGAAAACAAAAAAATGTCGACTAATGAAAAACATCCTAAAAGTCTATTTTACCACTGAAAAGTTTGGAATGGGAGAAGGGCCTGCGTACGGGTCTACGAACGGACAAATACCTGTGAGCGAGTAACACCTAAACCCAAACCGATAGTGCACATAATCTTCTCAAAAAGATTGAGCGTTATTCTGATGTAATTAATATTTTGTTTTTTTTTTTTTACATATTCTACCTATTGCCTATTATGATTATGGAGAGAGACTTTATATATACCTGGAAAAAAGTCTAAATCTGAAGGCACACAAACACCATAACTGTATTAAAGTATTTTCCTCAAAAAGCCGACATTGTTTGCACTCCCGAACAACGAGCAAGATTGATTGATATTATCAATGAAAAAAAAAAAAAACAAAAATGAGTGGTTTCCCTGCGGTCTGTGGAGCATGTTACATAAAATAGCTTTTAAATTAAAAGCCGATGGTTGCCCTTAGGGGTTCTGTAACCTGATGGTGTCTCATGGGCCTGCATGATGTTTGATTTATTGATTTCGAATTTGGGAAACAGGAATATTGACCTATATGTTTTTACGTTGGATGTGAGTGGAATTACTAATGTACGAGTAGCATTCATTTGTATTGTGTGTTGAAAAAGACTGATACGAGTATAATGGGGTGTTTTGCTTGGAATAAACGCAGATAGGCTCAAAAATGTACGTACGTGTCTGTATTATTGTGCACAGTTTGTTAGCTTTAAGGCAAAAGAATCAGGATAGCCCGCGAAATTCAAATTTTCTTACGTTTTTTGTAGTGTTGAACAAAATATGATGCAAGGCCGAAAACCAAATATTATTTATAGAATTATAATCATAAAAATCATCAGGATTTTTATGATTATAATACAACTCTCTAAGTTCATATTACCTATTCATTCACGCTATTGAATGACTTGTTACATTTGTGTGTACATTTGAGGCCAATTCTAACTCAAGGTGTTTTATTGCTGATTCTAATGATTATAATTCTGTAAAGTCATATTTGTCACGGTCGTGAATCATATTTGAATCAATATAACCTGAAACTGTTAATTGCATAAAACCTAAGAATATATGAATTTCGCGGGCTGATCTTCCCCAACAAACTAAACAAACTATCTGGTATGTCAAAAAAAGGTTATACAATAATAAAAACTCCCAATTATTTCAATCTAAATTAAAGGAAATAAATTGGAACGACATAGTACAAACAAATAAAAACATAAATGAAAACTATGACGCATTTAATAGCACATTGACGAAGGTATTGAACCAGTGTATACCTAAAATTAAAATAAACCTAAAAACAAACTATAAAAAGTATTGGCTAACCACAGGCATCAAACTTTCATGTAAAAACAAAAGGCTTGAAAAGATACTTACACTAAAAACGAATAACTCACTAATTATACAAAACTATAAGAAATATGAAAAAACACTAAAGAAAACAATTATAACAGCAAAGAAATTACAATATATAAATAAAATTAAAAAATCTAATAACAAAGTTAAGAATATGTGGAGTATTATAAATGAAAGAACAAATAAGAAGATAAAAAGGGTTAAAAATAATATTGAACTGCAAATAAATAGCATAAATGTCACAGAACCTAAACTTATAGCTAATTATTTTAATAACTTCTTTGCGTCCATCGGAGAGAGCAGCAACAGAACATCTGGAAATGAGCCGCGAGGAACCCCAGTGGTCTGCCCCACTGAAAACACCATGTTTCTCAGCCCAGTGGAGCCCAGCGAAATAAACACACTATTAAAAAACCTGAAAAGTAAAAAAAGTCATGGAATAGACGAGTTACCACCAAAGTTAATACGACAATGTGCAAACGAACTTACGTTACCATTCTTCTTGCTAATAAATCAGTCTTTCGATGACGCCACTTTCCCAGACTACTTAAAAAGGGCACTAATAAAACCAATCCACAAAAAAAAACGCGAAAACGGATCCAAATAATTACCGACCAATAGCTCTTTTACCAACCGCCTCCAAAATTTTTGAGAAAGCAATGTACAATCGTGTTTACTCCTTCTGCGAAAAATACAACATTTTTACCGATTGTCAAAATGGATTTCGCAGAAATCGCTCAACTGTCTTGGCAGTTTATAAATACGTACAGGAGGTTTTAAATATAATAAATATTAAAAAAACGCTGTAGGTTTACTGTTAGATATGTCCAAAGCTTATGACAAAGTGCAATACAACATTCTACTAAGTAAATTACAAGGTATAGGGATCCGAGGAAAAGCTCACGAATGGTTTAAATCCTACCTAACAAATAGACAACACCAGGTCGAAATAGAATTTTATAATGAAAACACCAAAGAGATTCAAAATATTCGGTCCGATAACAAAACAATTAACGCCTCTATCCCTCAAGGAAGTGTCATTGGATGCCTCCTCTTTCTTATCTACATAAACGACCTTCCAAAAGCCATAGAAGGGCCATGCGTCTTGTTTGCTGATGATATTTCTTTTCTTACTTCATGCAGGGACAATGTCGGATTGAACGAAGACCTAAAGAATACGCTAGATAAATCAATAACTTGGATGAATGACCATAATCTCGAAATAAATTTCTCTAAAACCAGAATAATGCCCTTCCACCCCCGTCAAAAAACCCCACTAGACATAAACTTCACCTACAACGGCACACCAATAGAAGTAGTTCATGAATTCACTCTACTAGGCCTGTCTATGGATTCAAATATTAATTGGAAATCGCACATCCAAAAGATAAAATCAAAGCTATCAAAATTTGCATACGCTCTTCGTGAAGTAAAAAAGACCACTAACCTCAAAACAGCACTTGTCACCTATTATGCCTACGCACATGCGTGGCTTAGTTATGGCGTGATTTTGTGGGGAAACAGCACGGATGCACCTAATCTATTCACTTTACAAAAAAGGCTTATAAGAATATTAGTAAATATAGAAGACACCGACAGCTGCAGACCTCATTTCCAAGAGCAAAAAATACTCACCCTCCCGTGCCTATACATTCTAGAAATTTGTAAATTCGTACGACACTACCCACACTTTTACACAACAAGAGAAAATATACAATCAAAATACACACTACGCCATAAAAATAGATTAAACTTACCAAGCTCCAAACTAAAAATGCACTCAACAAGTACTCTAGTCATGTCAATTAAAATAAAAATGTAAAAATAAATTAATATAAATTATTTTTTTATTTTAATATAAATTACCAAATATAATTAAAGAAGAAGAAAAAAATAATATATTCATAAATAAATTAAAACAATTTCTATTGTCTAAATGCTATTATAGTATCAATGAATATTTTAACGATAAATTTTAGTATAAGTACTTGACTTTATTAAATAATTATGCAACTATGATATAAATATTCAACTAGTCTAATAAAAGCCCGCTTCCTCTCTCCTACTTTTTGCTGTGCCCGACATGGTCCACGTTGACCATAATTATGTAAAATCTACCACCTAAGTTAACATTTGGATGCAATAAATATATTGAGTATTGAGTATTGAGTAACTTAGCGCAACTCCCTTAAAAGTTAAATCAGAATTTTGTAGGATTCCTCCAAACCCCTTCAACTTAGCTAATTATATGCTTGAAATAGATTTGGATCCACAGGCAGAGTGCTACGAGTGAGCTTCGAACTCCCACCTTTTTCCCGCTTTGGATATTAATAAGTTGTTTTTAATGGTGACTAACGATTTTAGTATCGTGTTGTCTTAGGCCCATTAGGTCCAAACTTTACTGGCAAAAGTAGACAAAGTTATTTTATCCAAACAAAACATTTCTTACCTACAATGACCTTTATATCGTCACTGCGTCTGAATGTTGGTCAAGAACGGTCGTTGGCGTGACAATCAAGTTTATAATGAGTGACAAATTGCACGGAATTGTCGCCGCGACAAGATAACAGTTTTATACGATTATTAAATAATCATTACCTACAGCTGTGGTGGTATTGTTGGTTGGAGTTGAATGCAACAAACATTATTACATAAAGTACCTACTTATTTGCTTAAGTATGTAATAGATATTGGAAAAGCTGTCGTGATGTCTTACAGGCATTCATGGGAGATTGGCCAGACCCACCGGAAAAGAGTGAAAAGCTGTGGGGGGTGGTGACAATTGCCCAGCAATGGGATAATAAACGTAAAATAAAAGTCATTGATACCATAGTAACGTGGACGATGTTTACTTGCCAATCTTTGAAGATTTATTGATCAAGTTATCTTCTAGAAGTTTTTCTTTGAAAGTTGGTTCGTTAAATAAGAGCGCTCCCTGTCTGTGGTTTTTGCAGACGTCAACTTGCACTAGTGGACATTGTTGAAAAGGCTATGATATATTTATTTATTAAAACTTTATGCACAAGTAAATAAAAGTACTGTACAAAGGCGAACTTAATGCCTGAGGCATTTTCTACCAGTCATCCTTAGGGTGATGCAGAGACAAAATATGGCAGGTGCAACATACGGGATAGATAAATGATAAATGATAAATAAATGATAAATGATTTATTTTCTGTAAGTAGGTTTGTACAAACACTTTTACATGTCAATCATATTTTTTTAAACTAGATGAGGTCGGCGTTTCCTATCTGACTACTCTGAGAAGAAAGGCCGAAACAAACTCAGAGGTCACAGTCTCTTTTAAAGTCCAGACATAATCTTGGTCAGATAATGTGATGACCATGTAGATTAGTGTCTGAAATGGTCTTTTGAGTAAAGAACCACACAGATTGAGCGGACCTGTCCAGTCAGTGCACGCATTTGTCAAAAATCGTGCAGCTCAACTCAGAACTTGAGGAGCCTTACGATTCGACGAACAATACCAATGAAAGGACATTTGGGTAGGCCGCATAAATGACTCAAACTGCCAGATCATGATTAAAACTAACTAAGAAGGAAAACCGAAAAAAAGAAATGACCCACATAGTCTTCACACTCACAGTAATAATAATAAAAATAAGATACTTTACAAAGTAAATATCCATGTCATTGTTTATATAAAATTCATCAATGTCAATGTGTATATAAAAATCCGGATATAATCTTTGAGGACCATGTAGATTGGTGTCTGAAGTGGTCTTTTGAGGAAAGAACCACACTGAGTGGACCTGTGCAGTCAGTGCACGCATTCGTCAGTAACCGTGCAGCTCAACTCAGAACTTAAGGAGCTCAACGATTCGACGAGCAATACCAGGGACAGGACATTTGTGTAGACCGCATACACCACTCAAACTGCCAGACCATGATTAAAACGGAAACAATGACCCACATAGTCCTCACATTCACAATAATTACAATAATATAAGACTTTAAACAGTAAATGTTCATGTCATTCTGTATATAAATAGATATTTAGAAAGAAAGAAAAAAAAAAAACCAAAGTGTAAATCAGCAAAATAAAAAATAAACAACATCATTCACTGTCTAGACCTATTGGAGCAGCTCAATCCCAAGCTTTTTTGTCCTCACTATAGACTTTTACAGTATAATAGGCTTTTTGGCATAGTTTTAGCTTTATGAAAGATTTGAATTTATTAATGCTTAGTTCTTGAATGTGGCTAGGAAGTTTATTATAAAAATGTATACATTGGCATCTAAACGAGCCACCTATTTTCTTAAGCCTTGTTGTAGGAACAACATATTTGTGTTTGTTCCTAGTATTAATATTATGGATATCACTGTATTTTTTAAACAGATTAATATTTTTATGTGCATACAAAAGATTATCATAAATGTACTGAGAAGGCACAGTCATTATATTAATCCCTTTAAATTTGTCTCTGAGGGAGTCTCTGGGACTTAATTTATAAATCGAACGAATTGCCCTTTTTTGTAAAATAAAAATTGTCTGAATATCGGCGGCATTTCCCCGCAACAGAATACCGTATGACATCACACTATGAAAATAACTAAAGTAAACTAAACGGGCTGTCTCTAAATCAGTTAAGTCACGAATTTTCCTAACGGCGTATGCTGCAGAGCTAAGCTTTTTTGACAATTTATCTATATGGGGGCCCCATTGAAGCTTGGCATCCAAAGTTATGCCTAAGAATACTGTGGTATTTTCGGGTTTTAACTCATCACCCTTTATAAGAACACTAGTTTCTACTTGTCTAACATTTGGTATCGTAAACTTAATACATTTCGTTTTTTTTTCGTTAAGAAGTAGGTTATTAACATTAAACCAGTTAACTACTTTTGCGAGGGCACTATTTATATTGTCAGTAACCAGCTGCTGACGTTTGAGTTTAAATAAAAGTGAAGTGTCATCTGCAAACTACACTATATCATGTTCGTCCCTTATGAGGTAAGGCAAGTCATTTATATAAATAATAAAATAAAAATGGGCAAAGAATTGAGCCCTGGGGGACCCCCATTTTTACTACAGATCCGGGTGACCTTTTTCCGTTAACATCAACTCTCTGAATCCTATCACTCAAGTAAGAAGTAAGAAGATCCAGAGAGGCGTTCCGAATTCCGTAGTAGTGAAGTTTCCTGATTAAGGTTTCATGAAGAACACAATCGAATGCCTTGGACAAATCGCAAAAGATGCCCAAAGCATCGCATTTGTCCTCCCATGCATTATAAATATGTCCTAAAAGTTCAACTCCGGCATCAGTAGTTGAACGACCCCTTGTAAAACCGAACTGTTTGTTATGCAGTAATTTATTTTTGTTAAAAAATCTTTGCATTTGGTTTAAAATAAGCTTTTCAAAAATTTTACTTAAGGTAGGTAGTACTGAAATAGGTCTATAATTAGTAGGGTCTGATGTACTACCCGATTTAAACAATGGTATGATTTTACTATGTTTCATAAGATCAGGAAACTCACCACGATCAATACAATTATTAAATATAACAGCTAAAGTAGGTGCTACAATGTTTATAATTGACTTAGCAACATCCACAGAATTACCCCATAGATCTGCAGTCTTTTTAACATTTAACATGTGAAAAGTTTTAATTACATCTGTACAGGTGACATATTGAAAGTGAAATTCAGAATCACCAACTGGAACGTTTTCTTTAAGTAAAGACTCTGCAGCAGTGGGTGACGAGCTTAGAGATTTAGTTGTTGACACGGGAATCTCTGAAAAGAAATTTTCAAAGGCCGCGGCGACTTGAGAATCTAATCTAATTACATTGTCATCAATAGCAAGGCTGTAGTCACTACTTCGGTTGCAAGACCTTCCTGTTTCGCTATTAATGACATTCCAAGTCATTTTAATAATGTTACTACTATTTTTAATTTTTGAACTCATGTAACGTGACTTGGCTATACTACAGACTGTTTTAAATATTTTAGAGTAATTTTTAACATATAAATTAAATTCAGTAGTGTTTATACAAATCCGTTCATCATATAATTCATAAAGTCGTTTTCTACTTTTATGTATACCAATGGTGGCCCAGTCACTGAAGGAAGCGTTACTATTGACTGATAATGTCTTTGGAATGAATGTTTTATCAAATTGTGTGCAATACATATTAAAAAAATCATTATATTGTTTGTTAGGGTCATCATTAGTCAACAGAGGTGGTAATTTACTTAGGAGTTTAGTTTTAAATGTTTCTAAGCGTTTAGTTGTTTTTGGGTTAACAGTGATATCTTTTTTAGTAACTTTTTTGTTTTGATTTGGAATAGTGATCAGCTGTCCGCAATGATCTGAGTCTATTAAATTAATCATTTCTTTGTGGTTTGGTATAATATCTGTATAAATGTTATCTAGGCATGTGGTACTAGTAGGAGTTATTCTAGTGGGCTCCAAAAATAGGTTAGCAAGATTGTATGACTGAAACAAACTTATGATTTTAGTACTTAACCCAGAATTTTCTAACAAATTAACATTGAAATCACCACAAGTGATGATGGACTTGTTTGTACTACAGATTTTGTGCAACACTTCATCCATAACCTTTTCAAAACAATCATACAATCCTGAAGGAGGTCTGTACACACTTAATATAATGAACTGCTCCAATTCTATACAGGCTATTTCAATTGTCCGCTCAACAGAGAGGCTCACAATGTCCTTTCGGTCCTTAAATTTATGCTGGTTATTTACTAAAATTAATGAGCCACCATGTATAGCATTTACTCTGCTGAATGAACTACCAACCTGGTGATTACTAAAATTGAACATGAACTGGTGGCTTTTAAGCCAATGTTCTGTCATACAAAGAATATCTACGTTGTAACAATTCAGGAATAATTCTACTTCTAAGTCTTTGTTTAAAAATCCTTGAATGTTTTGATGCACCAGATTGATACTGTTTAATTTTTTTACACTTTCATTTGACTTATTAGTTACATTTTTGCTAGAGGTTGCCTCTATTGTCCTAATTTCTAATTTAAATGATGATTAATGTCATTAATTTTAAGCAAATTATTGACAGAATGGTTTGAAATGCCTTTGCATTGCTCAAAAGGAGCAATTTGTTTAGCCAAATTTTTGGCTGAAATAGAAAAAAATATGATAGCGACATAGCTATCTGTCTTTTGAGATAGGTAGAAAGATAGTACATAACACGATTGTATCTATCTTTTGTCAAATATAAATTACTATTAATATAATAGTTAGTGTCAATTAAATGGATTAGCTTATCATTATAAGTTAAATTATCCAATGTCATGTTTAAATCATATCTTAACCTATTTTCTTCCTGTGGCAAACTGTTACTATAAGGGAATGTAAATAACACAAATTTTCTTAAACTAAGGTTGCACAATGTTCTATGATATTGGAGCAATTCTCCTTTATTTAAATTTCCCCTATTTCCCATAAAAATTAACAAAGTTGTTTCCTGCTTAAAGTTACATTTAATAATTTCTTTCATAATATCAAATAAAGAACAACCAGGCATACAGTAATTTATTACAGAGTGTCCCGGATATTCATCTGTCATCAAATCTAGGAAATGGCTATAAAATACAAGAACTAATAACAATACATAGATAGATACATATATACATACATATAAACAAAATGAACTGTCAGGAGAAAAATAATCGGAGAAAACGAATCCAGCAAATCAGCGCTGGGATATTACGGCCAACTTCTGACGGATATGTTCACTTTATCAATCGATTCTTGTGTTTTCAGAACGAATATTATGTAGTTTATTCCTGTATGTAGGTATATTATGTGTTATATTTACACTTCAATAATATTTTTAATACTAAATGACATCAGTGTTTCTTCTCCGACTACGCTGAGAAGAAACACCGACAAAAACAACAAACAAAAGTACAAAAATTGCATTTATTACGAGTATTCAAAATGCCACAAATAAAACTCACAATACATAATAACATCATAAATTTAGTATTAAATACATATTTGATCTCCCAAGAGTGCAATTGTACCTACTTAGAATTTATTCGAAGTTATTATTTGCGTTGAACAAACCGCCATGTTCAAATATCGGTGCATCTCCCTAGGGGAGACGCGGCACAGATGGTCCACTTATATTACCACCTTAACGCGGGGAAGTTTAGGAGTAACGTAAATCGGTAATCAATATCTCTACTATGGCTATGTTTCTTCTATAGTTATCCATAGAGACCTACTATATTCATTTTGCCTCGTTTTCGTTCATACATCTGAGGGGCAATTCTCGTAATTTTAAGAACGTTCTCAGTCTGATCTCAGTATCAATCTTTCAGAAATACCTATAATTTCCCTACGTTTTGACAAGTTTTGAACATTTTTTTGTCGCCGAGATGAGATTGCGACTACATTTTGAACGTTTTCGCCTCTCTGGTCGTACACGCATAGTAGTAGTACGAGTACTACGTACCTGACTTTTCTGAAGGACGTCACCAATAAGGTCACATCTGTCTTGTAAATACATTTTATTAGTCTTTTCTCATTCTTTTGTTGGTTCTCAATTTTTCATAAAAATATCAAGACGGCGTCGTCTGTAGGTAGAAAAGTAGGCAAAGTTTTGTGTAAAATAATAATTTGCAAGTCAAATGCTGTAATTGCATTTTTTTTAATACTAAGTATACTATTTTAGCTGCAAAATTGGTACAGCAAACTACCAATTCTGTAGCTCACATCCATCGTAAGGCTAACTGCAAAAAAAGCTATAAAAACTCATATCAAGAAAAAGTTTAGTAATACATTGGCTCGTTTAGATGTCAATGTATACGTTTTTATAATAAACTTCCTAGCCACATTCAAGAACTAAGCATTAATAAATTCAAATCTTTTATAAAGCTAAAACTATGCCAGAAAGCCTATTATACTGTAAAAGACTATATTGAGGACAAAAAAGCTTGGGATTGAGCTGCTCCAATAGGTCTAGACAGTGAATGTTGTTTATTTTTTATTTTTGCTGATTTACACTTTTGTTGTTTTTTTTTTTTTCTCTTTCTAAATATCTATTTATATACAGAATGACATGAACATTTACTGTTTAAAGTCTTATATTATTTTAATTATTGTGAATGTGAGGACTATGTGGGTCATTGTTTCCGTTTTAATCATGGTCTGGCAGTTTGAGTGGTTTATGCGGTCTACACAAATGTCCTGTCCTTGGTATTACTCGTCGAATCGTTGAGCTCCTTAAGTTCTGAGTTGAGCTGCACTTTTACTGACGAATACGTGCACCGACTGCACAGGTCCACTCAATCTGTGTGGTTCTTTCCTCAAAAGACCACTTCAGACACCAATCTACATGGTCCTCAAAGATCAAAGATTATTTCCGGATTTTTATATACACATTGACATTGATGAATATTATATAAACAATGACATGGATATTTACTTAGTAAAGTATCTTATTTTTTATTATTATTATTGTGAGTGTGAAGACTATGTGGGTCATTTCTTTTTTCTGTTTTCCTTCTTAGTTAATAGTTAATCATGGTCTGGCAGTTTGAGTAATTTATGCGGCCTACCCAAATGTCCTTTCATTGGTATTGTTCGTCGAATCGTAAGGCTCCTCAAGTTCTGAGTTGAGCTGCACGATTTTTGACAAATGCGTGCACTGACTGGACAGGTCCGCTCAATCTGTGTGGTTCTTTACTCAAAAGACCATTTCAGACACCAATCTACATGGTCTTCACATGATCTGACCAAGATTATGTCTGGACTTTAAAAGAGACTGTGACCTCTGAGTTTGTTTCGGCCTTTCTTCTCAGAGTAGTCAGATAGGAAACGCCGACCTCATCTAGTTTAAAAAAAAATATGATTGACATGTAAAAGTGTTTGTACAAACCTACTTACAGAAAATAAATCATTTATCATTTATCATTTATCATTTATCATTGAGTTTTTAGTACCTTCCTACATTATTTTGTCCATAAAAATGCTAGAACTGCAATTTGTGTTAAATCTACTAGAATAAATATTTAAACAACCCACAATTTAAGGAGCAATGCATTCCGTTTTCTAAGAATCGATATTGCTTCCCCTTACAAAATACACTCCCGATAATATCTGCGCTTTAAAGCACTTCAACTCATCTATTCAGTTTATGGTTCAATCGTCAAACTAGGCCAAAGATTTCATATCAGAATATTGCTCGTTTAAAAATACATTATTTTCTGAATACCAAGTAGGTTATAAGTTTTAAATTTTTTTTTTGTTTTTTATTTTTTTTGATTTTTTTTTTTTTTTTTAAGTTTTTTTTTTTAGAAGGACTTCATTACAAAAAATTGAAAGACTATTCTTTAAATTTTTTGTAATGAAGTCCTTCTTCTGCTTAGATGGTTTGGTCATGTTGAATAGAGGATGAACGAAAGACGACTTACAAAAGGTATATTTACAAGGCAGAGGTGAGTGGAAACACCGGGAGGGAACGCCCTAGGAGGACATAATAATGACCTTATTGGTGAGGTTTTTCAGAAAAGTCAGGAGTGCAAGTATTATAGTACTCGCAACCGCTGTGCGTGTATGACCAGATGTATGAACGTAAACGAAGCAAAAGGTGAAAAAAAGGTGAGGTGATGGTGAGGTAAGGATCGTACCAGGTGGCATTCTGTAGTTTCTGCTTACCCCTATGGGAAGAGCCCATGAGTTTATGTATGTACCTATGTGTGTGAGAACTTATCGTTTTTAAATTGTGGCTTTGGATGAAACTACGGTCGAATATTCCCATCGTACCCCATAAAAAGGAAGAAGGATTACAATTGATTGTTATTTAATCAAACAATCTATGACCACTATTAATAGTGAACATTCAACAATTATAACAGTAGAGCTATTTGTGGCACACTCATCTTGGGAAAAATATAATTACTAATTATGTAGGAAAAGTGGATATGAAAGTACTATTTCTATATCTACCAATTTTCATTCCCGAGATTCACAAAAAGTTACAGACATCTCGCGTTATCCCTAACGATGGCTACGCTTCGAAAAACCTTCTGGGGTCGGAGGTACCTATCCGAAAGGTGGCTCGTTACATTTTATACCAAGTTATGAATAACATAAGAACCTTAAAAGTTCATAATTTTTTCTATTCGTAAGCTCATCTGATTGTGAAGGATCCTTTATCGGAAACTGCGGACAACGCATCGAAGACACACATCGATTACTTAAAGTCATATTTCAAATGCAATTAAAGTTATCACTACCACCAACCCGCACTGCGCCCGCGTGGTGGATTACGGCCCACCCCCTCTTACAGAGAGGAGGCCTGTGTCCCAGCAGTGGGAAAATTTTAGGCTGATTATATACGTATATTATCCAATTTAATTAGTCCGCAGTCACCCAAAGTTTCATTAAACTCCAGAAATCTATATAGATTAGATGCACTAAGCCATGTCAGCTCCCATATTCATTTCATCACTCATTCGGAGCGTGTGCACAAATCACTGACGAAGCTACTTGCACAGCTGCGTCGACCATATCGATATCCATTCCACTACAAGCTTCTGGCTTATATAAAGCTACGAAACTTTAGTTTTTGGGGTTCCGTAACCAAAGGCTGCCAACGGGACCCTATTACTAAGGCTCCGCTGTTTGTCCATCCGTCTGTCCGTCTGTTATAGGGTTGATGAGTCATACTGAGGGGCCCTTGGCTAAATAATAACAGCCGCACAGGTCGATCGATCAGGTTAAGCTACGCTTGCCGCGGTTGGTCTGGGGATGATGACCATCTTTACATACGTTAAAAAATCTTCACATACGTTCGGAAAGCACGTTAAGCCATTGGTCCCGGCTGTCATTCGTGGATCTTTGACAGTCGGTAGTCAGAAGCCCGAAAGTCTGACCACCAGTCTTACCAAGGGGTATTGTAATACCCAGTAACTGGGTTGTGGAGTTCAGATAGGTAGTCGCTTCATGTAAAGTACTGGTATTCATCTGCATCCGGTTAGACTGGAAGCCGAATCCAAAATAGTTGGGAAAAAGCTTGGCAGATGATTATAATGATGAGGTATTTGAAATTTTAACTGAGCGTAAACTAATCTAGCCGCTATATCAACAAATAATAAAAAGAAAATACTGTTAAAATTTTTTAAAAAAGTTAACTTTTTACTGTATTTAGTAGTTAAATAAAACTTTACTTTTTACTAAGTTTACTTTTTACTACTTTACTTTTTTTAACCATACAGTAAACGTGTTTTTTTTTAATATGTAGTATTAAATATTGTACGGTGGTACGGAACCCTTCGTGTGCGAGTCGGACTCGCAAATGGCCGCTTTTTCGTCTACTCCGAATGTTTACGAACACTTCCGAAAGCTGCGAAGTTTCAGTTTAAATATTACGACAGTAGTTGGAACAATAGGGCTTAATACCAGTCAAGGTATTTGATGTCCGTGTCAGAAGTTTTCCGTTCGCCTTCAAGTTGGACGCTTTTTGAATACTAAAGGTTTAATATTTATCTGAAGTGGTGACTGAAGGGATCGCGGGAAAGACTTTGCCGCTTCGTTTTGTATTTCTTTTAAAATTCTTTTGATTTTTCAGGCGGTAAAACTGCTCAAAGGGTCGTCATTTCTTTGGTATTTCAAAAGGTGACCAAAGCTTTATATCTGAACGCCAATTCTCGGAATTTAAAACGTTAAGAATCTAGTCGTACTCTCATCTCGGCGACAAACAAATGTCAAAAACTTGTCAAAATGTAGGGAAATAGAGGTATTTTTGACAGATTGATACTGATATCAGACTGTGAACGTTCTTAAAATTACGAGAATTGCCCTTCTAGCAATATTTCGCTACTAGTGGAGTAGGTATCTATCTTCCAAATCGCTTTCCATCAGGCGTGATCGAGATATATAAAACACCTACACCTAGTGGTTTTATTTAGTTAAGGCAATGTTTGGTAGAGAACATTTAGGACACACCTCTTCCCGATTCACAACCTCGTACCTATTCGGAACGAGCATCAATCCATACAGCACGAATAATTAATGAACTCAGCAGTAATCAAAGCATTATTACATCAGTATTAATATTATTATTCCTCATTGGTCTAGCGGTCGCAAGCAATACTGCTGAGCATGAGGTCTTGGGTTCGATTCCCAGGTCGAGCAGTGTCACTGGGTTTTTCTATCAGGAATTTCTCAGTAGCAGCCGTGGATTTGTGCCCGGTTGGTGGCAATTCGCTCGTCTTCTAAAGGGTGTCTCAGTAAGAGTGCACTTTTTCATTTTAAAACAAAAACCAGTATTTTATGACAGAGTTGTGAAATTTTTAATGTATTGTAAAGAAGACATGTTCCGATTAAGTATGGAATAAAATATCCGGCAAATGACCCCCACGGCTCCGATGACAGGCCATTACTCTTTTCATGAAATTTTCCATGACTTGCACAGAGATGTGGCTGTATCTCACCGATGACGCGTTGGATTTCCGATTTGAGCTCAGGAATTGTTTCGGGTTTATTCGCATATACCCGAGATTTCACAAAACCCCAAAGGAAAAAATCGCACGGCGTTAAATCGCACGATCTAATTCTCGTCTAAAAATTTGGCGAAGTTTGCGAGCGGTTTCAGCGTAACTTTCCCCATTTTTGTAATGAGTTTTCACAATTATAACGCGTTGATCTTTCGAAAAGCTCTCCATTTTTAATAATCGGAATAAACAGAGGTCACAGCTGTCAAATTTCAGAGTTGCAACTTGCATGAAAAAAAAAATATTCCAATTTTAAAAAGTGCACTCTTACTGTGACACCCTTTATTACATAGGACTTAACATAGCAAGTAATACTTCATTTAACATCGGAGGAACCGAACCTAGGACCTCACGTTCACCAATAGCGCTTGTGACCACTAGATCAACCAATCAGTACATGTAAATATGTCAATTTGATAAAAGTCCTGCTGAATGCTGCTGAATGTAATATGCAGGTGCTCAAATCTATTCATCGTCGACACAATATGGTAATTCGGAATTGAAATCATCATAATTTTAGCCCATTGACTGTCATAACAAACAGTTATTGCGCATATTGGATCATTGATTGCCGTATTATCTATGCTGTTTTAGGTCATCACTCGGAATTTTGATCAGCATTGTGTATTTAATCGAGCCTCAAATAATACTCATTTAACGCTTCTAAAAATGTTGTTGAACACTAATTAATGCGTGTCTTTTTGTGAACCTCATTTAATTACTATTTTGGAGTCCTAAAAATACTAAAAAAGTAACTGCGACCAACTTGGAAGTATCGCGGTTGGTCACAATTCTAACCTAACTTAACCCGTTGGGTATCTTAGCTTAGATACTGCGACCAACTGTGAGAAAAGGCCATAATGTTATAAAGAGGCTCATTCAATAAAATAAAAAAAAAATAAAAAATTGAGCATCACTAGAAGTCCAAAAAGTTAGGACAGGTTCAATATTTGCCATTTTTATTAAATTCTCCTATTTGTCTTTCATAGCAGCCATGAAAAATATTTGGGTGGCCCAAATTCATAAAGTGACCCCGCGGAGCAATTTAAACTAACTAATTGTATGCAGTGTGTTCTGCTGATCTGAATTATGTTTGGCAATTTAAATGAAGACCTTCACACATTAATGTAATGTTTGCTGCAGGACATTCACTTTCAGGCTGGGTTATCTGTTGCTTGAAGTTCCGCATTATCAGAGAAATCGGCTAAAGGCGAGAATTAATGGGCCTAAACTTTTCCCAGATAAACCCCCGGGGTCGGCTTCCAGTCTACCTGGATGCAGCTGAATACGAGTATTTTATATGAAGCGACTACCTATCTGACCTCCACAACCCAGTTCCTGGGTAACACGATACCCCTTGGTAAGACTGGTTTTCAGACTTTTGGGCTTCTGACGACCCGTAACGACTGTCAAAGATCTACGAATGACAGACGTTGGCGGCTGTTGATGTTGCACGGGGGTCTTGGTTTTACTAGAACATGACTTCTTTAGGTGTTGCTTAACCTTAACGATCAACCCATGCGGTGGCCCCCACTAAAAGATACAATCTATTAGGCATTTAAATTAGCATGAGACGCCAGAAGACTAAAATAATCTTAAATTCCAGTCAAAAGGAAATTTGCCCAAAAAGAATTAGAAACTTCCTAATTTCTTCCGCTTAATTAATCAAACCTCAAGTTGTCTAAAACAAAAGCTGGGTTTCGTTCTGGTTTAGTCTAGAATACTGCAAAAACACTTTTTCTTTTTATTCAATTATTTCCTAGAAACAAAAGTAAAACGACACTGATAAATGAGGTTTTTTGTGTCTTAGACTAATTAATTAAAGGCTGCGCTTGGATTGGGCAGCTGTAAAACTTTGTTAGGTAATGACCTACACTTAGATTTGCTACACGCGGAGTTTTCCCGTAGCATGGCGTACACGTCGAAAAATTAGCCAAAAGGAATGTACTGACGATACCGGTATAAAAAGTCATTTTTTTTAACCGACTTCAAAAAAAGGAGGAGGTTATCAATTCGACTGTATTTTTTTTTTTTTTTTTTTTTTTTTATGTTTGTTACCTCATAATAACCGACTGGGTGAACCGATTTTCATGATTCTTTTTTTATTTGAAAGCTGGTGCTTCCCGTGTGGTCCCATTGTCACCATTTCAATATCTGATGATGGGATCTTGTAGAAATCGGGGGAACTCTTCAATAAATAACAGCAGATTAACCGCGATTGTTGCTATAGCATATCTAAGCATTGTTAAACCATCACACAACATAATATCACGCCTGTACTCACTACAAAGGTTATAATTTTTTTTTATTATAATAATAATTAATACCAGTAAAACAACCGCGATTGCTGCTATCGCATATGTATGCATTGTTTACGCAATCGCACAACATAACATCACGTCTGTACCCTATAAACGCAGATGCAGCTTCCTGTCACTGATATTTACATAGCAAGTAGTGTTTATATGAATTTGATTGGGGTAACTAAAAAGTGAAAAATAAAAAATTTTATATAAAAAAAAACAACCGACTTTTTTTTTTCGTATTAAAACAGGTTAACCTATCTGTGTGCGATTTGATCTGAATCCGTTCAGCTGTTTTTGAGTGATTGAGTAACAAATATACAAACTTTTACATTTATAATCTTATATAATTATTATAAAAGTGGTTATTATGATCACCGTTTAAGGGAATTGTTTATTTTACAACACTGTTTTTTTTTTATTTTATTTTTTTATTCTGTAAATTGGGCAGTGTAAAACACTTCACGACACGAAAGGATCCATGTTTTATAGCAGGCGATTATTCTGACCCCCGCAATATCAGAAACCATCTCTCATAAAATGAAAATTGAAGAATAACATAGCCCGCTCGTTATCTAGCGCAATTTATAAAAGTCGAGCAAAGGAATTAGATTACCTTAAAGCTTTTCTGCCTTATCCTGTTCGAGTTCTATTAAATAATATTATTTTCTTTGTTCGCAATCGGGATGAAAATCCCTTGTTGTAAGGCATTCTTCAAACAATAGAAACATCTGATGTGAAATTTACAAAATAGTGCGAAATATTGTGTTTTCTATACTTTGTCACAAACGGTTAAAGAAAAACATTTTTTTTAAACGCAACAATCCCTTGACGTAGGTACCACAGGCTGGATTCTTAGACGGATATGTTCATTTCCATGGACAGCTACTAAATGTAAAGCAAGAACTTCAGCAAGAAACTCCTGTCGACGTCATACCACAATCTGCAACCAATTCAACCACAACCAAATTCCCTTGTTCAAAAAGTAAACTAAATTTAAGTTTATTGCATTTTTTCTTTCTATTTCATTAAGAAAAGGACAGAAATCAAATTTTAGTTTAGTCCTGTCAAATTAGTTAGCGCCTGACACTACTCCATACAAGTTTAGACGTGATTAAAAACTTGCCTACCATTACATAAATTTTCGTCAGGCGCTGATTAATTTAACATGACTAAACTATTTATACTCTGTCCTTTTCTTAATGAAATAGAAGGAAAAATATGTACTAAACTTGAATTTATTTCAGTTTTGAATAACAGAATCGGCACCATTGTAATTCTTTCAAAAGGTAGTTAGTTCTTGTAATAATTATGGAAATTAATACGTGATTTTTATTAGTTTTCAGTTTTTTTTTTTTTTTGCGAATAAATGTGAAACATGAGTTCACGTTTCCTATACACTGTAGAGCAAAGTTCTTCAGATTATTTTTCAAAAAATAATTACAGTTAAATCTTCCAATTTTGGAGGTCTATAAATGAAATGTCGTTTTGACTCCTAAGTCGTACTACGTCCAAAGCTATACATGTATTTTACTACATTAGCACCACTATAAATATTTTGTATACAAATTGAATATGAATGGCCCTCACCATATCTAATGGGGAATTAATTGTACCCACATTTTTATTACTTTGTGTGGGGAAACACATCATAAATTGATTTGTTTGTTAATAACTTGGATACGAGATTATCTTTTGATTGTGGAATGTCTATTAAGTCTTTGCTTAAAACCATAATCTATACGTACACATCATAGATTAAACTCGCTTTAAGTGTCTGTTTGTGTGACCACGTTGTTCTTTTAAACTTCGCAACGGATTTGGATGCAGTTTTCAGCATCATTAGGAGAAATTATTCCGAAACGTTAATGTGAATAATACATGAATATTTAACTTAAATATAATAAACCGTACGCAAAATACGCGCATTGACGTGGAGTTGCGGACACTAGCCCGTATTACGTATTACCTATTAAATATAATAAAAAAATCTCGATGTTTTTAAGTCGTAAAAATCGTCCGAGGTAGGGGCGGGTCGCTAATAATTACATATATTAATGTTTCGTGTCAGCACATACTTTTGAAGTCAAGGTCTAACGAAGAGTTAGAGAAAAAAAAAGAGTAAACCGTAACAATGCCAGACCAAGCCAAGTGTTAGCCCCCTACGATAATTAGGTGCAACCCTATTTTCCATGTGTATGATTTGTGTGAAACTTAAAGATAAATAAAGAATTGCAGAAAAAGAAGAAGAGTTAGAATTTTGTTAGCAAAGTATTAGCATCTGTCCAGAAAATTACAACCCTATTTTCGCGCCTTCGCTACTTCACCTTACCTACTTGAGGAGGTTCTTTTCAAAACTTGACTATTCCACTTTTTGTGATTGTTCACAATCTGAGAAAATAGTTTTGTAGGTATGCAGCTATGTTTTTAACCCGAAATTTTGATGCATTATTGTAGACGACAACAATAGTCATTGCTTTGTACAGGATTGAAAAATTTAGCAATAATATATTTTGAATAAATCTAAGATTTGAAATGGAATAATCAAGTTTTGACGCGGCTGGTTGCAATAATCATGTTTTGATTCAAAACACTGTGGATTAATCTTGTTTTGTTGAAACTAATTAGGTATCAGAAATCTCATTTTTTAATTGAAATAGCCTGAGGTTCATCTTCTTCTTTAAATAAATAAAACAAAAAAGAAAATGATCATAGTATGTTTTATTTTTTTTTAATTCTTACAGCTTTTTGACGTGGAATAATCTATTTTTGATGAAATCATGCCTTTTCATCTTTTTTTTCTGGTGTAATTATCAAGTTTTCGCCCAATTTTATTTTCGCGGAGAATACATTTCAATGTTACCAAACAAAAACTAAATAAAAAATCAGTTTCATCAAAAGTGGAATAGTCAAGTTCTGAAAAGAACCTCCTCACTTAATAACTCGATAGGTACCTTACTTACTATTCCTCGCAAGTGTACGCGTTGACTGAGAGACGAGTTACTACAAGTAAGTTACAGTACCTGACTCATATGCGTCGCAACGTCACGTACAGCTAATTTGTATGAGGAAACGCGCCGTCGCGTACTGAAATTACGTATCGGTAGGAGTACTCGTACGAGCTACGATACGCTTAAGTATTATAGTGCAAGCAAAAAAGCGTGCTACGTGCAGCTTTGGGAGTAAGAATTTGTTGGATTTAATTTCAGTATTTGTAGAGAGGGTTTACTTTAGTAGAATTAATCGATATTGGCTTTCCAGCTATGTTCCATAAGGAGAACTGCCGGTCGATTCTGTAAAAATCTCACCGTGAAAACTTGCGTGGAGTGAGCTGTCAGTGTCAACCCACTGATGCTAGGGATTGACCAAACTAGTATTTTAGTTGTCAAAACATTACTATTTTGTGGGGTTTTAAAATAAAATAGCAAAAGAGAAACTTAGTCACAATATCAATTTTGTTGTTTTTTCTTTTTTTCCTAGATTAAAAGCCCACAAAATAGTAATGTTTTGACAATTAAAATACTAGCTTTGAAATTTTATAAAATGATCAATACAATTAGCATTAAACATATTTTAAGATAACTCGAGGACTCTCAATCGCGAGTGCAACAGGATCTCATCAAATAAAATAAGAAATACCAACTGGAAGACCAGAAACTCTCGACGCTTTCGCCGTCCATCATCTGCCAAATCATTTTTATCTACGTTAAGGTTCAGAAGCGAATTATAATCAAACCAAATGTTTTGGAAACCGATCCCTAACCAACACTGTCCCCAATGATTAATGTAAGTACAGACGCCAGCACATCATGCTACTACAATCTGTCAAATTTCTTTAATAGATTTTCAACTCTATCCCTAAAGTGTTAGGTTCAAAGTTGATTGGGAAAATTTGACAGTTCCGAGTAGCTTGATGTGCTGGCGTCTGTACAACAACCGCTCAAACCGCCTAATATAAACACAGCTTCCCTTCGCGACTATCTGCCATTATCATGCTGACTCATCGGAAGTGGACGATAAATCTTATCAGATACAATTTATCTTATAAACCTACATTAACAGGGATTATTGACGTTTAGGAGAAGCTATTGTTGAGCCGTTAAGAAGAATAATTAGTAAGGTTCTGATTAAAATCGGACAATGCTGAATGTTGAAGTATCTTTTGAAGTTAGCTGCACTAGGAAAGATTGTGACTTTGATATTCACACGCTCTTTTCGTTCCATTATACGCAAACTCACTTCTGACACTAGCATAATATGTCGGTGTAACTTTGTTAGTTATAACTTTATTAATGCTCCATTTTAGGGTTCCGTAGTCAACAAGGAGCCCTTATAGTTTCGCCATGTCCGTCTGTGCGTCCGTCCGTCCGCAGCTTAGCTCAGAGACTCTTAGTACTAGAAAGCAATAATTTGTCGTGGATATACTCGTACATATTAATCACGCTGACAAAGTGATAAAATAAAATCATGAGAAAATATTTTTAGGGTACCTCCTCTATACGTAAAGTAGGTCTTTTTTATAGTGAGTTAAGTAGGTCTTTTAGTATGACTTTTATTTTTTTTTCTCTCGACTACCCCCTGGATAGGTCTTTCCAAAATATTGCGGGTTTATAAAAAGTCAAGTGTGCCCCAAGTCAGCTAAATTGTTGTTATTGGGTAAATATAACAGTATATACGAGTATATAGCAGTATATATTATATAACAAAGTTACAAGGAAAACTATAATAACAGCTAAGTAGGCTTTACAAGTTTACGAGTAATATTGGGAGAACATGATTTTCAAGTACAATGTTAAGTTTGTTCTTGGGATAAATTCATTCCAACTACGGAAACCTTCATTGAGCGCGTTTTTTATTATCTATTTGTATTTCCTGTGTGTGTCCCTTTTTTCTTTCTTTCTCAGTGGGCAGCTTACACAGAGATTGACTAAACAGCCTTCCCATAATCTAGTTCGTATTGCTAGAAATGTTTGTAAATAGTAAATAAACGTTGCCTAAGTTACGTAGTGATTAGCGACTGTCATACATTAATGACGTTTAAATGTTTCATAACTTTAATCATCGTTTATAAAATAAATTCCATGATCTCCAAAAATGCGACACTAACGATATCGAGAATAAATGCAGGGTAATAGCAAAGTAATCGGAAGTAACCACAAGCCAGGAAGTTAAGGGCGATGACCTGATGAGGGTTGCGGGAAGCCATTGTGTGCTGCGACCAAAGTTCTGGGAAGGTTTAATTTTAGACAGACCTCTTTCCGCCAGTACACTCCGGCGTAATGAAGTAATAATAATATTGTTTAGGTACTCACTTTACTTGATGCTTGGATAAAAAGCTAATGGCTGTCTCCGAGAAGCAAACTCTCTATGAATTTTCCAAACTTGACAATCAGTTTAAAAGACCAATTAACAAGTAAACTGACTTTCACGATTATTAAAAATACTAGCTTCTGCCTATGACGTCTCCTGCGTTTACTCATAAAAGTATAAGTATTCTATGTGTTAATATATGTTATAAAATATCTCTGTGCCAAATTATCCAAATCGGTTTCGCCGTTTTTACGTGATTGATTAACAAACATCCACACTTTCACATTTATAATATTAGCAGGATATTAAATAAACTTTCAAAAAATTGGTGCCAAGAACAAAAACTGGTGAAGTTGGTTAATCAAGTCACCTCATTTATTTTCTTTAAGTGGGCTCCAGAAGAGGTAAACGAATTTTGTGAAGTGATTGAGGAACAACGTTCACTGTAACGATAATACTGCATCAACGAGATTTCCCAAAGGGTTTAAAGGGGTCATGTAGCCTTCGACCTACGTGGAAGCATAAATCGCTACGTCATAGTATCAGAGTACCTTCACATCCTGCATTGGTCCAGAGTTGTAGGCCTTCGTCGAACGTATAAATATGCAGCGCAGACGCATCACCAACGCAGCCTCAACGTGACGTGGTTTTTGATACTGCTACAAACAAATAGCAATGTCAAAGGGAATATCGTGCCTGTAAAAATGGACAAAAATTTTGAATTGTTTCTTTTTTCTTTTTCAAAACTACGAGTAGAATAGCAAGTTTCCGGGATGCATTTATTTTTCTGTTGGCTTCCATCGATGGTGCGTTCACTCGTCCATGATTTATGAGAAGTGACATTATAGCTTTATAGCTATTTTTGTAATGAATAATGTGAAGACTGTGTGGGTCATTGTTTTCTTTATTTTTATTTACTCACTTAGTTTTAATCTGAATCATAGTCTGGCAGTTCGAGTAATTTATGCGGCCTACCAAAATGTCCTCTATTTGGTATTGTTCGTCGATTCGTTGAACTCCTTAAGTTTTGAGTTGAGCTGCACGATTAGTAACAAATGCGTGCACTGACTGGACAGGTCCACTCAATCTGTGTGGTTGTTGTCTCAAAAGACCATTTCAGACATCTACAGGAGTACATGTTGGTAGATTTTCAGATGATCTGACCAAGATTATGTTTGGACTTTAAAAGAGATTGTGACCTCTGGGTCTGGTTAGGCCTTTCTTCTCAGAGTAGTCAGATAGGAAACGCTGATCTCATCCAGTTTTCAAAATATGATTAATGTGTAAAAGTGTTTGTAGTTAGTCCAAACCTACTTACAGAAATAAAATAATTATTTATCAAGAGTTTATTTGTAAGCTATTTGTAAGTTTCCACAAAAAAAATATTCGTCTTTAATAAAACCTACTTTGAAGAAAACATTAAGGTCATCATTTAGTATAAAAACATCAACGAAAATAATTTATCTTTGTACAGACGCCAGCACATCACGCTACCCGAAACTATCAAATTATACCAATCAACTTTGAACCTTACGCTTTAGTGATAAAGTTGAAACTCTATTAAAGAAATTTGACGGATTGTAGTAGCTTGATGTGCTGGCGTCTGTACTTTTTAAAGCTTTCTTAGAGACTGATAGAATGTTATGCAAATTAATAATGCGACCTACATGTCTTCCCACGTTGGCGTAATAATCTAGGAAAATATAACAGAAACCATTTCTAAAACGAAGTACTTGGCTCAATTTTGCAAGATACATTTTTGCCTTTACATAATATTATAGTAGAAAACTAATTGTGCTGTGCAACATCGATCGCGTGCATGTCGGAAAATAAATTGGATTTCATGGGTTTTATTTTCTTTGCGCGGAACCCTAATCTTTTTTTAAATATAAAAGTAGCCTAAGTTGCACCTTATAACATCAGCTATCTGCCAGTAAAAGTCCCGTCAAATGCAGTTCTGCCGTTTCGGAGATTAGCCGGGGTCAAACAGACAGACAGATCAAACATTTAAAAATAGGGTTTTTGTTATAAGTACTGCCTGTCGATTCTGCAAAAATCTCACCGTGAAATCGTAAGTGAAGTGAGCACTTAATAGTGTTAATCCCTAGCGAATGACATTTCACTCCACGCTCACTTCACCCAAGCTTTCACGGTGAGATGGTTACAGAATCGCACGGCTGTATATACTTTTATCTATATTTAGTATACAACGCTGTTATTTTGACATTACAAACAGACACTTAAATGTTATTTATTCGTATGTATGTATACGATAAGACAAAATACGAGGTTTCTGCGGTGGTTAAGTAATACTTTATTCTGACAATCGTATGCTTGAAATCACTCAATCGGCATAAGCAGATTATGTGTCCTTTGAACAGAGGATCAAAGCGGGTCAGTAGAGCTTATGGTTTTTTTTTTGTGTAAATCTTCAATATTTTCCTTCGGGATACCCCAATTATCTTCGTAGTAAGAAATCTAAACTATGTAAGTACTTGCTAGTAACATTCGATTCCCATAGGTACTTTGTCTTGCAAAGATGCACCAGCTTTCCTGGATGCATAAAAAAACAACCTTCATTACACAGGTAGCAAACTATAAATGAGCACAGGAATATATAAGACAATACATATCATGAATTTCTCAATGTGACGAAACGGCGACGGAAATAAATGGATGTGGCAGCAATAGGACCACGCATGTACTATTCCGTTTGTGTTCACAACTTCGCTGTGATGGTCCACTCCCATGTAATCCGGCACACCCGATTTCCATAGTTGTTACTAGCGACCCGCCCCGGCTTCGCACGGGTGCAATGGAGAAACACTGATAATTTTAGAGCCATTATTTCTCGTAAAAATATAGGATAAAAATGGTTATTGTGGGTTATCCCTAAGAGATAGACATATACCATCGCGGACTTTTTTGTAGAACTTTTTAAGGTGTACAATACTGTAGTACATTATTTTGATCTATCTCGACGGGTTCAGGCAGCGTTTACAATGTAAGCGCAAAAAAATGTGTTTATTTACGACATTACATTAGAAACCTCTAAAATTATGAGTGTTTCTCTACTATATTATGCATGTATTATACATATAAACCTTCCTTTTGAATCATTCTATCTATTAAAAAACCGCATCAAAATCCGTTGCGGAGTTTTAAAGATCTAAGCATATATAGGGACAGACAGACAGGGAAGCGACTTTGTTTTATACTATGTAGTGATAGCAACGCTCGATACTGCTGTTCGATATAAAGATGAAAAAGCGATTGTCCCTGTTTCCTAGAACCAATTATACTGGGAAAAGCGACGGAGATGCGTCTTTAATATATATTTTACACCACTGCAGACTGGCAACGAGCAAAAGAACAATTTTTATAAAGCTTTTTCAGAAACAACTAGATACCAAGATAACGAGCGACAGAGTGAGATGCATCTTTGATAAAAATGTTGCAACACTTTTGTCAGAGAGCAATGGAAAACTTTTCACGTAGCATTTTCAATTCCTGGACCCCGTAAGTTGCACGAGCGAATCGAAACACACACTTACGAAAGTCAAATCAATCCTAATGTTTTGGGATGACTGTATCGATGTTCGCTCTACATAGAAGTTTTTCTTTTTTTTTTCACTTAAAAAAATTACTTTTAAATTACCTATTGTAAGAAAAAGATGACAAAATATTACCTATGCTAAACGATTACATAGAGCATCATCTGCCTAGCCTTTCCCCAACTATGTTGGGGTCGGCTTCTAGTCTAACCGGATGCAGCTGAATACCAGTATTTTACATGGAGCGACTGCCTATCTGACCTCCACAACCCAGTTACTGGGTAATACGATACCCCTAGGTAAGACTGGTTGTCAGTTTCGGGCTTCTGACTACCCGTAACGACTGTCAAAGATCTACGAATGACAGCTGGGACCAACGGCTTAACGGGCTTTCCGAGGCACGGATGGTTCTCGGTATGTAAAGATGGTCACCCATCCACAGACCAACCGCAGCAAGCGTAACTTAACCTGATCGATTGACCTGTGCGGCTATTATTATTTAGCCACGGGCCCAGCGATAGAGCGAAAGCCTTAATCCCAGTAAGAGAATCGACCCTTACTTCAGGATGCTCCATTTCATAATTATGTACGTCATTCATCTAAAGGACAATTAAATGGACATTATTTAATATCACGATACTGTAAAGATTATTATTTACAATACAAATGATTGACGATCGCTAATTGCAATTGTTTGCGTCATCGTGACGTCATGGACGCTTCGCCCGGCTGATTGCGATTGGATTGCGTTGCGTCATCAAATTACTTATTGAACATCGTTTTCCATATTCGTTAAATTTTAACAAGTATTTCTTATCGAAATTTAAGTTCCATGTGATTACTTACGTTAATGGCAAACTCGATAATTCAACGAACTATTGGCTACGGTTGGTCAATACAATTTCTTTGTTCAGTTGCCATTCCGTTCTTTGTTGAACTCGGATCAGTTCAGTGGCAATTGTTTTATGTTTTTCGTTTGTTTTGTGCAAAGGGCCTAGAATGGTACCTTGAGGTATCGCTTCTTGTTGTGAATGTGAAAAAAGATAATATATAATCTGGTCCAGTTGAAAACCAGCGTCAGGCACCAGTTGTCTGGCATTTTTGCTGAACTGGGCCTTTTTGGCGCAGCCGTGAGGCACACCTTCCTGTTTAATTTCTTACATCGGACTTTACACTTTGTTATTTGATTATTATTTGTTTTTATCTGATGTATGTCTCAAGTGTACTGTGTGTCTTACAGTCTGTGCTAAATAAATGTATTTTCTTTCTTCTTTCTTTCTATATTGAAATCAAGTGCTATCACATGAATATTTCGAATGACTCATTGTAACAGAGGATTTTCGAGGAGGTTATGAATGAAGTGTTCCAAAATCCTTCATCAACTAACTTACGACCCAAGCGAAAGCAAACGGGAGGACATTTTGTTTCCAACCTCCGGTTTATGTCGGCTTTTTCCTGAATTTAATCTCGTGACACGTGACCCGAAATCTGCGAACGCAACAAAGGACAGCGCCAGATACCTAATGCTCTGTCCGGACTAATATACCTTTCTGTTGCCTCATTAGGGTGGTCACTCGACCCAAAGGGACCATCAAGATTAGCAACAACTTCGAAAACGGCCTTCTGTTATTTTATATTTTGTAATTTAATAATCTTAACCCAAACTTTAATTGAGATTCTAAGTTTTGAACAAACGTCTGTTTTTGTGATTACTTTGTTTTAGGGGAGCGAGTTGTTTTAGAGGAATTATGTTTTAGTCTCTGACTTATTATTGTTATATATGCTGTTGAAGCTTTTTTGCATGCAATTAGTCACGTTCTGAGGAAAGATGAGTAGATTCAGTTTTATTTTAAGGGTAACATGCAGATGCCAGTATACCAGTAGTTTTATAAGGTAGAAAACGATAAATAATATTTTTACGAAACTACTCAAAATCTAGTCGCATATAGCGTAAAAATAGATTTAATTTCACCTACATTTCATAAAGAAAATATCAACAATGCACTTTGTTTTAACACGCTTTCGGAGTTTTGGCTATCATAGACCCAGAGCACCTTTTCCTTAAAATCTTAGACTTTCATTTCTATGAAAGGCTAAGATTTTAACATAACTGACGTCATTTGTCACATTATCATAAACCAACCACGTCCGATATAGGGTTAATAGATTTATGACATAATCCGACTAGTTCGTAATAGTGAAGCAATCGCTTGGGGCTATTATTGCTCTCTCTGATTGCCGCCGCAAACTGCGTTTTTAATGTTCCGTGTTTCAAAATTGATTTTCCGCTGCATTTGCAGAAATGTAAAACGAATTGTGTTGTTGTTATTAGGTATGATTTTATTTATATTGATTGTGAAGTATTTTATGGGATCTAAAATGACTTTTAGCTATGGATATTATGGATATAAGTATAAATACTATAATTAGTAGGTAGGTAATAAGTATATCCCAGCCACCTTCTTAAGGTCGTTGGTCCATCCCCAGCTAGGGGAGTCCCACTCCAGGACAAACATGGCCAGCCCACTGCCACATTAGCTTGCTTGCCTTAAGAAGGTGGCTGGGACAGAATGGATGCGCAAGGCGGAAGACAGGGCGTTGTGGCGCTGCCTGGGAGAGGCCTATGTCCAGCAGTGGACTGTGATAGGCTGAATTTGTTCTTTGAATTAGTAGGTAGATCTAATCATGTTAATTTAATTATGACTTGCACGCACAATGGTCCACTGGAAGGACTAAGTGCAGAAACCAAACCTGTAACATAGAACATAGAAGCTGCTGTCAATATATTATACTGAAATATAATATTAAGAGGGCCTAGCCAAAGTGACATTGTATCAGCAATAAGGCCTAACGTGTTGTTTTTTGCGACACAATTTTACAATCGCTAATCCGCCGCGTGGCGCGGTGTGCGATTTTACTAGCACAGTGCGCGTGAGACCAAACCACTTCGTATGATGCAGTTATTTTTGTGTTCGTGTTCTTTCTCTACGTCATGTTTACCGCATAGAAACGTATTTTTTTTTTCTACCCTCCGTAGGCACCAAACAATAAACTATATAATATGGTTTTTCGTCATTGGAACATATTGAAGATCACGATAGATGTTGTTTCAGGATGTTAACGGACTTTATTTCAGTTTTTGAAACAAAAATGTTGATGGGTCAATGACCGCTATTGCCATGCTAAAACGAGGCAACTACAGGGTGGCAGGGATATCCACGAGGAACCTCTTACCATGAATATCAGTACTTACATGATAATGAACATGCGTAGAAAATTTTATTTGGCTAATAAAAATTAAAAAATCGTTGTTCTTTACATTTTAACCGCACACTTTTCCATGAAAAGCAGTTTTTTTTTTTTGATAACCGAAGAAAAAAAAAATACGCTAGAGGGCCTAGAATTAAAAGTATAGTTGATAAAATTGTGTATTAAAAATATAAAACCTAAAAAGCCTTGAAATCAAAATAAAAACTAGCCGTAAGGCCGCCTGGTCGGAAAAACTTCGATTTAGCTACAGGCGCCCGCCGCGAAAACACTTTTTATGATTTAAAATTTAAATTTCCTGACAGATAGAACGACATATTTCACCGACCAAACTTTTAAATCGTAGTTTAAAAGAAAATTCCACTTTCTTGCCCAGTTAAAGTCTCTTTATCTTTCCTAGGGCCGTACTCCAACAGTGTAATGAATAGAGAATCCTGTACAAAACTGTTTTTTTATAATAATTATCATTTTAAATCTTGCTTAATAACTTCATTACAATAATTTATAATAATGCAGGAATAATTGATCTAACGTTTTTGAAAATCGTAAGGGTGTTATCTGTTTTACTTGTAACAAAATGTAATAGGATTTTTTTTATTTACCTTTTTTTATTCTTAAATTATATTAAGGGCTTATCCACAATGGCATGTCAGCCTCATCATAAGTTAAACTATTCTAAGCTACCTCTACAAATATATAATAATATACATTATTAATGTCGAAACAAATCAGCAAGTACGTTTGCTATCTCAGGTGAAGGCGACGCTAAAACTTTAACATAAGAACCAATGTCATATTCGTTTACTTTTATTCTACTCAACTTTTGTCTCTCTTTCCTTCTTTGTCTTAGTACACTCTATAACATTGATTCCCAAAGTGGTCCAGGTGGACCCCCTGGGGTCCACAGGAGACTCGACGGGGGTCTACGTTAGATCTAATCTTCTCATTTTTTGTCGAGTTTTGGGAGTATGGTAGAAATGTAGCTGCAGGGGGTCCAACGGAACCAGCAAAATTTTTAAAGTGGTCTGTGGGAAAAAAAAAGTTTGGGAACCTCTGCTCTACAGCATGTTTTTTTTACCGTCTCCAAATTTTTACAGGGTGTTCCACCCATTAATATGTATAACTTTCACTATGGAAGCAACTCTGAGATCACAAAAAAAAAAATCAGCTGATTCACACATTTTGGTCAAGTAGGTATTGAACTTTTGTATTAAACAGCTGATTTTGTTTTCGTGATTTCAAGAGTCGGTCCCGTAGTGAAAGTTGTTCATATTCATGAGTAGAACATCCTGTAAAAATATGGAGCCTGAAGAAACATCATCAAGTATAAAGAGATTGTGAACATCTTCAACCGTTCCAAATGTTTCAAAATATTGCGAGAACTCACTTTATTCATCAAATAACAAAACTTGCGGGATGGGTTGCCAGAGCGTAATCTGTGAAGCAGAACAATATGATACCTACACATTTCCTTGATAGCCAATGTAATAGGATATTAACTATCCACTTGTATAATTTTCAGGCTCTAGTTGCCATTTGAAAATTGAGAGAAAGCAAATATAACATGCTGGATGGAACAAAAGCCATTGTTCTAATTAAACTGATTACTGCTACTTTTACTGTTTCTACAAGTCTAGATTTATTATTGTGCTGAACAATACCTAAATAAGATTATTTTAAATCTGTTTTGTTTACGAACTCATTGTAAGAGGTAGTTTGGTAGTCTTTAAGAGTTTCCTTCTACTTACCTACTTGAGTATTTACTATTGTTTTAGTTTCTACTACAGCAATTCTTACTTTTTCTATAGTAATAGTTCTCTAAAGTAGTTTTGTTTGTCTTCTTCTGTAAAGAAAATTAAGGAAATTCTCAAGATGTTATCGTCGAGATGTTTCCGTAGACATGCTGGAATTTAGATTGAAAACTTAAAACACGTTAGCAGCGATTTGTGTGCAAAGTACTAGGAGGTCAGCACACCCGAGGAGATTATGAATGCGGGGTGTAGGGTTGCTAGGCGACGGGGGAAGCGTCAGCGACGCGACGCGACGGCGCGACGTGGCGGCGCGACACGTGACGCACCCGACACCTTTCGGCTGCATTGTCCGTTCATGCTACCCTGTGAATGATTTTTGATGCCTTTACGGATTTTTCCGATAGCATGAATAGTGTATTCAGTTTCGAAAGCTACTTTATAGTGAAACGGAAATAGCCACGGATAAAATTGTTAGAAAAACATGACAGTTAATTTTTTCCGTCACTCTTATACAACGTTAAATGCGCAAAACCTGAAAATAGTGTGATCAGAATAACGAGCAGAATTAACTGAACCACTTTTTAATATAGCTCACATTTTTCAAAAAATCTTCATTAAAAACGTTGCCGTGTCTATTTATTGATAGGTCAAGCAACCCAATGTTAGCGCGGCGCAGCGGCCCGGTGACGACTCCTCCCTCGATAAAGCTTCGTCGCAGACGCAAGAAACGATCAGAATGGCCAGTAAAACTAAAACAGCACACAAAACCTTTGCAATTTTTTTAATAACTTATTTTCTCTCTGAAATAGGTCAATTGAATTAAAAATCAGTTGGGGTGTCTGAGGTTTTGCGCATTTAACGTTACACGTTGTATAGACGGCTTACTTCTGCTTTAAGTACGTATATCAGAAAGATAAAAAGGTTAATCCTGACTGTAGGTTAAGGGCTATACAAATATGTAACCCTTACCCTCATTACCTGCTAACTACTTTGATAGATCTCCCACACAAATAAACCCATGGAAGTTGATGGAGGTCGGCCTTAACACTGACCATTGTGTACGGATATTTAAATGTTGGGTAAGCAGGTAGGTTAGGTTAGTTGGATGTCACTTTGACAATCTAGGTATGTCCGTAGATGGGCAACAACATAGAATTAAGATGTAGGTACTTTATAGTATAATAATATCATTGACTTTCTCTAAAGAATGCAACAAGCATGTAAAGCCAAATATAATCTTTTTTTCTTTTCTTTTCTTTTTTTTTTATAAAAACGTTGCCCCACACTAGGAATTTCTCCTGTATTGTGGGTGCGTTTACAAACATTGAAACTCACATGACACAAACAGCTAGACCCGGAACAACTACTTTTAGGTCATACAAATATTTGTTCCGTGCGGGAATCGAACCCGCGACACGCAGCGCAGCAGTCAATAGCTTAACCACTGCGTCAACCGTGCCGTCTGATATATGTAAATCCTAAAACAGAAAATGTATCTATCTGCAGGCACGTAACCGGGCACTGGAGGCATTTATTTATAATTAAGTTATGTTTACGTTTTTATTTTATTTTTTCTGCCTGAGTATAGTATAGTATTCAATGTTTTTGTTGGCATATTGGCGTGGGCTAGCTAGTTTTGTATTTCGTAATATTAATTACTTCCTATTGTATAAAATCAAGTTCTTTTAACTGAACAGACAGCTATGCTGCTAAGGAGTTTGTTGCGCCAGTTATTCTTCCCATCTAAACCACTGTAAAGTGGTGAAAGGTGGGCGTTTTGGGGGACTGTCTTTTGTTATTTTTGACATTCAAAAAGTGCTGATTCTCAGCGTAGTTTGAATAAATGACTTTTGATTTTGTCTGTTACAGTCAGCTGTTAGGTACAACATTTAAATTTCATAAAAGATATTTGCAAATGACAGTTTATCTTATTTTTATATTTTATCTATGACCATCCCATGAGATCATCACTGTTAACAAAAGTATAACCAAAAACAGTGAACAGCAACTTTCAAAGTCACCCCTTGCATATTAATTTTCACTTCACAGATACATGTTTTCCTACTTATCTACAAAATCTTAACAACTTGAATTGCAAAATAGACCATCAACATTCCAAAGTAAAGGATAGGCAGATCTATACTTAGATAGTATTTGAATAGGCTTCAGTTTTAAAAGTCAATTATTGCTATTCACCCCAGTTGAAACTTAACACGCTTTCAAAATTTATCAAGCTTAATTAACTTTTCTATTTGGTTTTGGTAGATTTGCTTTTAAATGGTTAGCGGTAGCTAACAATTTGAATAAATAAAAAAAAGCTTTTACAAAAAAAAAAAACTAAAATCGACTTCAAAAAAAAATACTACAAAGTGTGTGTGTTTTTTTTTGTCTTTGTTCGGCTCTACCAACCATCTAATCTCTTCACCACCCTTGGTTGACTGGTAGAGAATGCCTAAGGCATTGAGTCCGCCTTTGTAGCTTTTTGTGTGCGAAAAGTTTAAATAAATAAATAAATAAAGTGAAAAATAACTTTAAATTCGGAAGTCGGTGTCACTGGATCTGTATTTTAGTTTTCTTCTAGTTTTTTTACTCTGTATTATTATTATTATTATTTTTTTTGCAAAAAAAGTTCTTCAATTTTCACTTTTTAGTTATGGTACAGACTATCAAACTACCCGAAATTGTCAAATTTTCCCAATCAACTTCGAACCTTATGCTTTAGCAGTATAGTTGAAAATCCATTAAAGAAATTTGACAGATTGTAGTAGCTTGATGTGTTGGCGTCTGTCCCTATCTCACACCACTTCATATACACAAAGAACACCGGCGAGGAAATTGTTGACGAAATTATTAAGCGTCTCCGAATGTCACCGTAATAGATACCGACGAAATAATTTACTAAGTTTTATCAAATCAATCATAAGGCCTATCAAAGTCTGGAAAAAAAATGTTCATAATTGAGAGCTTAATTGACTAGATTATTGATGATAATAAATAATCATGGCTTAGTTTTTTTTTTTTCTGTTTTGACTTCATGACTTTTGGATAAGCTAACTTTTAATGTTGCCATGTAATATAAATCTTAGTCAAGTTGCATAAAATGCTTGGCTTTACATAATGCATTAATATACTTAGGAGATACATGTCTGCATCAGAATACAAATGTTAAAATAAACACGATTGTTTGTGCTAAGATTATAGCGGTCATAGTTTTTTAATACATACAAATGCCATCGTAGTGAAATTCGAGTATGGCAACATCCCAAAAAAACAAAACATGACATTTCAATTGATATATAATATACAGATAACTTGTCGTTGTCATCTGTGCGTGCGTCTCGTTATTTTGTTTTCCATCGATTTTCCGTGATTTTTTACTTTATCGACTGCTTCTGTTTATGGACTCTGAGATTTACTGTTCCCTGTGTGACTAGTGCTTGCCTAAGGATTCTGATTGTTTGCCTATACGACGATATTTTTCTGTGACTCTGGATTCCGATTCTGCCTGATACCTTGGATTTTGTTGTGTGTGCATCGATTTGTTTATCACGATGGGTAGCCGTATAGCGCCTACACGCATCATGTGCGTTAACTGCAACATATGTGTCAATAAAATGCGACGATACCCGGCATTGGCAGTGACTCGAGAGTCACTGCTTTAATCTGCAGCTGGGTATATCCTCAAATTGTAAGTATTCCTGACGACTAGTCCCGTTACAAGATATTGATTATCTTCATTGCCTAGAACTGTTCATCGAGTATAGTATAAGATTTTTGTTTGAATTCTGTTTGTAGCTTACTATCTTGTTTAAAATCAAGTTTTTAAATTACATTAAGTTGACAAGTTTCAATTACATTTATGTAGTATATCTATTACATTGGTCACAAAATAATAAATCATTCTAATGTATTAAGAGTAGTATCCTTTTTTTGTTAGATTTTGGAAGATGACTATGTCTGCGAGGCATGCAGAGATCTTGCAATGGCTGCAGTTAATGATACCTTGCAAAGAGAAGTTTCTGGCAGTGAAGAAGCTGGACCAAGTACGAGGGGGCATACAAATGTGTGCCTTTTATGTGGCTGTTCAACCCTTCAAAGACAGAGTGACTTAATATTAAGACAAAACCCTACTGAGATGCAGCAATCTATAATTAATATTATAGAGAGCAAAGTGGCACCGCGAGAGGTTTGTTTAGTTTTGCAATTTAAGTTGTAAAATATTAATTACATTTCACCCTTTATAAGGCAGCAATTTTTATCCCAATTAATCTATTATTTTATTTTCAGATATCATCTTCAGATCGTGTTTGCCATGCATGCTGGTTACGCACAAAAAGAGAGGTTTTACGTACGAATCGTCAAGATGAAAGCAGACCTCAACTGGACACAACTGATAATGTGCAACCAGAAGAAAATCTTATCCAGCCATCAGCATCAACCCAACCTGAGCCAACACAAGCAGTGGAATTAGCCAATTATAGACGAGCAGCCAATTCTACACACGCTTGTGTCTTTCCAAATTGCAACAGCACCACATTTCACAATGTCTCTGACAAGTTACGAGCCACGGTTCTGCATAATCATAATTATTATTTGCCTAAATTAGCTCGTGTATGCAGTCAACATTTGACAAATAATTCATGGGATACATTATATGATTCCGAAAACAGTATACCTACATTTAACATAGATCAAATACAGCATGTATTTTCTTTTGTGAATGCATTTAGTCCCACGCTTGACTTCGAGAATATTCAAGATATGGATGAGAGAGTATTTGAATACTGGATAGGATTCTCAAAAGAAAAATTCAATGTTTTAATTGGAGAAATACCACGTATCTCTGAACTGCATAGAGGTAGTTTGGGTTTGGCAGCACTTCTGCTGAAGATGAGAACAGGGGACTCAGATGAGAGAATTGCCACATTGGTACAAGTGCCTCGTCGAACGTTAGAGGGTTTAATGGACAAAGTACGGGAGATTTTATGCCAAGATTTTGTATAAAGATATCTCGGCATTAATCATATTACTCGTGATGAATTGATTGAACATAATTTAACCATTCCCAATGGGTTGTTCGGGAATGATAACAATGCCATAGTCATTTGTGATGGCACATATATTTATATCAACAAAAGTTCGAATTATATGTTTCAAAAAGATACATATTCTTTGCACAAATATAGGAATCTACTCAAACCATTTTTAATAGTTGCCCGTGATGGATACATTATTGATTGTTTTGGCCCATACAAAGCAACTACATCAGACTCTGAAATCATGAATAATTTATTCAGTAATGAGAATTCTGCTCTAAGGTTGTATTTCAGAAATAATGATGCTTTTATTTTAGATAGAGGTTTTAGAGATAGCATTGCTTTGTTGGAAGGATGTGGCTACAAACCATTCATGCCAGAATCATTGTTAGAAGGTGAGCACCAGTTAACTACAGCTCAAGCAAATAGAAGCCGATGTGTTACCATTTGCAGGTGGGTGGTGGAAGTGATCAACGGCTACTTTAAAAGAGATTTTAAATTACTTAGACAACAATATTTCCATACATCTCTTCACCACATGATGCAAAACTTCAAAATAGCAGCAGCTTTAATAAACAAGTTTGGTGCTCGCCTGCAGGACAATGTGAATGCAAATGAAATATTAAGCATTATCAGGCAAAATATGAATTTAGAAAATAATTTGGCTAGAATGGTTGAGGCTATTAATTTAAATAGGAGAACATCCAACTTTCAAAATATAACTGCCGACAGAAATAATATTTACTTTCCTGTCCTGGAATACAGGGACCTCATTTTATTCGCCCTGGGAACGTACCAAATAAGACAGGCCCGTTCGTATTACGGCGAGCATGTACGTTTCCACGGCGAGTACCGGATAGAAGCATGTAGTGAGCGACTTAATTCGGATGAGTACAACTTTAGAGGCAGTGGTGACACTACCTTAATAAGAGCTAAAATAAAGTCACGCCATGTCTCAAGAAGACAATATTATGTATATTTAATAATAGAAAATAATGTGCCCGGTCGAGCAGGAATAGTGGAGTACTGTTGTAGTTGTGTAGTAGGAAGACGACCTGTTGGATGTTGCGCTCATACAATGACTGTAGTATGGTATTTAGGATGGGCCAGACATCAACCAAATATCACAGCACCCGCAGGTTTTCTTGATGACATTGTGGTTAGAGAAGATGAGGAATAAATATTTAAAAAAAAAAACGTTTTTTTTTTATAAGTACCTACCAATGACCTACTCCTACCATGTAATTAATCATATAATATATCTATAACTAACTGCCCTAAAGATAGTTGACCAAGATTATTAAATAAATATTTATTTAAGTAGGTTGTATGTAGGTACCTACCTACGTTTCATGTGGCCATGTCCATGTGGCAGACCTACGGACATTCGGTTGGACTTAATATCCTAAATACGTAGTCCGTAGATTATTTTGTATTGAAAATGCATTTCTATCAATGATATTTTAAGTGATAAGTAGGTATTTCTATATTTTTTTTTTCGATTAGTGTGTTGACAAGACATAACCTCTAAAACTTCAAACTGAAATATCTTTAATTCCTGACTTCCTATAAAAGTATAACTGAAGACAAAACTGTTCAGAAATTCAAACTCTATACTTTTAGATATTTTTCATAGACAGACGCAAAAAAAAAAATTCAACAAAAATTTGTTTGGGAGTTCGCCGGTGTTCTTTTGCTATGTCAACACCTCACAGGAAGTATTACAATATCATCAAGATACGCAAAGTGGAATAAATACGTATTATCGAAGCCCCAAAAACTACCCAAAGCAAAGTTAATAAAATTTATATGGGATCACCGCTCAACCGTCCACCAAATGATTTTTTTTTTAAATCGGTCTACAATTAACGAAAATATCGATGAACATACATAAAAAAAAAATACATACAGACGAACATATTACCTACTCGTTTTTTGAAGTCGGTTAAAGAAAGATCAGATTGTGGTGTGTTAAAATTATCATTCCCAGCCTTTTGGGCACTTTTCCCGCTGACAGTGATGCGTACTAGAAGGAGTCGCGCTACGTCTGCTACGCGTTACGTCCGTTTATGGCCCTATTGTATTCTCGAAGATGCATTATTTCTCGCATCAGTCGCGTTGCAGCCCACTTTAACCAATTCAAAACCTAGTAAGTCTCTAGACTTTCTAGGTTTTTGAAATCAGGACCAAATACGAACCAATACTAATTATCAAAGTTAGTAAGAGGTTTAAAACATCGATTATAATTTTACTAGTACTATGTGCTCATTATTTAGTATTTTTCACAACCAATAGCATTTTTTTACCTACCATAAATACTTTTCATATTTGACCTATTTTACGTTTATGTAGTAAGTCCTTACTAGGTTTTGAAATGGGGCTGCCGAGCCGTTCTACCTAAAGTACACTCAACGCTAAAGGTGCTTGTGATTAGAAAAATATCATACAAATCAACATAATATTGTGAAGCATCGTACTAGGCAAGCAGATCAGGAGATCATTCTTGTCTAATAATGTTGACAATATTGTATCTATTGGCAATATTATTGGAGTATAGTGGTAGTATATTCCTGCAATACAAAGAAACAATGTTTCCCCAAAAAATAGGTTCGTTTACACGTGTAATATAACAAGTTTTTTTTGACTTTCAGAACAATAGTTTTATCGAATACTTAACATGAAGTCATTGTGACTTCTTCGTAAAGAGCACATATCAGATACTAGGTTCCGTCCGCTACTTCCTACACGAGAAATTTCTGCTTCCCCCAACCCATTCTGACGCATCGCGTCATCTGTCCGCGTTTTTACTTCTTTTTTGCTTATCGTTCTTTCTGGCTTTTATTCTTTTTGCTCGGCTCCTACGGGTCCTAGCATGATGTTAGTGTAGTCTACAGCCTTCCTTAAGAATAGGGATATCAAAAAAAAAAAAAAAATTAAGTATATATAGGTTATAGATGTACCTGCCGGTCGATTTTATAAAATTCTTACCGTGAAATCATAAGTTAAGTGAGCACTTAATAGTGTTAATCCGTAGCGAATGACAGCTCACTCCACGCTCACTTCACCCAAGCTTTCACGGTGATATGGTTACAAAATCGCACGGCAGATATTAAGTTTACTTTAAGAGAGACTCAACGATCTCACAGGTAAACTACGTAAGCAGTTTTGTGGGGCAATGTTCGTAGCGTTAGGAAATTTTAAGAGAGTAAATCATGAATTCATTCATTCAAATTCGACCGTTAGTTACAGAGATTACAGCGTTCAAATAAACAAACACTTCAGCTTTATTATTAGTAGATATTTATTAGTAACTATAGATTGAACTTTTCATTGTCATTTCCACAAATAGTTTTCCAAGAATCGAGAACAAAAGCCACAATCCAGCTGTGATGGAATATGAATCTCAGTTATGTTCTTTAATGAAACTTTGGTTCCAGCGACAAAGCGCCGACTTAACCTAGTCTAGTTTCATCTGGAAGTAGATTTTCGTGAGCCCCCCCTATAAACAGAGAAGTTAGTTAACACAGAGTGAGTAACAAATGGAGGGCAAATCTTCTGCCTAACCTTTTCCCACTTTGTTGGGATCGGCTTCCAGTGTAACCGGATGCAGCTGAATACCAGTGTTTTACATAGAGCGACTGCCTATCTGCCTCCACAACCCAGTGACTGGGTTACACGATACCCCTTGGTAAGACTGGTTGTCAGATTTTCGGGTCTCTGGCTACCCGTAATGACTGTCAAAGATCCACGCATGACAGCCGGGACCAGCGGCTTAACGTGCTTTCCGAGGCACGGAGAGGTCTCGGTATGTAAAGATGGTCACCCAACCACAGATCAACCGCGGCAAGCATAGCTGAAGGAAAGGGAAAATGAAGGGCGAAACATTGCGAGATTAATAAAAGTGGAATGTAAACAAACATAGACAGCCATGGGGACTGACGGCAGAAGTGAAAACCTAAAACTATGAACAGCCGTGCGATTCTGTAACCATCTCACCGTGAAAGTTTGGGTGAAGTGAGTGTGTGGAGTGAGCTGTCATTCGCTAGGGATTAACACTATTAAGTGCTCACTTCACTTATGATTTCATGGTGAAATTTTTACAGAATCGACCGGCAGATACGAGTATACTGTAAACATTAGCATGTCGATGACGCAAACCCATACATTTTTCCCTAACAAAAGTCTAAAGAAGTTCTCACTCAAATAAAATATAATAATGTGAAAAAGATAACACAAACGTAAACTCACGCCTTCTTTGGCTTCTTCCTAAGAAAAGTACAAATAAATATAATGTCGTATTAGCTCAACTGTCACTAATGAGACACAATTACTTTTTGTATTGTTACCGATCTTTAGGAGATATCGCGACATCGGAGTGTATAAAGAACGCATTGGTGTTAGTGGTTATGCTTGAATAATAAGACCCATACTCAAAAGTGATATCTAAAGGCTGGAATGATGATCCTTGCGGAAAAACGAAACTTATATTCAAAGACTATCCGTTTACTAGATGCTTAGCGCTACTCTTTTTATTTTTTAATTTTATTTATTTAGGTAACCAACAGCGATACATAAAAATGTTTTACAAAATATACGTGATACAGTTATTATGGCCAATTATAGGTTTCCCTGTATAACTGGGATATATGTATAATACATGCGAACGGACTAGTGCCAGATATTTCCAATTAAAGAACAAAATAAAATTGCAATACAATACAATATTACTTTTAAGATTACATTATTGAAAAATTTAAAACAAAAATGTTGGATACAAGAGACAGTAGAAGAAGAAGATTGGTTGCTTGTCATTTATGTCCGTTTATAGTTTTAATTATTAGTTTTTTGAATGTCGGTTTATTACAGTTAAATAAATCAACTTCAGAGAATTCCGAGTTATAGATTCTCTAATTGGACATTAGCACTCCAATGTGACTACTCCGTGGCAATAGGCAAGAGACACAGGAAGTAGTCTCAGTAACGGAGTGTTAAGCACAGTGATTACGCCACCCAGTTTGCATACAGTGCTGTTACCAACTCAAGTTAGCAAGTACTTCGAAAAGTTTGCTTCCAAATTGCACTTGCATGTTCCTTCCCGATATACTTGGTAACGGGAAGTTTTTTTTAAGTAGGTAAATTAGTTTTAAAAGTTTTTCATGTATGATGGCGGGATAAGTGAAAATCGTTAAGGTAAGAATGTAGATGCGAAGATAGTTCAAACTTTTCGTTACTACCAATATTGAACTTTATTAACCCGATAAAATATTTTTATATACAAAAATATTTTCCAAAGGTTATCTGAAATCGTTTACTCGGTTCACTAGTTGTTTCAAAAATTCTATAGCCTCATGATAAAAAGTTAGGTACTTTTTATCATGAGGCTATAGACTTTTTCCAAATTTTCCTTATCTAAAGACAAATTAATAAGTGTCTGTTTCTAATGTCAAAATGACAGCATTTTAATCAATGCATTTGAAAGTATACGGTGCTTGTAGCAAAATATATATATATATATATATATATATTTAATCTTGTCTTTCTGTCTGTTTGTTCCGGCTAATCTCCGAAACGGCTGGACTGATTTTGACGGGACTGATGTTATAAGGAGTAACATAGGCTACTTTTATTAAAGAAAAATAATTAGCACATTTCCGTGGTATAATTTCCAACATCGACGCGGCAGAAGTCGCGGCCTGAAGCTAGTAAAATTAATACAAAAAAAAAATCCTAAGCCAAGCTGATACTAAAAATATGTACAAAAAAAAAATCTTCCACAAAACTGAACGTACTTTGAATGAGAGTAGTATATATTAGGGCTGATTTTTCAATCGACAGATAATTTATATTCGTAGAATAAAATCGACGTCTGACAGATTTTGTATGGAAGAACTGTCACAAATTCAAAATGATTCCTTGAATAAAATTAACTGGCGTCGGAAAAATCAGTCACTACATCCAAATTTATTAATGTTTCCTTTTATGACATCAATCAAAACCGCAATTATCATTATCACTGTTGGTCGAAGGTTTCCTATTTATTGTTGTTGTTATTGATATCCCGCAGCTCTTCGTTCATTTGCGTCATATTATCATAGAAGCCTTGACGGCCATTAATTTGTTTCCTGCGGATGTATTGTAATTAATTGCAGAATATATGTACTTCGGCTTCGGGACAGGGCGATGCACCTTAAGTGGAGTTGGCCAGTACATCTACTTTAGATGAGGAGATTATGGCCGATGGAGTAAAGCTGTGACTGAATGGTGGCCAAGGATAGGCCAAAGAAACCAGGGCCGTCTAAAAGCGCGTTGGGTTGATGATGTCATTAATAATAATAGCCTCCCGACCGATTTCGGTCACAGTGACTAATCTCAACGGAGATTAGCCAGGCACGCAGGAGATATTATAGAGCACAAGTGTGTGCGTAAACACAGGTGCACTTTCTGTTCCTTTACTCTCATAGTCCGATGGGACGGCAATCCGACATGACTGGGGAGAGATCAGGCGCAGGACCAACGGCTTTATTTATTTACTTATCTTATTTATTCATTTATTTCAGGTAACTATAGGGTCCATAGAAAAAAAAACCATACATAAGTATTACTACATACATACGAATACTTACGAACTAATACATAAACAATTATCACAAATACAAAACTTTAATAATATAACATTAAAATAGGAGGAGGGAAATAAGTAGGAGGACCTAAGTAGCCAGAAAATAAGTACAGTGGACCTTTAACTAAATTTAGTTTAGAAATAACCTTTACAATAGATAAACACCCTGATTAAATTATTCATTCTAATACTACTGAGGTTCATCATCAATTTAATAAAATCCAATTCAACTATAATTACCAACCAATTTACTCGAATATTATACTGACAAAGAGAAATGTCAAAATTAGACATATCTACAATAATATATAAACGTATAGAATATACTACAATTGATTACAAAGTATTATTCCTATTAGATAATGTTTGACTTAGGCATGTAATTACAAGCGTTGATTAAACGATTCACGCTGTCGTACTATAATGGAGCCTAATTATATTCCACGTACCTATAGATTTTGGCAATTAATTTATACTGTCACAAATAGGTAGGTAGTATTTGATTAGATGGGGTTATATTAGTGACTTTGATGATAATTAGATCTATTTTGCCGGAATGTTGGCAGAATGTGCCTAAACTATATACATACATAAACTCACGCCTTCTTCCCATTGGGGTACACAGAAAATACAGAACACCGCTTGCTACGATCCTTACATACTTCTTTTGCTTCGTTGACGTGCATAAATCCCCACTTGTGGGGTAATTACGTAACACGCTATCAGTATCAATGACTTTCATTCTGACAGTTCAACAACATTCATTGCGTTATTTACGTTACTGAGCAGACAATTTTCGAACATATGAAGCAAGGGATTAGCGATATCAGTGCTGACCTTTGTGAAGAACAACTACTGAGTTGTAAAATACTAATAAACTAAATAAATTAAAGCGTACGTATCTATGGAGGAAATAAAGATCAACTCCATTTTGAATCTATTGCTACTCGCTCCTGAAAGTTCGGCATCCAACGTCGTCGGTGCAGCTGAAAAAACACCGTTTTCCCGGTAAAAAATGAAAACGCCAAGCATAAGCTTCTCATACATTATTCCTCATTCGTGCTCTTAACTTTCCAAAGTACTCTACACAGGGGTGTTACACATGTACGTACTTACTTACGCTATCGTGTATAAATTGCAATGGCGGCGGTAACTGCAGCGCCCCAGACCATAACAACCTCTGATGAGGCAATAACGGGCCACCGACTGAAAAAATAAAAGCATTTCGTGATTGTCCGCTAGGGGGCACAGTCTCACCACCCGCTGATGTATACCCGTCTCTGGCCATTTAATTGCGGATATCCGAACACATTTTCAATTCATACCTCATTCCCAACCTTATGCCTTTGCAATAAGGATGTTAGGAAGTGCGAAAATGTGGCTAGTCTCGTTTAAAACTGTTTCGTGTATTTAGGTTTTAACGGTAGTGTGAAGTTGACATGATTTACAGATTAACCCTCGTTCCGCTCTGTCTGATGGCCGGCGCATACTAAATCTATGGTCAGGGTTAATTAATTGAGTTTATTTAAAAGTTTTAGGTCGAATGAATGATAGTAGTTATTTTTAAACGTTGCAAAAATAAAGAAAATATGTTTAGTTGCGGTAAACAGGACGCAGAGAAAGAACACGAAAAAAATAAAAAAAATTGGAGGAAAATGTACGTCACATCCACGCAAAACAGCCTTCGCTCAGCATAATGCTACAACCCTTGCGAGACATAGCCTCGGTTTATTTTTAGCGACAGTTGGCGGTGACGTGATGACGTCAACCGGTGCAGTATACGATGAGATATAATAATAGCACAATAAGAAATAATATAAATACACAATATCTAGTCAATAAAGTAGACTAGAGAAAGAGAGAGAGTGATTAGAAAGTGGTGTAGAGTAGTAGTCAGTATAGTTGTTCTGCGATATTTATGTTATACATAATAAAGAATATTCTAAGTATTCTATTCTAGTTTAAAGTTAACAAAGCAGTATTGGCAACTTATTAGAGCGTTAATCAAAAATTGCTCTATTATTCTTCAAATGTTTCGGGAATCAAGTCTTAATGAAAACGTTTTTATAGAAACACAGCTGTACCCGAGCTCATACATTCAAAAACCCGTTTCCTTAAGACCTGCAAAATAAATAGTCACAACAGCTGAACAAATTCCAAACTACAATAATTTCATTATTTGACATAATAATCCTGCTGAGATGAAACTGGAAGTGTTATTAGAAAAGATGCTCTAGACTGCATAGCGTGTAATCTGAAGCCAGTCTCACTTAAATTACATCGCAAGAAGATATGAGCTTGCACAAAACCGAGGGTATAAAGTTACTCTGGATGTGAAAGGGATCGTTGGAAGGCTTCGACGATAAGGATACTTACCTTATTGTTGAAAAATCATTGAATATAGTATGTACAAAATTATCTTTGTAATATACTAAGGTGTGCTTCGTGTAATTATATTTAGACATTTTATTAATAATTATATATGCCTTTGATAATTGGCAATTATAATGTCAATAATACTAATGGTGGCCCAGTGATAGCGGCCCCGACTTACGAGCTGTAGGTCGTGGGTTCAAACCCAAGCAGGCACTTACTTACTTTGTGTAAATTATTTCATCACCACTGTTCTCAAAACGGTGACGGAGAACATCGTGAGGAAACCGGTATGTCCTAGAATCAAAAATTCAAATGCCTACCATGTGACATCCGCCAAACCACACTGTGCCCTCGTCAGCCCTCGTGGTGGTTTATGTCCCTCTCCCTTTCACAGACAGTCCCAGCGGCCTGTGTCCCAGCAGTGAACATTATAGGCTGATTATAATGTCATTGTATGAAATGAACACTCCATGGAAGGACTCGTTGTCCAGGGACAAGTGGAGGGCAAGCGGCCACGCGGTCGGTCACCTACGCGTTGGACAGACCTTATATTTATTATTATCAAAGCGTCAACACATTCATAGTTCAGAATTTCCGAGACGCTGAAGACCGGAATAAGTGGAGGAGCATCGCGAGGGCTGCTTTGGCCAAAGAAAATGCAGAGTCATCAACCGCGACCACTCTGTCAAGAGTGAACGACTAAAGAGAGAGATATATGAAATGAATTATGATTATGATATTATTATTGAATGAATTGAATGAATATATTTTTGACGTAAACACCAGCTGGTGAGGTGAAATAAAGTAACTGCTGTTTCGAATATCATCAAGACGATCATATATTTCGTCACGTGTGGTCAGCTATTCCAGGTTTCTCGAAAAAAAATATGATAACAGTCATCTGGTTTTCAGCACGCCAGAGAGGCTACAAACAATAACCGGGTCCCAGTATTTCCCGAGGAGTTAGGCAGAGGTGTACCAATAGTACACCCACGTTTCGCCACTTACCTATGTCTAAGTCCCATGTAATAGGGGGCGAGTCTATTGTCATCCATCGATGGGACACAAATCCAGACTCCGGACTGCCCCTAAGAAATTCCTGATGAAAAAACTCAATTATAGTTTGCTCGACCTGGCAATCCAGCCCAGGACCTCACGCTCAGCGTTGTTGCGCTTCAATCAACTCAGCCTATCGCAGTCCAATGCTGGACATAGGCCTCTCCCAGACTGCGCCACAACACCCTGTCCTCCGCCTTCCGCATCCAGTCTACCCCAGCCACCTTCTTTAGGTCGTCCGTCCATCTAGCTGGGGGGACTATTGCGCTTGCGACCACTAAATCGGCGAGGTAGTCAAAATTTGATTATGTTACTGCAAATACTGCTTCGTCAAAAACAATAAATACAATGTGACAGAAACCATAATGGAATCACAGCATATCAAGGTTACATGAAGTCTCTCGCGATATCTAATTTTAAATCCAGCGTGGCGGATATGAATATCTTATATACCATGAAATGAATATATTCTGAGACGAAGTACGAGTATACATATTATGTATGTTATATTATTAAGAAAGCCAGTGAAATATTTCATTTCCATGCAGATTGAGAAAGAAAATTGTGTGAGTAAGTTGGTTATTTTCTGGTTTGAGAAAAGGTTTAAGGAATATTAAATAAGGTTAGGTTGCCTTGAAGGAGAATATTAGTGGTGTTTTTGAAAATAAAAATATTTATTTATTTATATTTAATTTATTGTACACCAGAAAATACATGACATGGCCTTATCGCTTCCTGCAATCTCTTCCAGGCAACCTTGGAATGGACAGTTATTGCGTGGAGATAAAAAAATGGGCTTGTCATTGGTGCAAAATAATAGGTATACCATAACACTTAGATACATATAAATATATATGTATATATATTTATACATATATATTACATATAAATATATATAAAATATATATATATGCTGTATAAAAATATATAAATAAATACATACTAATTAAACATATAAACAACGAAAATAAATGACGACTACAGGTTATTGCAGCTACGGAAAAGTAATGTTCCTTCACGAGTCTCTTAAATTTGTACATGGAGCGACTGCCTCTCTGACCTCCACAACCCAGTTACTGGGTAATACCCTTGGTAAGACTGGTTGTCAGACTTTCGGGCTACTGACGACCCGTAACGACTGTCAAAGATCCACGAATGACAGCCGGGACCAACGGCTTAACGTGCTTTCCGAGGCACGGAGGGTTCTTGGTATGTGAAGATGGTCACCCATCCACGGAACAACCGTGGCAAGCGTAGCTTAACCTGATCGATCGACCAGTGAGGCAGTTATTACTTAGCCACAAGCCTCTCCGTGGCCCCCGAAATAAACTAACTTACATACTAACTAAAATAATTCAAAATTTAGGGTTTAGACATTTATAGCTGCAGGTAATAATAGTAAGTGCATGCCTGCACATAGTAATAATACTTACATTTGATTGCCTCGTTGCTCTTGTGATCTCAAGCGCTACTGCTGAGCTTGAGATCTTGGGTTCGGTTCTCGGGCCGGGCAAAGTGTAATTGAGTTTTTCCATTAGGAATTTCTCAGTGGCAGCTCGGAATCTCGATTTGTGCCCCATTGATGGCGCAATAGGCTCGCTCTCTATTACGTGGGACTTAAACATAGGTAACTGGGATTATGTGATGTTATGTTCGATTGTTATTAGGGCTATAGAATACGAAAATTAGCAGTGCAGGGTATCATTTCCGGCATAAAATAGACCATTTGTGTGCGCTAATATAACTAGGATACCTTCTATAAATACATACTCACCTCATCTCGAACCTAAAACCAACCGGAATTAAAAAAAAAAATTCAAAATCTGGCCCTTTTTTTTAATCAGACATCTGAAGTTAAAACTGAAAAGCTTGATCTGAGAAACATCATTTCCAAAGTTTGACAGAAAAAAAAAAACTTCCATTTGCTTGTTCCATAGAATTGGATTTAGTATTGTAGATTGAGATACTCTCCATGAAATCAACTTAACAAACATATGTATAACATTACAAAATAAACAATTTACATTCGAAATAAAGGATTGATACATAGTTTAGTAAAAATATCCACTTGCCAGTATTTCATTAAAAAAGTGAGAAAATACGACAGCATAATGCAATAAATAGGTAAAATTAAGTATTCTTACTCTATTTACGAAATAAAAAGACCAACAAGATTTTTTTTATTATGACCTTTTATGAAATTACACAACCAGTACGAAAAAATTAAACACAAAAATTGTTCTAGCTGGGAATCTTACTTAGATAACTTAGGTTTTGAAGAAACATAAATTCCTCCTCGTACCTGATTCCTAAGACAGTCGGTCTTAGGAATCAGGTACGAGGAGGAATTTATTTGCAGTACGAACATGTTGGTTTTTGTCGAGTACGCTTCTGAGTTGTTTGTTTCTGAACAGATGTTGTTGGCACGGAATTGTGATCTTTAGGAATGCTAGACGAACTTGGTTCGTTAACATTTGGAATGGGTTTCGGGCATACAATCTTTAGATTCTTCGCTAATCAATTCACGAATCACTACATAGTATAAAACAAAGTCGCTTCCCTGTCTGTCTGTCCCTATATATGCTTAGATCTTTAAAACTCCGCAACGGATTTTGATGCGGGTTTTTTTTATAGATAGAATGACTCAAGAGGAAGGTTTATATGTATAATACATGCATAATATAGTAGAGAAACACTGATAATTTTAGAGGTTTCTAATGTGATGTCGTAAATAAACACATTTTTGCGCTTACATTGTAAACGCTGGCTGAACTATTCGAGATAGATCAAAATAATGTACTACAGTATTGTACACCTTAAAAAGTTCTACAAAAAAGTCCGCGATGGTATATGTCTATCTCTTAGGGATAACCCACAATAACCATTTTTTATCCTTAACTTTTTACGAGAAATAATGGCTTATTTAAGAAGCAATTTTAGGCAATACAGCATTAATCCTTATCCAATTAAGTACCTTAAAAACATTGTGCATTTCATATAGATCATTATGGCCCTTTAAAGCATGTAATTTAAATGAATATTTTCGAAGATATTACAGATTTAAAATGCGGGCGTTACCGGCCGGGGGAGTCGGCCGGTGGCGCTTGAAACTACCCAACGAATTTTGATAGTTCTTTTTTTAATAGCTATAGTGATTCAAGAGGAAGGTTTATATCTATAATACATGCATAATATATGTAGTAGAGAAACACTGATAATTTTAGAGGTTTGTAATGTGATGTCGTAAATAAACACATTTTTTGCGTTTACATTGCAAACGCTGGCTGAATCCTACGAGATAGATCAAAATAATGTACCTACTACAGTATTGTACACCTTAAAAAGATCTACAAAAAATCCACAATGGTATATGTCTATCTCTTAGGGATAACCCACAATAACGATTTTTTATCCTATACTTTTTACGAGAAATAATGGCTCTAAAATTATCAGTGTTTCTCTACTATATTATGCATGTATTATACATATAAACCTTCCTCTTGAATCACTCTTATCTATAAAAAAAAAACCGCATCAAAATCCGTAGCGTAGTTTTCAAGATCTAAGCATACATAGAGACACAGACAGCGGGAAGCGATTTTATTTTATACTATGTAGTGATCAGCATTGCACCCGTGCGAAGCCGGGGCGGGTCGCTAGTTTTATTATAAAGATACGATTTTCTTTCGTAAGCCATGCATTTTTCTGAAGGAAAACCGTTTACCTACCTTATTCGGGTTCAAACCTTTGCTACAGTTGGTTGACTGTCAATATTTTTTCGTAACATAACACGTGCCCTCTATACACGTGCTCTCTATTTTCATTTATGTCAAAATGACAGAAATGCAGAAGTTGGTTAATGGTTACGGAATCAGGTTGAAAAAAATTTGCCCAGTCGTAAGTTTTCACAAAAGTTTCTCCTTTCTCAACGCCAGTAAGAACAGCTACTATTGATTTTGTTTTCGGACAAGCTTGAACAGCAGCTGCAATAACATCCTTTAAATTATTACATTCCTATTCCCTAAAACTTTTTTTGAATAGACCGAAATACATGTCGGGAGCAAACTTGGTATGACCCACGGGAAGAGATACGGAAACTTCAGTGTCCGCTTGTTAAAACTCGCCATGTTGCATATTGCATAATATAGTTATTTTTATTTTGACCAGCACAATTATCTGCGTGACAAATTACATATTTATCGCCTACAAAAATTAAAAAAAAATACGTAGCATAGAAATTACTACATTTGCGCCCTCCCCAGTAGCACAGGATTCAAGAATTTTGTAAAATACGATTTTTTCCAATGGCTCTGCAGCAACACCAAATAAACTCCTTTTAAATCCTGTCAAGAAATACAGTGGCCGATTTGTTGAGAGCTATGCGATAAATGTATCTGTTGAGCAATATCGAAAGAATAATGCATGACGCCATCGTAAGAACTTGGTTCATGAGGTCCAATAGTAAGAGTAGAATCCGTCAATGACTTAAAACGTGGTATTAAAACTTTTTATTCCAAAAAAAAAATAAATTTTTACTAAATTTTTCTCTTAAAATTTCTGGTACTTAGAAACATCATATAAAGTCATTTACTATATGAACTTGCACATAATTTGAGCATTAATTATTAATCAACTAAAATCGCAAAATGCATTTTTTTTACCCAACTTTACAAAACTGCGTTTATCTCGAAAACTAAATGCCGAGAACAGCCGGTCGATTCTGTAAAAATCTCACCGTGAAATCATAAGTGAAGTAAGCACTTAATAGTGTTAATCCCTAGCGAATGACAGCTCACTCCACACACTCACTTCACACAACCTTTCACGGTGAGATGGTTACAGAATCGTACGGCTGAACCCTTTTTGCTTGGACGCCTACATATTATGTCCTACTGGGGCGTCCCCTCCCGGCGTTATCACTCACATCTGCCTGGTTAATACCTTTTGTTAGTCACCTTTGAGTCACCCTCTTACCTTCTATAAATATCTCCCACACATCCCACGTTTATGTTTTCCTAAACAAACTAGGCTAGGCCACACTAGTGCAAACAAGAGTTCACTAACAATAATAAATCAACGTCATAATTAGGGACCATGCGTTAGCTTAGTTTTAGTTTACATCTCTAGCAAATGAGTTTGCTGCTAAATTAGTTAGTATCCGCTTAGCGGAGCGGATTGAAGCAATGCAACTAATAGTTTTAGTTGCCAGTTATTAGGTATCTACAGCTAAAATTTATGATGAAATATTCACTTGATTTTGAATAAATTCAAACAAATTTTGCACAAAAAAAAAAAATTCTCGAAGCATTTTGGCCGTCGACAACGTGCCTCGCGACTCGAGTGTTTCAGTACGGTGTTCACATACACGAGCAGCACGTTGTCGACGGAAGCCACCAACGTGTCAACGGCGGGCGGCGACGGGTGTTAACGGCTGCATTAGTCTCTGCCGTTGATGTCAACCAATCAATCAACTCAGCCTATTGCAGTCCACTGCTGGACATAGGTCTCTTCCAGGCTGCGCCACAACAGCCTGTCCTCCGCCTTCCGCATCCAGGCCGTCCCAGCCACCTTCTTTAGGTCGTCCGTCCATCTAGCTGGGGGGCGTCCCACACTACGCTTGCCGATGCGCGGTCTCCACTCCAGGACTCGTCTGTTCCACCAGCCATCGGTCCTTCGACAAACATGGCCAGCCCACTGCCAATTCAGTTTGCTTACTCTGCAAGCTATGTCGGTAACTCCGGTTCTTTTCCGGATAGCTTAAATCCTAATTTTATCCTTCAGAAAGACTCCGAGTATAGGTCGGTCCATCGCTATGGAGCGACCTATACTCGGATTCTTTCAGCGCCCTCACTGAGCGACCTTGAATTTGTAGACCAGCGACCGTCAGTGTCCACGTTTTGGCACCATATATCATGATGGGCAGGACGCACTGGTGGAAGACCTTAATTAGTCTTCAAACACTGTGATAGGCGACGAAAAGACTTGACGCAGTTTTCCAATTGCTGCCCAACTCAACTGGATCCTTCTGTCGGCTTCTTTCTCAAAGTTGTGTCTACCGAATTGGATCACATATTTGCCCTACGTAGACATAATACTTCTCAACTTCGAGAAGCGATCCATCGATGTGAATTAGACTCAGCAAGACGTGCGAATTTACATGACTTTCGTCTTGTCCAAATTCATGTTCGAAATTACGATACGCTTACTCTTCGCGTTCGTGCTAGACCCACAGATCTCAAAATCACTCGAAAAAACTCCAGCAAAAACTCAAACAGCAAGACGTATAGCAGAACATTCAATACAAATGCAAATGTTGTACAAAAAACGTAATATTCAATTGAATTTCAACCAAGGAAATGCAAGAATAACTTTTTCACAAAATTCATGTTCCTTTTTGCGGAACAATTTAATTTTAAGCCAGACAAATTCATTGGTATGCGCGCAGCGATTTAACAAATCAACATTCCGAATGAGCATTGTCTATTCAAGTCGTGTCGGAACCAACCCTTTCTCCTCTCAGTTCATTTCTTCCCCGAAGTTGTGATTTTATCCCTTATATCCCCCCAGTGTAAACGCAATAAAAGATCAATGAAATATACTTCCAGCAGAATATAAAAAATGTTGATGCTCTTGTTTTACACTTTTTTATGTACACGTAGGGCTATTGGTGTATGAATTTATGATATAAGCCGATATCATACCTAAGTTCTAGTCCAATAGAATGTGATAAAAATGTAAACAAATGTAAGCAAATAAAATGTTAGTGTAAATTAACAAAAAATCTTATTGTTAAACACTTTTAACTGTAGTATAATGTATTTAGTATGTAAATTGTAGTATAATGTAGTTTACGAATTAATTGTGACCAAACTTGATTGAATTTAATAACATTTACTTATCGCATGCATTATTGAAGTTAATTAATTAGTTTCTTAAAATAATGAATAAATTATGTATACGCCGTCATTAAAGCCATAATAAGAGATCAATTAATCAGAACCATCATGACCATCGTGGATGATCTTTAGAAAATTTTCGGTATCTTATTTATGCAAATAAATGATTTTCATTTTTGTTTGGTCCAGAAAACATGCCAGTAGACGCTAATTTGTAGTCACTTACAAATTAAGTGCTTTGATTTGATTTGAGTATTTGAATACTTGATCCCTAAAATCATAATTTAAAATTACCTTAAAGATGATTTTCATTTAAAAATTGAGGTTAGTTTTACAACCTCAATTTTCGTCGCTTATTTTAAACCGACTTCAAAAAAGGAGGAGTTTCTCAATTAGGAAGTTTTTAACTTCCTGATTAGGAAGTTATAGTAATTTTTAATGTATGATGGGGTATAACTCCGTCGACGGAGTAGCAAAATTATTTTTTAATGGCTAAGGTGCCTCAAGGCTCCCATATGAATTTTATTAACTTTGCTTGGGTAGTTTTTTTTTTAAAGTTAGCTTCAATAATACGATTTTTTTTCCACTTAGTTTTAATGGATGATGTTTCTGATATTTACATAGCAAGTAGTGTTACATGAATTTGTGTGGGGTAGTTACAAGTAAAAATAGAAAAATAAATACTTTTTTAGAAGAAAAGAAAAACAACAGTCTTCCAAAAAATAAACACTACAAAGTGAAAAATAACTTTAATTTCAGAAGTTGGTGTCAAAAAATGAAAATGCGGAACCAACGACACCGACTTCCGAAATTAAGTTATTGTTAGTTTTTGTTAGTTATTATTTTAAGTTGGTTAATACATACTTTAAATAAATTATTACCTTAAAAGGAGTAATATAAATATTTATAAAATGTGTTTTAAAACCGTTCAGTATTTAAATGTAAGCTGTCCTCTGAAGACCTCCCACCTGGACATGAGTTACCTTGGATAACCTGTAAGTCTTTAAACAGACTCCGGACTCAAATTGGCCGAAGCAAGGAAAACCTGTTCAAGTGGAGATTCATAGACGACTCCGCCTTGTAGTGTAAATGTGGTGCTGCTCCACAAACGATGGGACACTTAATATCGTATCCTGCGTGTCCTGTCAGCAGCACGTTACAGGAACTGATGGACGCTGATGATGGCGCCAAGGAAGTAGCCGAATTCTGGGCCGAGTCCATTTAGATTGCTATCGACACGCCAAAAAGAACAAGTAAAAAATGCTCAGTGTAAAAACTGTTAAGAGGAGAAAGGATAACATCATAATCTCCCTAACCTGTTCCCAACTATGTTGGAGTCGGCTTCGAGTCTAACTGGATGCAGCTGAATAGGATTTTACATGGAGCGACTGCCTGTCTGACCTCCACAACACAGTCACTGGGTAAGACTGGTAAGACTGGTAGACCTTGGTAAGACTGGTTGTCACACTTTCGGGCTTCTAACTACCCGTAAAGACTGTCAAAGATCCACGAATGCTAGCCGGGACCAACGGCTTAACGTACTTTCCGAGACACGGAGGGGTCTCGGTATGTAAAGATGGCAACCCATGAACAGACCATCCACGGCAAGCGTAGCTTAACTTTATCGATCGACCTGTGCGACTGTTATTATTTAGTCACGGGCCCCTCATGAGAAGAACTTTATATTGAGATAACATTTGTAGCTATTTAATTAAAACGCAAAGAACAACAACCAAAGTACAGAAATATCAAAGCGTCCGTATTATATTCGATCTAAAAGGAAAATTAGTATAACTCCTAAACCGTGTTTTGTTTATTTACAATACGATAGGTACACGTGTTTACGCTTCTACGTTTTTCGTGTTTACAAAATAATGCCGAAGTGCAGCGTATAGTCACGTTCAACAAATATCTATCAGAGTTCGTATCTGCGCTGCGGTGTGGAGTTTTAGTTTATGCATGCCCAACTAAATTCAGGCAATGTTCCGTTGTATTCTGTGGAAGTGGTTGTTTGAAAAAGCCTAAATTTGGCAGTGGACTGCGATGTAACATGCTTTAGATTTGTTCAAAACCAATGCTTTACCAAAAGTTCCCTTCAGTAGTTACGAATCAATGTACTGCTCAATATTTTCGAAATGTTTACCGAAGCTACACATGAAGAGAGTGGCACTTTCACTACTTTTTTTTTTGTCGTTAATTTGAACACCAATCTGAGCAAAGTGATTCTACCTCAAAACACGTCTATGTTTTGTAAAGCCCGTCGGTCCGTCTATAGCCTACGTGTGAAAAGGCCACGGTTTGCACTCCACTACCGTAATAGAAGTTTTAACCCATTCAATCACCACAGGCTAAATTGGACACTCAAAAAACACAAAAGAGCCTCAATCCACCATTGAAATAACAGAGAACGTTGTTCGGTCAGCGGATGAAATTTCGCTCGAACCGTGTTTCCCGTTTGTTACCGCGCGACCCGTTTCCCGATTAATTATGAAGGACGGTGGCAGTCACAGGGTTGGCATAACCCTTGCGGCTAACGTCAGTTGCACTCGCGACAAATTATGTTTTATAGCATGTTGAATTTTGATTAATATTGAAACTATTGAATACAATGGAAACTATTCATATTAATTTAGGCCTTTGAGGTAAATTCTGTTAATAATTTCAATAAAGCATTTCGTACTTCTAGTACACAGAAGGCCCGTGATACAAATAGCATGCTTACCAAACGCTGATTGCGTAGCATACTGTCAATCAAAATCTGAATCATTTTGAAGAATATCGCTTAACCTTTGCTTAATATTATTTATTTTTTTATTTATTTTGTAAAAACGAGTGTGCTTATGATCACACGACTGAAGTAAAACTTCTTTAGCTCCATCTGTATATATTAGGTCTTTACCTATGAAATTGCCGTTCTGCAGTACTGGCCATTTCAAATCAAAATAATTTTTGTTTGGCTAAGAATTCTAATTTCAAATTAATTTTATTTTAAAAACATGGAATTTTGTTTCCAAAAGTAGTCATTTGTTTATTGATTAGTGTTACATTTTCATCGCATTTCAATCTTTTTCGTCATCATGGATACGTTAAAAATTCGAGTAGTTATGGAATATGAGTACCGCCGTGGCAGCAACGCGGCACAAGCGGCACGCAACATCAACGACGTTTACGGAGCTAACACTAAAAATCAACGCACCACCTGTTATTGAAAAATGAACCTCGCGGTCGTCCGAAGACTTTGGTCGACAGTGACGAATTAAAGGCGATTGTGGAAGCTGATGATACACAATCTACGGCTGAATTAGCAGCAGCTTTCGACGTTAGCGTCAAAACAATATTGGTCCATTTGCGTCAAATTAGCAAGGTAAAAAAGCTTGGAGACGTGCCTTGCACTGCTCAACAGACACACAAATGATGGAATTTTGAACCGCATTGTTACCTGCGATGAAAAATGGATTCTGTTTGATAACCGCAAGCGCTCAGCAAGTTGGTTGGATCCTGGTTCAACACCTAAACAATGCCCTAAACGAAAACTTACCCCTAGAAAAGTGATGGTCACTGTTTGGTGGTCTAGCGCCGGTGTGATTCATCACAGCTTCTTACCAAACGGGTTGAGCATTACTGCAGATGTGTACTGTGAAGAACTGAACACAATGATGGAGAAGCTGGCACATCTCCCACCAGCATTGGTCAATCGCTCGTCTCCGCTGGTCCTGCACAACAACGCGCGACCTCATACTGCATAACAGACGGTCTCCAAGTTGTACGAACTGGGGTTGGAAGCTCTCCGTCATCCGCCCTACTCACCAGACCTTGCGCCTACAGACTACTACTTTTTCCAGAATTTGGATAACTTCTTGGCGGGAAAAAAATTCAATACCCGAGAGGCAGTACAAAATGCCTTTGAAGAATTTGTTGCCTCCCGTCCAGCTGATTTCTTTAAGAAGGGCATCAATAAACTGCCACTGCGTTGGCAAAGATGCATTGATTGCATGGGTGATTACTTCGATTAACACAAATAAAAAATACATGAAAAAAATTCGATTAAATTTTTTCATACAAAACGGCAATTTCATAGGTAATGACCTATTAGATTAATTTTCTACAAATATTTAAATTTAGTATCGGTTTTCATTGATAAATTAATATTTTTGAATAGATATTTTATCTTCATTCATTATTTTCATTATTGGATACATCAGTAATTACTGTGGATGATTGTAAAACCGAGACAATAGGCTTATGGTATGAGAAATAAGATACATATATTTTCAAATTAAAATTAGACAGATATCTAGAAAAAAGAAAATTTGCTGCACTGCTCTCTCTTGCTTATCACACTTTTCGTAACGCTTTCGTCACGCGTTCGCCAGCTTACTCCCAAGTCAAGCGTGCGTAAAGAAGTTTTGCTTCAAAAATTATCTGTTCAATAACGTAAATAACACCTTGGATGTTGTTGAACCGTCAAAATGAAAGCCATTCCTACTGTGAGTGTGTAGCGCAAATACCCTTAGGACTTGCCTCAACCATCACTGAGTTCACAGAAACCTAAAAAAAGAACCACCACAGTTAAGTGATTACCAACTCACGGGCCCCTAGCTAACCTGTTCATTACATACGTAAACGTATTTAGTGGTGTTGTACACTAATGTTCGTGTGGTAAATAAAAGATGTTTATTTAATACTCACGGTTAAAAAACTATATTATTTTTACATACACGATATAAAAAACTCTAGGAAAAGGAAAGTCTTATTGACAGAAGGTTTTTAAAATTATGTCAGAACACAGAAATATAGAAGACAAGAAAAATAAGCACAAGGAGGTCACAATACTACTTGGCACGTTAGAACATATCCATTTAAACAATCATATATAAAACAATGATTTGTAGGTATCAGTGTGTAGTTGTGTAATGTGCATGTTATGTTATCATGTATGTGTACAGGTATACGAGTAACTGCACTGTGCAAGATGAATGTAAAGGATCGCCACATCACTCCCCTCCAGAGACCGTCCTACGGGCGATAATAATCTGGGAATCGAACCCTACGACCAGACCTGGTAGATCTGACGGGAGTGTCCGTGGGCTGTTTGTCCTCTTCTTGAACCTCTTGGTCGGTTGATGGGGTGTCAGCCAATATGTAGGCGGGTTTTAGGCGATCCACAGAAACTTTTATGTTTTTACCTTTTACTAATATGGTAAAAGTTTTGTCGCCTTTTTTGACAACTTCATAAGGACCAGTATATGCTGGTTGCAATGAACCTCGAAGCGCATCGTCCCTGAGGAATATGTGGCTTGAGTTAGTGAGGTCCTTATGGACAAATATTTTTCCCCCGGAATGACGTGCAGCTGGTGTGGGTTGTAATTTTGCGGCAAACGAGCGTAAACGAGTGGTGAACTCCGAGATGTCGGTGGTGCCGCTGTCACCGGGAATGAAGAATTCTCCCGGAAGCCGTAAAGGCTCACCGTATAGGAGTTCCGCGGAAGAAGACTGAAGATCCTCTTTAAAAGCGCTCCGGACACCCAGTAAAACCAAGGGCAGAGATTCTGTCCAGTTATGGTCAGCATGGCACATTATCGCCGTTTTGAGTTGCCTGTGGAATCGTTCCACTAGGCCGTTGCATGCTGGGTGGTAGGCTGTTGTCTTCCGGTGTTTGAACCCGACTATTTTGGCTAGATATTGGAACAGTGCGGATTCAAACTGCCGTCCTCTGTCTGTGACAATATCAGTTGGACAACCAAAGCGGGAGATCCAGCTGTTCAGCAAAGCTTTACCGACTGTCTCAGCGGTAATGTCTGCAATTGGTACCACTTCTGGCCACCTAGTGAAACGATCCACGGCCGTCAGGCAGTACCGGTACCCCTGTGATGGAGGGAGAGGACCTATTAGGTCAATGTGCACGAAGGCAAATCTAGCACGGGGTAATTCGAATGTGCCCATTGGTGATGACACATGGCGAATGACCTTTGTGCGTTGACACCTGAGACACGTTCGTGACCATTGGCGGCAGTCCTTGCGAACTCCAGGCCAAACGTATCGTTGTGCAACCAATTTTGCAGATGTGTTTGCTCCTGGATGACTGATTCTATGAAGGCTCTCAAATATTTGCCGCCGCAAGGGTTTTGTCACGAATGGTCTGGGAGTGGCTGTACTCAAATCACAAAGTAACTCGACAGGGCTGCCGTCGATTTTGAGCCTCTTTAGTTGAAGAGATGTTTCTGACTGTAGCAGTAGCAACAGTTCCGGATCTGAAGCTTGGGATTTTGCGATAACTTCAAAATCGACTGGAGTTTGCAGTTCACTGACACGGGACAATGTATCGGCGACGATGTTGTCCTTGCCGGAAATATGTTGAATGTCCGTTGTGAACTGCGAAATAAAGTCGAGATGTCTATACTGACGCGGAGCACAGTTGTGCTTTCGCTCATGGAAAGCGTATATCAACGGCTTGTGGTCAGTATAGATGGTGAAGTGCCTCGCTTCCAACATGTGACGGAAGTATTTTATGCCTTCATAGATCGCAAGTAGCTCACGATCATATGGCGAGTACTTCTGCTGAGCAGGGCTTAACTTGCGTGAAAAGAAGGCAAGCGGTTGCCACTGCTTGTCCCTGAACTGTTGCAAAACTGCACCCATTGCCAGATCAGACGCATCTGTAACTAGGGCGAGTTTCGCTTGGTAGTCAGGGTGTGCAAGCAATACAGCGTTGCAGAGGCTGTCTTTGCACATATTAAAGGCGTTGAGCGCCTCGCCAGTTATTTCCACGGGATGTTGACCTTTTATTGAGCCAGTTAGTAGGGCGTTAAGGGGACCTTGAAATTTTGCGGCTTTGGGTATAAACCGCCTGTAAAAGTTCAACATCCCTAAGAAACGCCTGAGCTCCTTAACCGTTTTAGGCGTAGGGAATTCTTTGATGGCTTCCACCTTGGAATCCAGGGGTCTGGTTCCAGCTGCAGAGATGCGGTAACCTAAAAATGTGACTTCATCAGCTCCAAACACACACTTCGAGGTGTTGATGACGATGCCATATTTCTGCATCCTGGTGAAGAGCTGATGCAGGTGGTCCTCGTGTTGCTCCTGGTCTTTCGAGAAGATAAGGAAATCGTCCAGATAGGTATAACAGAAGTCTAGGCCACGCGTCATTTCATCGACGAATCTCTGAAATGTTTGACCTGCGTTCCTCAGACCAAAGGTCATATAAGGAAATTCGTACAGGCCAAACGGGGTTGTTATCGCCGTCTTCTGGATGTCGTCCTCGCTTACCGGTATCTGGTTATATGCCTTAACCAGGTCGATAGTTGAGAAGACCTTGCAACCGGCTATACTGTGGGTAAAGTCGTGGACATGTTTGATAGGGTACCTGTCAGGTATAGTCCTCGCGTTGAGCAGCCTGTAGTCACCACAGGGTCGCCAGCTGTTGTCCTTCTTCGGCGCTAAATGAAGGGGTGAAGACCAAGGGCTCTCAGATGGTCGAGCAGTGCCGTTGCTAAGCATGATCTCAAATTCTTGCTTAGCGATCTGCAGTTTGTCTGGAGCTAGCCTGCGAGGGGAACAAGAGATGGGCGGGCCGGGTGTGGTGCGTATGTGGTGAACTATGTGGTGTGTGGTTGTACGGTGGATGCCTGCGGGTCGAGTGATCTCGGGGTACTTATTAAGTATCAAGTGATACCTGGAATCACCAACTGAGACCTTCACTGAACACGTCGCTGAAGCCTTCGCAACGGAAGCTGTTACATACATTGAGGTGGTTTTGTCCACCAAACGTTGGTTTCTGATGTCAACAAGCAACTCGTAAAAACTTAAAAAATCCACACCAATGATCGGCTTAGTGACATCAGCTACAATAAAACGCCATGGAAAGTTACGGCGCAAATTAAAGTCTAAATTTAGCTGTAAATAGCCGTACGTATCAATAGTAGACCCGTTAGCGGCCGACAGTTGATAGTTCGACTTGACACGCTGTTCACGTAGAACATGCCGCGGAAACACACACAAATCACTACCAGTGTCCACTAAAAACTGTGTCTTCGATGTTCGGTCCGTGACGAAAAGGCGACCAGTGGTCGTGAGACAGTCGTCAGCCGCCATTATCGACTGCCTTTGGAGTTTTCCGACTTCTCGTAATCGCATGGCTTGACGCATTTGCGAGCGTTGGCTCCGAACTTGGAGTGGTAAAAGCAGAACGGGTGCTTCTGGTGGCTGGACACGGACCGCTGGTTGGATCGATTACGCTGTTGATGGTTCGAACGCGATTGCGAACGAGACCTCCTACTCAGCTGCGTCGTCAGGTTCCTCACGGCCTTCTTTAGTTCGGCGATCTCGTTCGCCATCTCGTGCATGCTAGGACCCGACGTCAATGCTGCGGCGACTTGGCATGGGGTCACGATGTCTTGGACTCTGTCCGCCAGGTTTGCTAGTCCCTCTAGGGAAGTATGAGGCTGTGAAGTCAGCAGGGTCTGAATGTTGCTCGGCAGACGACTACTCCATATTGTCCGGAGAAAGTCCTCTGGGACGCTCGGTCCGGCCAAACTTTGGAGATGTCGAAGGAATTGTGAAGGCTTGCGATCCCCGAGCTCTTCGTGAATGAGAAGCTGCTTCACTTTCTTCTCGTGTGACGCAGTTAGTCTCTTAATGAGCTCGTGTTTGAGCTTCTCATATTTGTTGTGCTCTGGCGGGTTAAGAAAAATATCTCTTACTTGTTTGGAGTATTGGTGCTCGAGGTTGCCGATGACGTGGTTGAATTTCGTCGCGTCACTGGTGATGTTCGCGTTCGCGAACTGAGCCTCCACTTGTGCGAACCAAACCTCTGGATCATCCGGCCAAAATGGTGGTATTCGTACCGCAATACGGCAAACGTCGGGTTGCACGTCAATGGACACGCACTTTGCGCAACGAGGTTTTTGACGTGAACGGGTTGATCCGTACGATTTTGCAGAGTCACTGCTGTCACTCATCGTGCTGCAGTAGCTTTCCTTCGCTTCTCTAAATATCCAACGTCCTTCTCAGAGTACACGTGGTTATCAAGCCTTGTTGGCGTATTCTAGGCGGGGTCACCAATTTAGTGGTGTTGTACACTAATGTTCGTGTGGTAAATAAAAGATGTTTATTTAATACTCACGGTTAAAAAACTATATTATTTTTACATACACGATATAAAAAACTCTAGGAAAAGGAAAGTCTTATTGACAGAAGGTTTTTAAAATTATGTCAGAACACAGAAATATAGAAGACAAGAAAAATAAGCACAAGGAGGTCACAATACTACTTGGCACGTTAGAACATATCCATTTAAACAATCATATATAAAACAATGATTTGTAGGTATCAGTGTGTAGTTGTGTAATGTGCATGTTATGTTATCATGTATGTGTACAGGTATACGAGTAACTGCACTGTGCAAGATGAATGTAAAGGATCGCCACACGTAGGCCAATTGTAAATTCAATTATTTAAAACTTAATTGTAAATTCAATTAATTAGAACTCGAGCTCCTGGGTAAAAGTAGCGTTAATTGTTCCACAACGTTCCCAGTTTTCAGCTAAAATTTCTCATTACAGTTACAAAGAGTGTTTGACAGTGCATTACGATCACAAAGCGCTGCAGCGCTGAAAATAGTAAATTAAGTAATAAGTGCGCTGAAATCAGTAAGTGGGGACTGAAAAGCAGCATGAAGTATTTACTCATAAGGTAGGCAAGCTTTGCAAACATATTTTTGCGAGGGAAGAAAAGGCTGAACTAGTAGATTGCATAAACTACAACCAACGCAATACCACTACAAAAAACTACACACACACACACACACACACACACATACACACACACACACACACACACACACACACACACAGACACACACACACACACACGCGCGCGCGCGCGCACACACGCACACACACAAACACGCACACAGACACACACACATACACACTCGCACACACGTACACACGCTCACATGCTCACACGCGCACACGCACGCACGCACACACGCGTACACGCACACGCACACACAAACACACCGTACTAGTGCATAAAAGAAGCCATTTTACCCAGAGACGTTTATATTAAGTCGAGGGGTAAAATGGCTTGTTTATATCCCCGAGTTACACACACTGCTTTTCACTTCGATTGCGACAAAATGAAACAGGCACAAAGTATATAACAGTAATTTTAAATAATAAATGAGAACTATTTTATCTGGTTTTATTAAATTAACGCCCTCTCTCACTCGCCTCTGTACATGACATGTATGTGCTTGAAGTATTAAATAAATAAACAATGATAGAAATCACGGAAGTGATATATATTAAAGCAAGTTAAATAAAATAACGATTTTAATCTGCGCCGTTTTGATGTGCGTGTGGCTATTGGACCTGATTATATTAATTTAAAAAAAAAAATTGCACTAGAGCACAAAAAGTGTCTACAGTGGCCTCCAAAATTTAGTTGATATTTTTCCACTTTAGCTGTGACACACCACATTATGATTTGAAATTCTAGTGATCTACATGTTTGAACTGTGCACCATAACGTTTTTATTGACTAATTCAACCTATGACTTATCAGAAAAAATAATCAAGTAATCCCTCAGGATAACATGAATATTTTTTTAGTTTAAATTATATCATGGCATCATAACTGAAGCTGGAAAAATTTCAACTAACTTTTGGAGGCCACTGTATGTCGCATACGCATACTCAAAATTGTAAAAGCTTTCATTTTGGCAATTCAACAGAGTAACTATTGCACCGCATGTTTGGCTAGGCTACAAATGTTGAAATAAACGTTGCTGAATTTTCATGGAAACCTTTTCCCATTGTTCGTCTGTTACTTTTGTTGGTTATATAATTATATTAAAAAAGTTTCCACACAATGGGTGCCTGAAGATGGACGGCGCTGCCGAGGTTGGCCCAGAAAGGTGGCGAGATGCTGGACGCGTACCGCGAGGGCTGGTTCGAGGAGTTCCTGTAAGGACTTGGGGGAGGCCTTTGTCCAGCAGTGGGACAGTATAGGCTAAACAAAAAAAATATATAGGGTGACTGGTAATTAGTGACCGATACTTAAACACATGATTTTATGTAAAGAATCTATGTACATACAAAATTTCAAAACTGTATCATGAAAAATCACGAAGTTATAAGCTTGTTATGTTACCTGATTGTCCGTACAAAAACTTGGTTACTACTTAACACGCGCCGCCGGCCGACCGGCTGTGACCTGTGTTGTGCGCATAGGATTGCGGAAATGTACTTAGTGTCGCTCGGTGTCCAACTTTTTACGATTTTTAAATATTTTAGGGACAAAATATAACATGGTGTAAAAATTATTGGAATCGATTCAGTTATTTATTCTGAACGGACTATATTCAGGTTTGCAGTATACTAAAAATAATGTTGTATATGTGTCGGTTTTAATTTGATTGATTACTGATTTTTGACAAGCAGAATTAAGATGTTATGGAATGACTCTTAAATTAGCCAATCAGCATTAACGTTTCCAAACGTCCTAAATAGGCTGGGTTTTTTCCAAAAAAAAAACTTCCTTAGCTTCCAATAATTCGGGCTTTTGCTAAAATTATAGGACGCAGAAGATTCGATTTCTCCAATTATCTTGCGACTTAATACGTGGCGAGAATTAGTTTCTTATGTCATACACCAGCAGGGTTATTGCGTAACACACTATCAGTAGCAATGGGTTTAATTTTGACAGTTCAACAACATCCATTGCGTTATTTACGTTGTTGAGCAGACAATTTTTCCAACATATGGAGCAATGGATTAGCAATATGCTTCAAAATTATTCAAATTGGGAGTAATAGTGTGTTACGCAATTAGGGTGCAGTTCGAGAGATAATTTTCTTGTGAATAAATCTTCATTGAGCACAATGACAACGAGATGTATTCACAAGATTTATCTCTCCAACATCTCTAAGAACCTACTTGCCTATACTACGTATTACTCGTAATATCGTGAAACCCTTCATGTAGTAGTATGGCTTCCTCTAATGGTGATTTTCTTTAATTTAAATTTTAATTAGGTGAGAATCCTATGGCCTCGTCAATGCTATGTATGTGAATTCAATTCGTTTATGTATTTTTTTATTCAGTCTCAAAACACGGAGTTTCTGGAACTACGTTTTGAATACAAAAAGGAAACTTTATTTTATTTTCATTACAATTCAGGTTTTTACTAATACTGGCTGGTAATTGTTTCACAGTTTTAGAAAAAAAAAATATTGGTTTTAATAACAGTAGGTAGCCTAGTACTCGTAGTAACACATTCCACAGGCCAGACAAGTAACAAAGCAATTAAATCGCCAGCTTTCTGTTACCAATTACAAAGAAAAGCAATGTTCCCGTAAATTAATAAACAAATAAATGTCCATTCGAGCGCGGAATTACAACGTAGATTTAATTTTTCCATCGGACTGAGTCGTACGTGAAACTTGTATTTGGGAGCTCCCGTGGGCGCGCATTATATGAGCGCTGTTACAAAATTCCCCGAAATTAACATTAATGCAAATGTCCCAGTTTATGTTATTTACTTTATTCATTTCATTTTGTATTCCGTTTAGTTTTTTATGTCGTACGTTTGTTTATTCGGCTTTCCTTTTTGTTTTGTCAGTTGAGTGTACACCGAAAGGTAATGTGCGTACGTCGAAGAGAAGAAATCGGTCAATATGAAAAGTCTTCGTATAAAAATTAGGTAGGTACCTAGTTTTAAGAATCGTTTTTGGTCGTAATGAAATGTTGTGTTGGGTTTTTTTTTTATGTTTACGACTTGTTTGTATGATAAAGTCAGAGAATGGCTGATCGATATTAGCTTTCTCAACATTTTTTTTTTCTTATCCGATACAACTGTGTGAAAGGACGCAATAGAAAAAAATCCGAGCTTTCCTTATTATGTAAAAAAAATATACTTTTGATGAGTGAAAATCAACAGCTTCCCCTATCAGAATATCGAGGGCTTTCAAATAAAAACGAAATATTGTTAGGGACGTGACTCCCGAGCTACTCTTGAGGAAAATTCAAATAAATACACACACATCAATTGTAATTTGGCCCCGAAGACCAAACAAATTACGCATGTAGTAGACTATTTTATGTACAGACGCCAGCACATCAAGCTACCCGAAACTGTAAAATTTTCCCAATCAACTTTGAACCTTATATTATAGCGATAAAGTTGAAAATCTATTAAAGAAATTTGACAGATTGTAGTAGCTTGATGTGCTGGCGTCTGTACTTAGGAAATTGTATTGGAAAGGGTGACTAATAAAGTCTAGTTTTTTTTTTACTGTTCTATATTGTATCCCACAGCTGGGCGAAGGCCTCCCCTTTTTCCTTCCAAAAATAGGGATTTTTGGAAAGAAAAAGGTTTTTTTTGTCTTGTACGATCTCTGGCCATATTGGCCCTGCAAACGTTATCAGATCGTCATACCACCTTTGCCGTGGTCTATCTCGACGGCGATGTCCTCTCTAAGGCGTCCAGTGAGGGCGATCTTTGCCCATCTCTCCGGGTGCATTCGCAAGACGTGTCCGGCCCACTCGCACTTCAGCGTGGCTGTTTTTTCTACAATATTTAAACGCTACATAATGTTGTGCAACCAAATAAAATAAATTAGGTTTGGGTATTTTCTTTTAACTGCATCCATTATTTTTGTATGCCTTTTGCCAAAATTTTAAAATAAAAAGTCCTCACTCTAAATGTTCAATTCATGTATCACAACTTTTACCCATAACCTAACATTGAGGTTGGGTCAAAATTACCCGGCTGGTTTAAAATTTCTAATATTTTTGAAAGTACGCGCGCGTTGCCGTTCTGTGCTGGAGCCTATATTGTATTTTTTTTTTAATTTTTGAGAGTTATTTTAAAAGTTGATTAAACTCAATTAAACGTTTCTGAATTATTATTTTTCTGTTTTTTTATCAAAACCAGAATACCTTTATACTGAAATAATGACACAGTTTACGAATTTACTTAAAAATTATGGAAATACCATGTATTAAATATATGAGTAATATTGACCCACCTCAACGTCCATGTAACTATTTCCTACCGCAATGACGCTGGGTTAAATTTATATTAGTTATAATTTAGTTGAACAAAAAAAAACCTGACTGTTCAAAACTCAATAGTTTTAGGTAGAAACTATTGAAAAACCTTTCGTTCCCAATCTAATGTACGAGTACGTTCTACATTAGCCTTTACTATAAACTTTCACGCTAAATAAAGCCTGGTGTCGATGGCGGGAATTGCTGCGGCTGGCAGATTTCCGCTCCGATCCTACACGATCGTATGTTGACGGCCTAAAGAGAAATATGGCCGACGATACTGTCTTAGGGTTCCGTAGAACATCGACACATACCCTGAGGGTGTGTAACGTGTGTTTATCTGAAGCCTACACCCCCTAAGGGATTAAGAGCTTCCAATTTAAGTTACAAACATGGAGGATAATTTGCGGAGCTTTTGTTTTAGATGTATTCGCGTATTATGGTTTAATTAAATTTCATAACGGAAATAAGTAATTTATCATCATCTGCCTAGCCTTTTCCCAACTTTATTGGGGTTGGCTTCCAGTCTAACCGGATGCAGCTGTCTACCAGTATTTTACATAGAGCTACTGCCTATCTGACCTACATAACCCAGTTACCGGGTAATACATACAATGAAATGAAATGAAATGAAAATATTTATTTCAGACTAAAATAATTTGTAATTACAATACCCGGAAATAAATAATTATGAGAAGCTTATACAGCGTGTAACGGAAGGGGGATATCAACCCTGAAGGAGGTGAATGTGCTCATGAAACTCAACAACTTTCCCCAAAGAACATAGGTCGAAATAGCAAAAAAAAATTTGGCCCTCCCTTACAAAACTGACTACCAGCTGATTGATTTACTATGGGAGGGCCAAATTTTTTTTTCATATTTCGACCTATGTTCTTTGGGGAAAGTTGTTGAGTTTCATGAGCACATTCACCTCCTTCAGGGTTGATACCCCCCTTCCGTTACACGCTGTATACCACACAGTTATTTATGGTTTTATAATTTACTAGCTTCTGCCCGTGACTTCGTCCGCGTGAGATTTCTTGTTCCCCCGACCCACTCTGTCGCATCGTATCGCCTACTCGCCATAATTAGTACATAGACAGACCGGTTGGTCTACTGGTCAGTGGCCCTGACTGTTATGCGCAAGGTCGTGGGTTCGATTCCCACCTAGGACAAATGTTTGTGTGATGAGCACGATCATTTGTTCTTTGTCTGAGTGTAATTTATCTATAATATGTATGTATTTAGAATTATATATGTATGTTTATCAGTTGTCTAGTACTCATAGCACAAGCTCTGCTTAGTTTGGGACTAGATGGCGTTGTGTGAAAGTTGTGGAATATATTTTATACTACACCTGCTTGGAAAGTGCCTTGATACTTTATCAAATTTACGGTAGAAAGTACGTCATTGCATATCGAACAAATATGCGGGGAGAAAACGCATCTGAGCGGGAGAGAAAAGTGTATGAAAATCCATTTCTTACGTGGTTTTTCTTTTTTAATTTTGGGTAAGACTATGCGCCGGTAACCTAAATATCAAAAGCCAAAAAGTTTTTACAGTGAGTTTTTATCTCCAAGTTCGCAAAATGACACTGGCCACTAGCTGTGTGTTGGATGGTGTCGGGCTGGCAGTGCGACCCTGCGGCGGCAGGATAAACAATTTGAAAAAAGAACGTGGAAATTGCAGACGCCATTGGCGCCATTTCCAATTTGTGTGTTGTTTGAGGATTCAGTTTTCGTAGAAAGTAAAATAAAGATTTCGTTTTTTATTTTCCTCGTAGGTGTAGTATAAAGCACTATGTATCACTCGAGAGAAAGTGCGATTCCCGATCTCGGGTGTTTTAAAGCCCTCGCCTACGGCTTGGGCTTCAAACGACACCCTCGACGGTAATCGGTCACTTTCTCCTCTCGGTGAACAATGTACTAATTATTATTAATTCGTTTTCGCTTAGCGTTCTTACAGTTTTTTCTTATTCTTATTGCTTGGCTGCTAAGGGTCCTGTAACTTTCCTCAATTAATACTGGTCAATCAAATGGTCAAAAAAAAAAAATTGCAAATCCGACTGGTATTTCCAAAGATTAACAACTGCACGTTCAAACAAACAAATAAAAAAAAACAAATAATCTCTTCATCTTTATTATTAGTATGTAGTATAGATATTTTTTTTTTGTATTCTTTATTTTATTTAGGAACTTTTGAACGCAGTTCATGCCAGTTCCATCATAACTTAATCGATGACTAATACAAAGTAATCATTATGTAGTATAGATATGGAAGGGTGGTCGTCTCAGTTTGACAAAGCAGAGTCCCTGCAGGGTAATTGCGTAACACACTATCAAGGTTTCATTTTGACAGTGCAAAAACATTCATTGCGTTATTTACGTTGTTGAGCTACACATTTTTCGAACATATAGAGCAATGGATTAGCAATATGCTTCAAAATGATTCAAATTGAGAGTAATAGAGTGTTACACAATTAGGGTGCTGATTAACTTCTCTCTTTTGAATTTTTCTTATGTTCGATTTGGTCTATGTCGTATTTACTGTTTAGCATCAGTAATATTATATCTAAGGATTTAGTGGTAATTGGTTCCCTATACATTCGACAAGAATCTTATTTGTTTTGTTGATAACATTAATGAACAAACATGAAAGAAACGTGACCACATACAATATTTTTCACTTCTATTTCCCATCGGAGACACGTAAGTGAGGGTGACTAAGAAAAATACACGTAAAACAGAGAGTAAATTAAATAAGAAACGTCTTCGCGACAATGATTCATAGTTAGGGCAGGCGGGCTGGCCCTCAAATCTCGGTGGCTCACGCAGGGTGACCCCTCGTAAACACAGATTGGGTGAGATGACCAAATTTACTTCGACGGCACTGCACAAATTTCGCACTGACCGTATAGTCACCCACACTGGTGTTGGGGAACCGCAGATGATGAATATAAAATTAGACACATTTTTTCGTGACTTGATGTAAACCTTTTCGTAATTTATGAACAACCTGTGTAGGTACGCGTGTTTCTGACAAATGAATTACTTTGGCTTTAATTTAGCTACTCGAATTTCCTTTTCAAAGTTTTTTTTTTTTTAAATAAAATAATCCTTTATTGCTGGTTCTACAATATTTTAAAACTTTTTTTATATTCTATTTTAATTATTTTAAAGGGGGCCCGTGGCTAAATAGTAACATCCGCCAAGGTCGATCAATCAGGTTAAGCTACGCTTGCCGTGGTTGGCCTGTGGATGGGTGACCATCTTTACATTCCGAGACCCCTCCGTGCCTCGGAAAGCACGTTAAGCCGTTGGTCCCGGCTGTCATTCGTAGATCTTTGACAGTCGTTACGGGTAGTCAGAAGCTCGAAAGTCTGACAAGTTGTTTTCCTCTAAAGATTTCCATCTCTCTCTGTCTCACGCCCTCTGAATTTACTCTGGAGCAGCTACTCTTCTGAAAACGTTCAATATTACTAGACTATCAAGAGTGGACCACGTACGTCCGACATTCGAAGATGCCAGATTGTAATCACTATTTAAGTAGACAGCTAACTAATTTACAAACTGGTGTATAATCAGGATGTCTCCGAATACTACTCCAAGGTAAAGTAAAAATAATTATCCTCGTACATCACCATAGCTGTCAAACATTTGACTTTTACAGACCCATGTGGCAACGTTCATGAAAAAGCCGTACTTCCGCTCGGTAATTTAAAAACAATAGGAGTTTTTCGATAAATACCTTTAGCACGCGAGCGTACCATCTTCGCAAACGAGGGCTTCAGCAAACATGGAGATGAATCATAAAAACGCACAATAGTTTACGAGTGCTACTGTACGACCAATTTTATTACTATGACGCACCCCCTTGCACTTGTGTTGTGTATCTACTTGTACAGACGACAAAAGAGTTTGGTATGCATGAAACACATTTTCATCTTTCCACCACACGTTGTTATTGTGTGCGGCATAACTTTTTAATCTTAAGACACACAATGATAACTTTACGCTACTTTCTTAGTCTAATATAATAATATGTAAAAACATTGTTCATGTGTTATTAAGTGCGTCACTGTTACCATTATTTCTACACTTTTCCACTACTCTAACTCAAATACGAACAAAATGTGTTCGTATTATTCTTCACACTATATGGTATACTGAGAGGGGCCCGTGGCTAAATAATAACAGCCGCACAGGTCGATCGATCAGGTTAAGCTACGCTTACCGCGGTTGGTCTGTGGATGGGTGACCATCTTTACATACCGAGACCCCTCCGTGCCTCGGAAAGCACGTTGAGCCGTTGGTCCCAGCTGTCATTCGTAGATCTTTGACAGTCGTTACGGGTAGTCAGAAGCCCGAAAGTCTGACAACCAGTCTTACCTAGGGGTATCGTATTACCTAGTAACTGGGTTGTGGAGGTCAGATAGGCAGTCGCTCCATGTAAAATACTGGTATTCAGCTGCATCCGGTTAGACTGGAAGCCGACCCCAACATAGTTGGGAAAAGGCTAGGCAGATGATGACTATATGGTATACTGTGTGGTCCAATAGAATTGGGTGAGCTGAGCAGTCAAGTTTTTGACCTCAGATATAGCTTTGTCGAGGCAGTTAAGTAATCTTACCATGTGCAAAACACGTACGGTTGTCAATCGTGGTATTTTGACAGTTCAAACCACGCCGTTCTTAAACCACTTATCGTTATCGAGAGTAGGTTTTAACAGATTCTGATGTCATGATTAGCGACGTGGCGTTTTTGACGTAGTTTTGAAGTGAGGATTCATTAGGTGGTCATAGTGAATTAGGGTTCTGTACACGCAGAGTATAGACTACTAGTACTGAGCAGAGATAAGTCTACAGGTGCAGGTAGACTTACCTCTTTTGTCAACTGTACGAGGTTGAATATAGTGGTAGTGAAATTTTTGTTGCCGTTCGTAAAATATACATTCATTGTTTTTCCGTCGCTCGCAGTACTTCCACAGGTGAGAATGAAAGCATGTAAATTCATTATGTATCCGTAAATAATTTATTTTGTTTACATCGTTATCGTCACTGTTGTTGGTGTGACCTACATACTATTTACTGAAATTCCTGTTTTTGTCCTTGTTTATTTAAAGCCATGGTCTGTCTCAATTTGTGAAGCTGTTTGGTAATCGTGTTATGATCAATTGCTAGCTCAATTTCAGTCGAAAACTTGTCAAACTCTGCAATATCATTACACACACAGATACTTCAATGTAGCCCACGAAATTCAAAATATCTTACGTATTTTGCAGATTTTTTTATAACTTTGCAGATTTTTTTTTAATAGTAATGCTTAAATAGAACACGAAAAGTTCTTCAAAAAATAAAAACAAAACGAATGGAGAGTATTAGTTTTGTAAGAGTTATTCACCTACGCGTTATTATTTATTGATTAAAACTTTATGCACAAGTAAAATAAATACTGTACAAAGGCGGACTTAAGGCATTTTCTACCAGTCAACCTTAGGGTAATGCAGAGACAAAATATGGCAGGTGCAACATACGGGATAGATAGCTAGGAAGTTACTATACAACGTGTAACGTTAAATGCGCAAAACCTCAGACACCCCACCTGATTTTTAATTCAATTAACCTATTTCACAGAGAAAATAAGTCACTAAAAAAATTGTAAAGGTTTTGTATGCTGTTTTACTTTTACTGGCCATTCTGAGCGTTTCTTGCGTCTGCGACGACGCTTTATCGAGGGAGGAGTCGTCACCGGGCCGCTGCGCCGCGATGTCATTGACTTGCTTGACCTATTAATAAATAGACAGGGCAACGTGTTTAATGAAGATTTTTTGAAAAATGTGGCCTATATTAAAAAGTGGTTCAATTAATTCTGCTCGTTATTCTGATCAAACTATTTTCAGATTTTGCGCATTTAACGTTACACGTTGTAGAATACAATAATTAATAATAATACATAGATAGATACATAATATATACATACATATGAACAATATGACCTGTCAGGAGAAAAATGATCGCTAGAGGAGAAAACGAATCTAGCAAATCAGCACCGGGTTAATATGCCTCTGATGGACCAGACTACATTTTCTTCTCTTTTTTTCTCAATACGCGCCATAACTCATGTCATGCTAAAATCAATAATTAACTGATCATGGTGTGCTGAAACGCTTCTAGGTTCCTACTCCCACTTTTGAAGATTCAAGTTCTCTTGGATTCGATTTTCATTTTCAAAAGGAATATCTCAGTAACCCGGAGTCTGGATTTGAGCCCGGTTGATGACAATAAGCTCGGCCTCTATTAAATCGCGAAAAAATCAGCTTTTCCCTACATTTTGACGAGTTATGCGAACACAAATGTAGGGAACAGCTGATTTTTCTTGAGCGATTTCAGGTTTGGTCCCATAGTAAAAGTTGTCCATATTGATGAGTAGAATGACCCCTTATGAGGTTGTGCGTTATTTATGTTACACCTTGTATATCATCAGTTAATTAACCCGGCGTCATTGAGGTTGGGTCTTTACCCGGCTGGTTTATTTCTAATATTTTTTAAAGTACGCGCGCGACGTTGCCGTTCTGTGCAATAGCTGGAGCCAATTTTGTACTTTTTTTAATGTATTTTTTTAGAGTTATTTTAAAAGTTGATTAAACTTAATTAAACGTTTCTGAATTATTAATTTTCTGTTTTATTATCAAAACCAGAATACCTTTATACTGAAATAATGACACAGATTACGAATTTACTTTAAAAATATGGAAATACCGTGTATTAAATATATGGGTAATATTGACCCACCTCAACGTCCATGTAACTAGGTATTTCCTACCGCAATGACGCCGGGTTAAAGTTAACTCATTCCACACAGTATCAAATATTTAACAATCTGTGGTAATAAGCTACCTCAACTGTAATCAAAGCCATTGAATAATAGAATCACCACTTACAATGCTGACTGCTCATTATTAACTGGCCGCCGAAGCGAAACGTGTTCCTAACGGGCAGTTGTTAACATAAATAATTCTGATAGATTGATGTTCACTAATATGATGAAATAGAGTAGGCTACTAACGAATAGGTACTTTAAGTGCTCATATACATGTCTGACACGCGTCAGCGGCAGAGCCAACTGCAGCTGCCGACGAGTGTCGACGGCTTATATCGGCTAGTTGTGTATTTGAGCACCGTACTCAGACACGAGCGGCACGCAGTCGACGGCGTGTCGCTTTTATGCGCGTTAATCAACTCAGGTCCACTGCTGAAGATGCTCTTCCAGACTGCGCCACAACACCCTGTCCTCCGCCTTCCGCTTCCAGTCTACCCCTGTCATCTTCTTTAGGGCGTCTGTCCATCTAGCTGGAGGGCGTCCCACACTACACTTGCCGATATGCGGACTCATCTGCTCCACCGGCCGTCAGTCCTTCGACAGACATGGCCACCCCACTGCCACTTCAGTTTGCTTACTCTGCAAGCTATGTCGGTAACTCCGGTTCTTTTCCGGATAAATTCATTCCTGATTTTATCCTTCAGAGAGACTCCGAGCATAGCTCGCTCCATAGCGTGCTGAGCGACCTTGAATTTGTGGACCAGCCCGACCGGCAATGTCCACGTTGCTCACTAATAACACTAATATGTTAATAAAATAAATGTCAGAAATAAAAGTTTATTTATTTATTAATTATTGACACACCAACGACTTATTCACTAAATCATTACATTAATTGTGCTATAATTCAAAGGTTTGCGGTGAATTCGTCTCTTATAGGTGTGCACAGCACTTATATAATCAATAATAAAAATAAAAAATTAGATGATATAAATAAATTAAATAAAATTGATAATTTCATTCACAATAACATTAAAATATAAAATATTAATTTGAAATGTCAGACTTAAGTTAAATTAAAATACAATAGAATTCATTGACATCAGTTAAATTGGAATTGCAAAAACAATCATAAATTAGAAAATTAAAAACAACAATAACAAATGAGTTAGGTCACATTACATTATTTACAATTAGAATAGATTAATAAAATTAAGAGTAAAATTTAAAAATTAAAATGAAGTAAAATTTAAATATAAAAATAAAATAAAATTTAGTATATAAGTAATAAAATAAAAGTTGCTGCACTCGTAAAAACTGATCGTTATACCTGGTTATACCTATACGCCGTGCTGGAAGAACGCTTGTAGGTTCCTACCGCCACTGTTAGAGCCTCCATGGAGCATCCTGAAAATCGAAGATAATATTAGCATCATAATTATCTCATAGCTAATCGCCAATCGTGAGGACTATAATACGTTTTTACATTATAATCTGATAGATTTATATTCACTAGAAAAACATAGCATAATCAGCGTAAAATGTTTACACTGCTGGGTCACCGGTTTCCAGTCTTCGAGAGAGATCATCATCTGCCTAGCCTTATCCCAACTATGTTGGGGTCGACTTCCAGTCTAACTGGATGCAGCTGAATACCAGTTTTTTACATGGAGCGACTGCCTATCTGACCTCAACAACCCAGTTACTGGGTAATACGATACCCCTTGGTAAGACTGGTTGTCAGAGTTTTGGGCTACTGACGACCCGTAACTACTGTCAAAGATCCACGAATGACAGACGGGACTAACGGCTTAACGTGCTTTCCGAGGCACGGAGAAGTTAGTCACCCATCCACGGACCAACAGCGGCAAGCGTAGCTTAACCTGATCGACCGACCCATGCGGCTGTTATTACTTAGCCACAAGCCCCTCTCTTCGAGAGAGACTGGGCTTATAATCTACCACGTGGACCCAGTGCGGGTCGGTACATGTCTTTGAATTTTGGTTCTAGGATATGCTGGTTTCCTTACAATGTATTCCTTCATCGTTTTGAGAGTAGTGGTGTTGAAATTATTTACACAACTAAAGCGCCTGTCGGGTTCGAATCCACTAACTACAACTCGTAAGTCGAGGCCGATATCACTGGGACAGCACTTACTAGTAGATTACCACAGCACAGCACTTACTAGTAGATTACTAGCAGGTAGTCTTTCAAACTAGTTTCTAGTATAGATGGAGATTCTGTTATTTTAACGAGTGTTTCTAAGAATTGGCCACAAAAGACATAAAGCCACATAAAGGTATCCACCTAAACATTATAAATTTAACATAATACATTGTCAAGATTAGTCCTTCTAAACTTCGACCTTTATACAAAATATGAATAAAACATAATACATTACAATCCAGCCCAATAAACATCCCACGCAAATTGAGATTTATTCCCACAATGAACAAAATATAATTTCAAACACAACGTAATAAGGATTAGGGGTCCGTAAATACGTAAAATGTGCCTATTTTACACTGTTTCAGTTGAGTCACACCCTTCGGAAAGTAATCCACGGTAATGCCACCAAAACGTCGGTGGAAGTAAAGGGTTCCGTGTAACTTAATTCCAATAAAACTGAAAACGTGCGACGAATAGGGATCTGGGGCTGTTGAGTGTGGATCTATTCTTTTGAAGACAGGACAGCGTTTTAAATCCTTTGTCTTGGAGAAGGGTTCAATCAGATAATCTCGCTGGAACAATGTTATGGGAAATTAGAAGTTCAAATTGGGATATCTAATTTTTCGTCGATGACTTATAATAAGGCCGATTTAACGCGATTGAAACTTTTTCAGTTCATTATATAATTTTATCTACTTAATAATAAAATAAAATCGATGCCAGTTACCATTATTTCAACACTCCGGAAATCCGTCAGACGAACCTACGAATCACTTATAATCTAACTATCTTAAAATAATAATACCTAAGTAGGTACATGTACAGTGGCCTCCAAAAGTCCATAGGCATTCTCACAAAGTAATAGTTTGACGTTTAGTTTGACTTACGACCTTCTAATTTCAAGAATAGTCACATGTGTCGTCATTGTCGTCAACAAGTGATTGTACTTCATAATTTCAACTTCACAACACAAGTCACAATGGCCTAGCGGCTAAGCGCCTGCAGATAGATGCGTGACTCGGTAAGCCATGAGTTCGAATCTCACGCCGACCATACAGACTTTTTGTAAGTTTTTACTCGATTGGAAGAAATGAGACAGGAATACAATATTCTTTATCTTGTTCGCTTTGTTCACACATTTCGTAAAGTTAACATGAGGCCTAAAAGATAAATAATTAGTGTTTATTATTGGATTTATAAATGCAAAGTTTTAATATTATATTAAATAAATATTATTATATTATATTAAAATGTATTATGTTTTGTATTTTGTTATAGCTGCCTAATATAACTTTTTTTTTTGTTTTAGGAGAATACTGTAAATCTCTGGATCAAAAGATACGAGGAAGAGGGTGGCCTTGCTAGTCGGCAGCGAAGTGGAAGGCCAGCGCTTATTAGCGAGGCACAGCGACGACATGAATTTAATGGATTCACACCAACGAGACACTTTGCCGAAATATTCGACACCTCATCGCAAACTGTTCGCCGTGCCCTCCACGCTGAAGGTTTGCATCACAGAAGACCAGCTAAGAAGCCCTTGTTAACAGGAATGCATAAACAAGAACGATTACGTTTCGCACGGGATTATTTAGATTTTGACTGGAATACTACCATATTTTCAGATGAAAAGACATTTAAATCCAGTCAAAAGGGTAGGCTTCATTTATGGCGCAAGGATAACACTCGGTGGTGTGATAAAAACGTAATCGACGAGAACTGGCTTTTATGTAGGGTCCATGCGCAAACGTCTACTTGACTGCATAGAAAATAATGGAGGTTATACAAAATATTAATACCTAGGTAAATGTTTTGGTTTTTGTAATTAGACAGGGTAACTAAATATTTAGTTATATTAACAGATTCGTAAATATCTAATGACGTTAAATAATTGAGGTTTAGTTTCAATCTTCTTTTCGTTAAGAAAATGAACACTTAAGCTATTACCTCAATACATTTAAGTACTGTGACGTTACATAAAAAAAAAACATGTTCTTAAAGATAATCATATATTGCTTTTCAATAAAGTCTACTGAATACCGATACCTATAATAAGTGGGTATCAACAATTATATTTGTGTTATTAGAACATCCTTTCCTTGTTATGTTATTATGAATTGACTAAGTGGGTAGATACAACAAAAAATCTTATGAACGGTTACAGAACTTCTTTTATCTAATTAGGAATGTGACGTCACAATTCTTATCATCAAAATTGTTAATTTATAAATAAATAAAACGAATAAACATTTTTGTTATCATTTAGCACGACTATTTTATTTCCACCTTCCAAAACCGAAAAAAATAATTTAAAATCACATAAATACTTAAATAATAATACAATAATTAATATTTGCTTCTTATAAAAAATGATAATAAGCATGAATACATTGTAAATAAACATAAACCTAATAAGTTTTCACTTAACATTATTATGGTTTCAAAGAAAACAAAAAACAGCTAACAATAATTGTCAGCTGTTTTTTGTTTTCTTTGAAACCATAATAAAGGTCTGAGTTCGAATCTAAATTATAATAATTATAATTTAGATTCGAACTCGAATCTAAATTATAATTATTATAATTTAGATTCGAACTCAGACCTTATTGATCGTGAACCTGTTGCTTAGCGCAAATAGCTAGCAGCACATGTAAGATTCTTGCGAATTTTAGCAATCCTATGGTAAGAACAGACGCGTAAGTATTGTAAATGCAATAGAAATATCATGCTATTTCGAGTATTGCGACGACAGTTTATTAGTGTGTGTTATCTGTGGAATGTTGAGACATCACTCGCACACGCACTGACTGTATCGCGCTCATACTGTTCATGGCAATGTGAGCTTTAGCGTGCGTAAGGACTTCTGAGCGTTTACTGTACATATATAAAAAAAGAGGAAAGAATAGTATAAAAAATCCGTCCGCATTGTTGTCAACAGGAAAAGTGCTCAAAAGGCTGGCAACATTGCCACTTTGTATGGCAATTACTTATAATTAATTTAATAAAGTCTGTGGCAATAGCTCGATTTTAAAGGATTGCAATTTATTGGCAACGATCTGTAGGTAGTAAAAGCTTTATAGACTGCGATGATAATACATCAGAAATCTGTATAAGTGAATATCAGAAAAATGAGCAGGTAAATTAATTATTCGCTACTTTCAGCAGAATGAACTTTCCGAGCTGATAACTTTGATTAATTATTATCTGGAACATTGAAATATATATCCTCATTATTTTAAACTACCGTAGTAGCCTGGAGTCTGGATTTGTGGGGAAAGGACGGCGAAATGTGGGTGTACACCTCTGCCTAATCCTTTGGAGAATATGTTGTGATTTTATTCTATTCTATGTTATGTTATTTTAAATTAAATCAATTCAAAGATAATTTAAACGATTCAAATGACAAAAAAACCAAGCCAAGGAAAGTCATTTCATTTCAGTGTTCAAGCAAAAGTAGCATAACCCATAACATATTCCCACAGCGTGCCAACCAAATGACAAACAAAACACAAAAAAGTGCAACATATTTGGAAGAAAATGCCGAAATATCGCATGATAGGTCTCGACTGAACCCAGTAGGGATGCAGTAATGAAATGCTAGGGAACGTGTCCCCTCCCTAACTACGGGAACTGAATACTGATGTCATGGCATGCCTTCGCTACGAGTGCATGCCACTCGCTTCGCTGTCAACAAAAAGATACGATGGATATTTATTGTTGATGCTTGGGTTCCGTCAAAATGCTGAACGCAGCATACGTGATGTCTTAAACCGTAGGAAGGACGCCGAAAATTATTCACCGCTTACACATAAAAACTTTAGAGGAGATATTAACAAAATCTCTATCATGCTGTAAAGTTCGAGATGATGGAAAATGTATAAGCATAAACAGGCTTAAGTATATGCAGGCACATAGCAGACAAACTATGTAATCCTAGCAAATCTATAGATCTGGCGGAATCATGGTCTAAAGATTAGAAAACACGTTGAATTATGAGGATGAATGATGCAGCAAGAAAATCAATATGTGCTAAAACAGACATGCAAAGTTCTCGTTATTCTCCTTAAAACTGTAACAAACCTCTTTATGCTGCAGTTTTCTGGCTCAAAGCCAGACTCCATTCTGCTTAATGATGAAGAAACACGATTAGTATATTTATTTATTACGAAACTTTGCCAATGGCTTAGCATTGAATTGCTTAGTCTTGAACTCAGTTGCAATCCTAGAAGCTTAATTGAGGTAACGATGCATACAGCGGGTATCTGAATAAGTGGTCATATCTAAGGTTTCAGACCATGCCACTGAACCACTTTTTCCATGGGACCAACATCGTAAAGCATTCTGCATATAATGCAACTAGAAACAAGATACTATTATAGAATCAGAACGAAAAAATCATAATACACATGAAAAGAGTCTTAGAAGCTTAGGTGTCGATTTTGAAACGATGTTGTTTGGAAATCGATTTATTATTATAAGGCATCGTTCTTTTAAGTGTGAAGGCCGCGGGAATGCACTGGATGCGAGAAGCACAGAACCGGTCGAAGTGACGATGCTTGTGGGAGACCTCAGCATTGGACGTCTTTCGGCCGAAATGATGATGATGATGACCGTTCTAAAACTAGAGTCACGAAATTACAATCGGACTCTAATTTAGTTCCTTTGAAATAAATAAAATTACCCACAACAACAGAAGTAAGGGAAATACTACACATTTATACGACCATACTAACACTAAGTAAACTTGGCCTATGGGTGGGTGACCATCTTTACATACCGAGACGAGTTAAGCCATTGGTCCCGGCTGTCATTTGTGGATCTTGGACAGTCGTTACGGGTCGTCAGAAGACCGAAATTCTGACAACCAGTCTTACCAAGGGGTATCGTATTACCCAGTAACTGGGTTGTGGACGTCAGATAGGCAGTCGCTCCGTGTAAAATACTGGTATTCAGGTGCATCCGGTTAGACTGGAAGCCGACCCCGACATAGTTGGGAAAAGGCCAACACTAAGTAACTGTAGTATGTATGAATTCGGTAGCCTACTACTTATAAGCTCCATTAACTTACCCGGCTTCATCTGTACCCTAATAACTTTTAGAGACGATAAGGCACTAACAAGCTCTATTTTTTTATTCAATTCTGGTCCAGTAAAGTTCTTTCGATAGAACGAGTTTGTAAGTTAACAGGGACATCCCTATGTAAGCTTTTTGGAAACGATACTAAGAGGCTTACGTAAAATAAATATATAGTTAGCCCGTTTGGTTTTACGTTGTTAGGTACATTAGCTTTAATATATTCAGAATATTTTTTGGAAGGATTGGTTATTTCGTGTTGTTCTGAAGCTCGGTCATATCCCACTTTGTAACTTTCCAGACCATTGAAAAGACAGTTAAATTGGCACCTATTCTTACTAATGAGTACACAGCGAGTTCCTGCATCTACCTATGTTGCCTTCAACTTTATCTTAAAATTTAAAGTCACTTTTCATGTCTGTCAGCGTGTATGACCATGTTGTTCTTTTAAACTACACAACGGATTTTAATGTGGTTTTTAACATAATTTAGAGAATTTATTCCGAAAGTTATATGTGTATTAAATATATATTACAGTCAAACATACTTTATAATACCTTAATTTCAATGTTTTGTCAAGTCTAACCATGCGAAGCAAGGGCGGGTCACTACTCAAATATAAATGAAAGTTACTTGATGACTGTCTAATAACGAAACAACCCCGAAAATAGGCCGTGAGAAAAAAAGAAAATGCGGTACACTAACGAGGATTGACGGGACACTAAAGCGCATTCAGCAAATAAACGAGCGAACGAATTTACTTTTCTGGGTTCCACTTGTGGGTAAACGTTTGTACTGGCTGGTTTTAAAACAAGGTAACACCGAAATGTTTTTGCTATGAAAAGTCTTTGCTCCAGGCAAGAAAGAATTCGGTGCGAAGCAACATTCGTGTTTGCTTCAGTTACTGGCTAGAATTCGTTGAGAGTTGAGCTGTAACCATTATTTTTTGTGTTTCCTGTATGGACAAACTATGCGAATAATATAGCATATGTGATCACGTTGAAAAATGTGAACTGTGAAAAATGGTGTTGGTTTTCGGTACCACACAGTTTTGGTTTGGGAATTCTATTCAGTTCCATTTACGAAACTATTTTATGAAACCTGAGGGGCAGTTCCCATAATTTTAAGAACGTTCACGGTCTGATCTCAGTCTCAATTTATCAAAAATACGTCTAATTTCCTATATTTTTGACAAGTTCTTGATATTGATTATCGCTGAGACGAGATTGCGACACGAATTTGAACACTTTTAGGTACGAGAATTGGTTCAAAATCTAGAAGCGACCTCATTTCAGCGAATATCAATGTCAAAAACTTGTTTAATGTGTAGGTAAATTAGACGTATTAATAACTGATTAAGGGCGCATTTCACCAAACTTTTATACATAGAATAAGTCTTATACTGAGGATAAATTTTGACCTTTTGTCATTTTTTCTGTACTAGAACTGTCCAACGTCAATTTTATTCAACGGATAAAAAATATCTGACTTTATGTAAAATCAGCCTTAAAACATTACTCGTATATTAAAATGCGAACGTTTTGAAAAATACGGGAGTTGCCGCTCTCGGAAGTATCTTTTGGTTGACCAAGATAAACAAAGATAACCTGTAATTCCACTATTTTATGCTTATTCATGTAAGTACGCAATAGGAATAGAAGAACCATTTTGTTTTTTTTTTTCTAGTGCAAAATTCATAATGTTTACATACCCGTAGGAAAACAATTGCAATACTTTATATCAGTTACATTCCGTTAAGCCGCCCCATTTCAGTCCAGTGTCAGTCCGTTCCTTCAGTTAACTTACTGTACGGGGCATTTATCTTCAGAGGGATACAAAGGGCTGTCATAATAAAATATCCCACTTACGTAGCGGCCACGTGATATGGGTTGACATTATAATAACATACGTCTTCGTGCTAACCCTACTGCTGGGTTATGAAGCCCTTTTTTAAATTGTCTCATTTTTTCTTAAGACTTTTTAGAACAAGATGACTACGCGAAATTGAAAACAGCCTTGCGATTCTATAACCATCTCACCGTGAAAACTTGGGTGAAGAGAGCGTGGAGTGAGTCGCCAATAGTGGCAATCCTTAGTGTCAGCATGACTCACAGCTCACTCTAAGCTCACTTCACCTTAGTTATCACGGTGAGATTTTTCCAGAATCGACGGGCTGTACCCAAACTGGAGATATTATTATGTTAGTGCTGTCCTGAAACTTTAACGTGGATCTAGTCCACGTCCACGCAAATTAGTTATAAAGTGCTAGATATTCTAGTTTGGATGATATCCTACCTATCTATGTTGCTATGCGAAGGATAGGCTTCTAAATTTTTAAAATCGAATGTTTACTGATATCCCCTTACATACCATGGATGAGACATAGTTTTTTCCATAATTATAGATGACCAGCTGCGCCTCGCGGTTTCACCCACATAAGTCTCGATCCCGTGATGATATCGAGATACAAAGTCCTATTTCTAATCTTATGTCGTAATCCAGGTCATAGTCTACCCATTTGCCAGAGGAGGATGGCGAAGTTGCATGTACAATGGGACCCACTATTAGGAGTATCGTGCAGTACGGAAACTTATAACTAGTTGTAGAACTATATAAAACTAGCAAAAAAGCAAATGGGCAGCAAGTCGTAGAGGCTGGGAGAAAAAAGATATGCAATGTAAAAGATTATAACCTAAAACGAATCTAATAGTGCTTATTTAATAATATAATACAATATCTTGTTTATATATTATGTAGTTTCAAAAAGGTGATCAAACAGAATAGAAATATTTACCAACACTACCATCGTGTTTCTGTATCAGTCTCTCTGGCAAAATATAGGTACTTACCTACTCAAAATAAAAAATACGTCTGGGAGTTAGGAACTAGAAAATAGTGACTTGGTCAAAACGAGATATGAAAATGAAATTAATACTGTAAGCATAGACTAGATTGATATAGGATGAAACTATAATCATTTCCCATCTCAATGCACCGACTTCTACTCCTAATACGAAACGCGGTGCGTTTAATTACTGCATGATGACTTATTTTTATGTAAATAAAAGTCTTGTCTAACTTTTAATTCCCAACATCTAGTGACTCAATATTTTTTATATAATCCTCTTACAAACTCTTGATTATAGTAAATATGAACTTGCAAGTGAATGTTACTTGGTTAATTTATAAATAATGTGGGTCCAAACTCGCCATCCTCCTTTCATTCAAATCTGTTCAGCCGTTTTCGTCTCCGTTTTCTAGCGTGAAAGCGTAACAAACAAACATACAAAAAATCTAATCTTTTCTCTTTAAAATAATAGTTTATATGAGCGTGCAACTCGTCACTTGTCAATTACAGATGCCTTTTCAGAATCTAGACACCAGTTCTTGACACCAAAAGTTACTTTTCAATCCGACAGTGTAGCAAAAGTTTTTTTTAGAACGATTAGGCAGTTCTATCACAGCTTAAACGGCGTGTCGTGTTGACGTTTAACTTCGGCCATTACGACTTCAACGGCTCCTAATCGCATTTGTCCTCGTGAAGTCGTATCGAAGTCTTGAAGTCGTGAAAACTTCGAGGAAACGTGAACAGTTGAAAGATAATGATCGACCGAATCGCTCATTATAACTTTGTTTGCTCTGCCTGCACGTTGACACTTAATAAAATTCTGGTAAGTACGGTTTTGCTCGATGTTAGTGGATTTTTAAGAAACTGTTTGGTGCCAATTGTCATAAAAATGTATCCGTCATCATCATCGTTTTTGCCGTAAGTCGTCCACTGCTAGACATGGGCTTTCGGCAAGCAAGTTATAAACTATACTTACGTGGGTTTCTGAAGAAATATAAATAATAAAACGAAATAGAATCGTGAACAGTAGTAAGGTAAACAATAAATTTATTTATTTCAGGTAAATGACACCCATTGCCAAACATAATAGAATATAAAATAAATCAAATAATGACAAATAAAATCAGATAAAACTAAATAAGAACAAATTAAATAAATTTAAATTAAGCCAATGATGAAATATTTGAGATATTACTTACGTATATCATTTTTTATGGTAAACTCTAATTCATCGGGTCAGACCGGCTGTTGGCGTGGCGACGAATCTCTCGCAGATTAAAGCCCCGGATACACTAGGGAACATTTTGTCCCGCAACATGACGCGCAACACAAAATATACGTGACGCTGCAACGTTGCATAGTGTCCCGCAACATGACCCACAACATTTTACGTGACGCGGGACATTTTTCTTGCTCCCGCTCCGAGAGCGAGCGCACGGCGCGACATTCTCTCGGGACATTCACGTAGTTGCCGAGCGCCATGTTCCGCAACATGTTGCTCCATTTGTCCCCTAGTGTATCCGTGGCTTTAAGAGCGCGTTATGCGCGAAACCATCTATTCATTATGATAATTTCATGCATATTTTCTATACAAAATAATTTCTATGCACATTTGGTAGGCATCCCGCGACAGTTCAATATTTTTGTTTAAATATTTGTACCTCCGGGAGAAAATCTATTTTCCAACAAAAGACAAAATCATGCATAAAAGGCGAACAATGTTTTATATATTATAAGCAATTACAAAATTCCTTTCACAAAACTCTTTGCGGTGATAATATTAAACTCTGATGAGTCGCGAACAAACTCAACAACTCCAATTAAGCGTATTAGACAAGACTTAAATTAATTAGTGAAAACGAATCGGTCATAAATTAAGTAAAAGCGGATGTTTGAAATCCACCAAGTTGGGAATTTCTCGCTTTACACCGTCAGTTATTAAAACAAGCAATCTGCGGCTATCTTAATATTTCCGCGAAGCAGATATCATAAGAATTGTTGCAATCTGTAGAGTATAATTAGTTTTCTTTCAAGAGAGGCTTGTGACTAAGTAATTACAGCCGCACGGTTCAATCGATCAGGTTAAGCTACGCTTGCCGCGGTTGTTCCGTGGATGGGTAACCATCTTTACATACCAAGACCCCCCGTGCCTTGGAAAGAATGTTAAGCCGTTGGTTCTGGATTTCATTCGTGGATCTTTTACGTGTCGCCAGAAACCCGAAAGCGTGACAACCAGTCTTACCAAGGCGTATCGTATTACCCAATAACAGGGTTGTGTAGGTCAGACAGGCAGTCACTCCATGTAAAATACTAGTATTCAGCTGCATCCTGTTAGACTGGAAGCCGAACCCAACATGGTTGGCAAAATGCTAGGCAGGTGATGAAGATGAATTAGTTCTATATCTCTTGATTGTTTTGTTGCAGAAAATGTAAGAAAATACTTCAATTTATTATTGATCCGGAGAAGACATGAATAATGACCATTATTGGAGAAACGACTGCATTTCTAATTTATATCAATATAATTAATCTGTATTGAGTGAAAACTGATGTAATTTCGGGGTGGGCTCAAGAAATATAAGACTTAAAATTGCTCCGTTGAGACTGCAAAATGTGTTGGGGTTATCTCATGAAATTAAAAACAGTTCCTCTGTGTATGGTCCTAATCGAACTGCTCGCTGCTGATTCACGCTCTCACCACGGGATTTTATAAGAACAACCTTTACGTTCGAATACATCTAAAACTAGACTACCACTTAACAAAAGACCACACACATCCTAACCAACAAAACAAACACGATGTCATCTGATACTACCATATAATTCACCTTAAACACTTCTCATTACAATGCTATAAAGCCGTGTCAAGTCTAGCAATTTTCCAATTAACTATGCAGAAGCAACAAATTAGGCAAATGAGATGAGTCAGGGAGTCTAAAGCCGAGATCTCCAAACATCACTTATCCTGCCTACTTTGGCTGTATAGTATTTTGTCACTGTCACACAACTGTCAAACTACAGCCTTGCGATTCTCACCATCAACCATCTCACCGTGAAAACTTGGGTGAAGTGAGCGTGGAGTGAGTTGTCAATAGTGACAATCCCTAGCATCAGCATGACTCACAGCTCACTCTAAGCTCACTTCACCTTAGTTATCACGGTGAGATTTTTCCAGAATCGACCGGCAGTTGTAAGATAGAGATGGGATGATCATGTCTAACACCCGGTTTCTGATTTGAGAATTCAAAGTTGAGAGAATTGGTCAAACTAAACTGAAATAAAGTTTTATTATTATTGTTTTAGCACATCTATAATAATATTATAAAGAGGAAAGATTTGATTGTTTGTTTGTATTGAATAAGCTCCGAAACTACTGGACCGATTTGAAAAATTGTTTTACCATTAGAAGCCGACATTATCCCTGATGAACATAGGCTACTTTTTACCGCGGGAAAATGCTTCATGCCTACCGGAAAACGGGTAATAGGATTTAAACGGCGGGAATTCCGAATTCCACGCAAACGAAGTTGCGGGCGGATGCTAGTTCATACCTAATATTTATAATCTGCCTATTACGTTCCCACTGCTGGGAGACAGGTGTCCTCTCTGTGAGTGGGAGTGGGCCGTAATCGACCACGCGGGCCCAGTGCAGTTTGGCAGATGTCACAATATGTAATCGAATTTTCGGTTCACCATTCTTCTTTCACCATTTTGAGAGCAGTGGTGGTGAAATAATTACACAAAGTAAATCGCCTGTTTGGGTTCGAACCCATAACTCGTAAGTCGGAGCTGATACCACTGTGCCACTACTTTAGCACTACTTAAAGTGATTCCATCGATGAAGTCCGCGAAATTTCGAATTACTTAGGTTTTTTGCAAAAAAATGAATTTCACGGGTTTTCAATGTAAGTAACGTTAAAGTGAAGTTTGACAAGTTCTCAACATATCATCTGCCTAACCTTTTCCCAAGTATATTGCTTAAAGTCTAACCGGATACAGCTGCATACCAGTATTTTACATGGAGCGACTGCCTATCTGACCTCCACAACTCAGTTACTGGGTAATACGATACCCCTTGGTAAGACTGGTTGTCAGACTTTCGGGCTATTGACGACCCGTAACGGCTGTCAAAGATCCACGAATGACAGCCGGGACCAAGCAACGGCTTAACGTGCTTTCCGAGGCACGGAGGGGTCTTGGTATGTGAAGATGGTCACCCATCCACCGACCAACCGCGGCAAGCGTAACTTAACCTGATCGATCGACCCGTGCGGCTGTTATTACTTAGCCACAAGCCACTCAGCCCCTCAACATAAAATTCTCAAATCAGAAACCGGGTATTAGTCATAGTATCAGCAAACTAACGTTTATAGATCTCTGTCGTCATCTCGGTCTTCCCAACGATGACATTGCCCGCCAACTGAGTCAGCGATGAGAAATCTCGTGAACTGGAGAATGCTAATAAGGGTTTTATCTTACAGAGTTTATTAAAGGGTAGCTTGTAGGTGAGGTCACTAGAATTTATGCGTTGATTATCTCTAACGACGACATTTTTATATTACGCCTTCGTGCGATTTTTGTCCTTGATTACGGTTTTTTGTGCGACTGGGGTGGACTAAGTTGAATAAATGTTGTTAATTTGGGGGTTCTATTTTAGGTTCAACGTTTGGTCAAGGAATGTACCCAAGTCTATTCTGATTTGGTTTTACGTTTCTCCTGTTTTTATTCTGTGTTAAGACGCCGAAGTGGCCAAAAACAAAAGGATGCCTTGTATTTATTTGTATGTTTAGTGTAAATAGTTAGTTGCGTATATAATCATATTAATGTATACGACAGTATATCCTATCTTTGTAAATTTCAATGAAAAGACTATACAGGAAACTAAACAGCTGTGCGATTCTGTAACCATCTCACCGTGAAAGCTTGGGTGAAGTGAGCGTGGAGTGAGCTGTCATTCGCTTGGGATTAACACTATTAAGTGCTCACTTCACTTATGATTTCACGGTGAGATTTTTACAGAATCGACCGGCAGTAGTAAACCTAACAAGTCCAAAGAAGTTTTACGCTAAAATATTAAAATTCAGAAGTTACGATACTACATAATCCTTTTTAATGAAATTAAATGAAATTATTTTTTCTGTAAATAGAATACCGGAATAACTTTTACACATCATATAAAAAATAAGCTATAGACTGACCGCTTAACTGGGACGTTACCTGAGGTAGCAGCGCGGTGCGGGAGGGGTGTGGTGACGTGATGCGAGAGCTCAGTGATTCGTCAACTTGTGACAAATATCACCCCTCCCGCACCGCGCAGCTACCTCAAGTAACGTCTCAGTTAAGCGATCGGCCTTATAGATGGATTCGAAATTTCCTATCTGGCTATCCCTCAAACTCAAGGGTCAAAGACACTAGTCCAGACATAATATTGGTCAGATCACGTGAAGACAATGTAGATAAGTGCCTGAAATGGTCTTTTGAGGAAAGGACCAGACAGATTTGAGTGGACCAGTCCAGTCAATGCAAGCATTTGTCAGTAATCATGTAGCTCAACTCAGAACTTAAGGGAGCTCAAAATAAATAAACCAGTAACTTACAGAAACACCATTCACAAACTATCGAAACAATATCCAAAAATGTGTGAGCATTACAGCCACACAATAAATGCATAAGGAATATTTATAGTTTTATCGGGACTTTTATAGTGAATATGATTTAGTGACAAACGACTCTGAGGGGTTGTACGACGTCCGCCATTTTCGATTTTACGGCTCGATTCATATAACTTCTTGGCATCCTGAATTATTCTGATTTTCGGGTTAGCGATTTGTTTTACAAGACACGTGTCTTGTTAAATTTATTGTACGTGGTGTAGCAATTTTGTGCAGTGTGTGAAATTGTAGGTACAAACGCCAGCACATCAAGCTACCCGAAACTGTCAGATTTTCCCAATCATTCTTTGAACCTTATGCTTTACAGATAAAGTTTAACATCTATTAAATAAAGACAGATTGTAGTAGCTTGATGTGCTGGCGTCTGTACTTAAATAATTTTACACAGAAGTGTTAAACCTGCTACATAACATAAAATCACGCCTCTATTCCCCAAAGGTACAGGTAGAGGTGTACCTATAGACTAAAAAGCATACGTACCTACAACAGCCTTCTTCCATTTTCAGGTAGCCTAAGGATTGGGAGTATTGTGACCAATCCCAATGGATTGGGATTTGGGTTTGCATTAATTTGTTGTAAGAATACGGGAGTTGCCAGAAAATTTAAGAATGCTGCTGTAAATATGCTTTTTAGGGTTCCGCAGTCAACAAGGAACCCTTATAGTGTCGCCATGTTTGTCTGTCCGTCCGTCTGCCCGTCCGTCCGTCCATCCACAGCTTAGCTCAGAGACTCTTAGTACGAGTAGTAGAAAGCTGTAATATGGCATGGATATACATATTAATCACGCCGACAAAGTGGTAAAATAAAATCTTGAAAAAAATATTTTTTAGGGTGCCTCCTCTACACGTAAAGTGGGGATGTTTTGATTATTTCTCGGTTACCCCATGGTGTGTGGTATCGTTAGATAGGTCTTTCGATTCAGGAATCCATTTGTGAAATATTAAGCTTTAATATGATAATTTTTGTTAGAGTCAAGTGTCCCATACCAGCTAAGTGGTTGCTTTTGTGTATGTGAAAAATTCACGTCAGTAGTGTGTATAACGAAATTAAAAGGAAAACTGTCATAACTAAGTAGGCTTTACAAGTTTACGCGTAATAGTCGACCAACTTAAATTTACAGTTGCAATGTATGGGAGAACATGATTTTCAACTACAATATTAAGTTTGTTCTGGGGATAAATTCATTCCAACTACGGAACCCTTCATTGCGTGTGGTCCGACACGCACTTGGCCGGTTTTTATTTCACACTATCTACCAGTAAGACTGCGTCATGAGTATTTTCGCCTCCTGAAATATTAAATTGCCAATGAATAAATATTCGGCTTTTATAAATCAAATAAAGAAACGACAAGGAAATAAAAGACAGGGCCTGGAAATAAAGATTGTTGCTGCCTCATCTACAGAAAACATATGTCCAAAATCTTTCACACAAACTTGGCACATTATTCTAAAATGGCGAATACCTACTCAGGAAATCTGTCCTGAGCATACACATTCCCGCCATCTCACAAGGTGTTAGTGTCGGGTGGCCAAAAGAGTAGGTAAGCATGAATTTAAACGAAGTCCACATTATGCATGTTCTACCCGTTTCAACCTAGTTCTTACTAAGTCGAGGAGAATTTGGGTATTTCTTACTGTAATCTGGGTTGGCAAATGTAGCCTGTGGTGTCACACTAAGATATTTTGCTGAGGGTTATGTAAAAGCGGTAGAGAATAATGTGAGATGGGTATGTTCGTCTCAGGTAATTCAATGATTTGATTTCTTTAGCTCTTTGCAACCGGGAGTAAAAAAACTCGCAGAGATCAGTAAAAACTTAGCAACCACTTGGAAAGTATTCAGAGGTCCTGGAAAAAATGCTGAAAAAAATCTCATGCAAGCTGGTCTTCAGCAGTCAGACCTTCACATACGTGAGGTTCAGGAATAATTTGCTAGTCGCACGACCATGGTTATACGAGTATGTGTGCAGGCGCCGCGGCCGGGATTAAAAGACGCAACCATCCTTCATCCGGGTTTCAACAAACTGGCAGGACGAAACGTGCGAAGAGAATGCAAAACTATTTTTGTATATTTTATTAGTATTTGTTTAGTTTTTTAAGTGAATAAATGATGACGATTTTATGTATTCTTTTTGTCTCCTTTACTCTTTCACACGCTGTCTACATCTCTCTATCTAATGTCCTATCGCAGGTATGCTGGAAGAGATTTCTTAAGAAATAAGCATCACCTTTGTACCTATTTTTCTGTTCTGTTTTTTCTTGTCTGTTTATATATGTGTACATAAATGGTAAGAAAATAAAAAAATAGAGTCTCGATAATCACGATAATAAAGTTGTTTACATTTTTGCTCAGAATTTTGTAAAGTCGAAACTCACGATCAATTTAACTAAGTTAACATGTAAGTCATAAACGAAAGGGTTTCGTTTATGACTTACATGTCATCGTTGTATTGTTTATTTTCATCCTGTTGTTGCTATTAACCCTCTATAGCATAGTGTAGACTGTAGGCAACATACCTTATAAACGCCTCGAAATTTAAAATAATTGATTTCATAACGTAATCGCGCACTGTAACTCGTAGTCTATACTCTGAACTAACGAACTAGTACCAAAAAATACGACTAGACGGCGCTTCTTGTTACAAATTGAGATTTGTGTTAACTTACGACAGTCGGTATTTACGAAACGTGGCGGTTCACTGTTATTTAAAAAATATAAAAAAAATTGTTCTGCTCGTGTTTTGTGTATTATATTGATAAATTGGAGAGGTAAGTGTTTGAACTTTATTTTGTAACGTTATTTTTGAATACTTTTCACATTTTATTTTGTTTTGTTGGTAAAAATTATAGTTGCAATTTTTGTAATTTTGTTTCCAAATAATAAAAAATAATGAAAACCCAGAAATACGTGTATTTTTTTTTTGTAATCATCTCTAATACAAAAAATCAAATAAATCCCAACTTATGAGTGATAGAGGGTTAACTTTGTTGCTGTCATCATCAGCCTATAATATTCCCACTGCTGGGAAACAGGCCTCCTCTCTGTGAGAGGGAGTGCGTGTTGGTGGATGTCACATATCTCCGAATTTTTAGTTCTAGAACATTATTAACGTAACCTCACGATGTTTTTCGTCATCGTTTTGAGAGCAGTAGTGATGAAATAATTTAGACAAAGTAATGTGCCTACCTGGGTTCCAACCTACGACCTACGACTCGTAATTCGAGGCCGTTACCACTGGGCCACCACTGCTCTCGTTCGTGTTTGTTTGCTGTACGTAAGGCCAAATGCTCAATAAATCTTTACTTTTAGGGTTCCGTACCTCAAAAGGAAAAACGAAACCCTTATAAGTTACTTCGTTGTCCGTCTGGCTGTCTGTCGGAACGCGAAAGAATCAAGTTGAAATTAATACCAAATACTCAAGGCTGAAATTCCTTGAAGCTGTGAAAAAATCAAACTTCTAAGTCAGCGCAATCAAAAGATGCCAGCGTTTATGTTCCGTTTATGCCGCATATTTTGACACTCGCAAGGGAATCAAAACCTATAGGGTACTTTCCGTTGACCTAGAATCACGAAATTTGGCAAGAAGTATTATCATGTAGCATTAATAAAGGAAAAAACCCGAAAACCGTAAATTTGTAGTTACACACCAACAAGTTTGTACGGAGCCCTCGGTGCGCCAGACCGACTTGCACTTGACCGGTTTTTTTTTTTAATATAGATTTCCACTTTCCGCTATTTACCCTTTTTTTTTCACAAATAAATAAATTGCCATTAAGATTACTACCAGAAAAACCGACAGTACTAAATGCATGTCGGAGAACACTCTATATTATGTAGGTTCTGTAGAATATCACAGATTGTTCTTATACAGGTCGTTGTTATTAACACACAGGAGGATACTGATGGCAAACGACTTTTGTGCTACCCTTAGGTAGCCTTTTATGAAGCACAGGTGACCAAGGAGTGGCGTGCCAGGTATTTATTTACTTATATATTTACTAGTAGCGCCCCGCGGCTTCACCCGCATAAGTTTCGATGCCGTAAGAATACCGGAATAAAAAGTTACTTTTTTGTTAATTCTAGTTATAAACTATCTGTGTACCAAATTTCATTTAAATGCGTTCAGTAGTTTTTGCGTGAAAGAGTAACAAACATCCATCCATCTATCCTCACAAACACGATTATAATATTAGTAGGAATAAACTTTGTGCACCATAAAGGTACAAATGCGGACTTAGTGCCTTTGGCATTATCTACCAGTCAACCAAGGGTGGTGGAGAGATTACACGGCAGGAGTATTTATTGGGGTAAGAGAAACTTTAGTAAAAAGCGTCATAACTGTCTAGAAATAAAAAAGGTTTACACAAGTTCTACATACTCAGTACTTATTGTTTATGGTCACATGTATTATTTTCCAGTAACGAAAGATACGAGATTTGCTAATTGTAGACTAACCTACTTGTTCACAGTAATAATATGCACCTATTTATCATAGGTACATGAACCTTTTTTCCTCAGATCTTTAGGATAGAATTGAATAAGAACGTGGAAATCCCAATTTCTCATTAGCAAACAGGAAAAAGATAAAAATACAGGGTCTACATCAAAAAGATTCCAAAAGACAGGCATGCAACTACATAAAAGGCAAAGAAAATGAAGTATGTATCTAAGTGCCCTACTCTCTGCAGTTACATATCAAAACAGAGAATAAAAACGTACCAAAGAGTCGCATAAAGATAAAATTCACAAACAAGTGTGTCTTACCTCAAAAATTCTCTTTGGCATGAATTCTTTATGTTCGAAAAGCCAGGTTAGTAAAACGCGATGTAAGCCGCGGCTTTACTGTTCCCTTAACAGCCATTTTTGGGAGCTTGGGATCAACATAAAATAAAATTGAAGTATAATACAAAATAATACGCTGCATTACTACGGGAGTATTGCAGAGAGATTTCGTTGGAATCCTTTATAATAAAAACAGTACTTTAACAACAAAACTTCAAAATATTATTTTATGGCACCCAATTTTTAAGTTGGAAGATTTTTCCGACAATATCCTTCCAATTTTCAAATTGAAATATCGAATTTGCTGCAACTGCAATGGAATTGGGATTTGGGTTCGATTTTAGAATTTATTTTCTGCATCAAACTGCTTTTATTTCGTTGAAATATCATCTTTGAATAAATTGAAAACTGAAATGACAGAATAAACGTTTAAATAAAACATTTTAATGACTTTTCTTCCTATTTATTGTCAATTTCCTTTGCAACAGATAGGTACATCACAATAACGTTCTTATAGCTGCAACACCAAACGAAATAACCTCGCTCCCTTGGCGGGCGGGAAATAAAAGAAACAACACAGTTTTGTCTGTGGTTTTGTTGTCAATAACATCAGCAGGTGTCCCGAGAGAGGGGGTCATTCACCTCTGGACGCAGCTTGGCTGTGCTTAGAGCCGTTATTAGGAGCTGTGGTTAGGGGTAAACTTATGGGGATGTTCCGAAGTATATGGGGCTGTAAAAGTTGAACGCATGGTTGGTCTGCAGGTCATTTATACCTACATGTGTATCTAAACATTATACTATTTATTTGTCTTAATCTGGACCGATATTTCAACGGTTTTTTTTTTTGAGTCAACCTCTTAACGATAACCTTAGGTTATCATAGATTTTTTTTTGAGAAGGGATTAAGGTTTTGCTAAGTCTCCAATAACGAACCGACATTTACTTATTTTCTTTGGCAAGGCCGCCTCGGTATACTCAGATATTGCTTTTTTCAGGATTAACGTACAATACACATCGACAAAACAAAAGAAAGAAAAGCGCTTTCATCGGTCAAAGGAATCCAAAGAACTTATAAAACTGTCGATACGTCGTCAAAACATCAAGCGAACATTTTCCACGATACAAGATCAGCCGTTTTTCCCGAGATAATGAAATTCTGTCCGTTTATTTATAGGTATATCATAAAAACAAAGTCGCGGGACGGATGTCCCACCGGACCGAGGACATCAGCACAGGGACGACCTACCTGCAGCCGCCCTTAATAAATACTTTATACAGACTCCATGGACACATTTACTTTTTATGCTGGTTTATAAAGCCGTAAAGTGAAAAACAATGTTTTTTTTCGTAATTTTTGTGGTGACGAATTTTGGTGAGGAAAAGAAAATCTTTATTAATAAATTCTCAGGGACGGAGATTTGAAACTGCCACAAAATATATGCATAACAATGTCTTCATTTCTAGTTAAAAGATACTTCATATATTAATTAAAATAATTTTTATTAGAAAGAAATAGACGACAACACGAACTCTGCAAATCAAACACAACGTAAAAATAAATATTTTTTAAGCAATAACAAATACTGGTAGTTGGCGCTCTGTAGTCTCTGCCTAACCCATGGGAAAAGGCGTGAATTTATGTGAATATGTATGTAACAATGAAACTCTGTAAATCAAAAACAACGGTTGATTATGTAGGTAAAAAAAAATTAACTTGGGAGGCTAACTAACTACCTACTTCACATTATTCATAGAAAAAACTCGTCCTAAAAGTTAGGAAAGTAGTTCAAGAATTTTTATTTACAAAAATGTAAATACCTTTCCGACTACGACTACACTAAGTTTTGTTGACGAAAGTTTTGTTGTGAGCATTAAGAAATTCACAAACTAATATTCATCTTCTGTCCTTTTTATAATGAAATATAAAGAAAAAGATGCAATGAACTTAAATTTAGTTTAGTTTGTGTACAAGGGAATCGGCGCCATTGTTTTCATTTCTATCCTAATAATATTATTTTCCTAATTCTATTACATGAAGTAAATGAACAATAAGTACTATAAGCACATACCCGTCTTAAGATGATATCACACTATAGAAATATATCACACTAATATTATAAAGGCGAAAGTTTGTGTGTGTGTGTGTGTGTGTGTGTGTGTGTGTGTTTGTTACTTCTTCACGCTCAAACGGCTGGACCAATTTTGATGAAATTTGGCACACAGATAGTTTATAGCCAGGATTAACACATAGAATAGTTTTTATCCCGATATTCCCATGGTATCGAGACTTATGCGGGTGAAACTGCGGGGAGCAGCTAGACAAAAACATAAACAGAATTTTGTAACAAAGTATCTATTGTAGTACCTAGACGTACGTATCTGTTATACCATATGATAGTGATCTATTCCAGGGGCACAGACAATAGGTAAGTACTATATATAATCCATCTCTAATCTCGACTACCCTATGAGATCAGATTTGGCCATTAAGGACGTGCCATAGAGACATCAACGACTATCTTATAAACTCAATGACCATAGAGCTAACCTAACACTATTATTAATATCTATAACTGTCCCTAGCTAGACTAAACGTCAATTTCAATGACAAACAGCTAAAGAACACGACATGCATTGCCAATAAATTAATTAACTCCACTATCCTTCGGAACAAAATACACGCTACAGTTGTTGACCAAAACACTGCTGCAGTTTCCACATCACGTAATGAATGAATATGATCAAAGTCAATCATTAATTACGATAATGAATTTGATAGTCGCACAGCTGAAATCCACCGGTCCATCGGACGTGGATAATTAATTAATTGACAATACCAAGGGAGCCTAGGGGAAGGTCCATTCCGCTTTTATAACCAGTGAAGTTTAGTTTGCGTGAATATTGATAATTATCTGCCTATATTAGTCGTCGGGCGCACGCACACAGTTGGAACTGTCCTTTGTGCAGTATTTTTCGGGGTTCTGCGGGTGCGGGACCGATAGCAAAATATTTGGGTACTTTGTGAAACAAAAAAAAAGTGGCGTCTAAAAATATAACCATAGATTTACATAAAAATACAGGATTTGTTGAGAACACCTCGATAAATCTGCTGTAGCTGTCAACATTGACAACATATAGAAAAAAATAAACATTTAAAATAAATTTGAAATTGACAGATGTAAACGAACGACAAGCGTACTACGGCGTGTTTCTCAAATTCGTGACGTCCAGGTTGGCATGGGCCTGCAGTGCGATTCTGCAACCATCTCACCGTGAAAACTTAGGTGAAGTGAGCGTGGAGTGAGCTATCAGTGTCATCCCACCTGATACTAGGGATTGGCCAAGCATACATTTACAATTATAATCGAGAGTTTAATACCCAATAGTTTTATGCTAATTCTAATCATTTTATATAATTTCAAAGCTAGTATTTTAGCTGTAAAAACCTTACTATTTTGAGGGTGCCTGGCTGACGGACCATAGAATTTAATCCCACGTAGCTTGTGTGACGTGATCACTTCACCCGATTCACGAAATGTCGTGAATCCAGGGATCCAGCAAAAAAATAGGCGTCAATATAACTAAGCAAACATTTACAATCATAATCGAGACTTTAATAATATTTTTTATGCTAATTCTATTGATCATTTTATATAATTTCAAAGCTAATATTTCTTATTTTATGGGGTTTTAAAATAAAATATCAAAACAAGAAAAAAAAGAAGAAACAACAGAAACAGTCAGAATCTCAATGATGTTTTTTTTTTTTTCCTAGACCATAGATCCGATTCACGACATTTAAGTCTGTAAGTAAGTCTTCAGATGAGTCGTCAGAAGTCCGAAAGTCTGAGAGCCAGTCTTAACAAGGGGTTTCGTATTACCCAGTAACTGGGTTGTAGAAGTCAGATAGGCAATCGCTCCATGTAAAATACTGGTATTCAGCTGCATCTGGCTAGACTGGAAACCGACCCCAACAAATTCGGGAAAAGGCTATGCAGATGATGATGACTCATAACATTATAAATCTGGTAAATAAAAAAATAAAAATCAAGCTGAGCTGAGTCCACGTGAAAAAAGATTGTTGTTGCAGTTATCTTGTAAAACTGTGATTGCCAATCGTGGACACGTAACGCATCGTATTTCTTCTATGGCATTTAGTAAGAGTAAAAGTAGCACGAACGACTACAAAATGAAGTACTGAATGTAAGCTTTCATATAAAATATATTTGGACTCTTTTGTTTGAACTTTTGACCAATACCTATACTTTAATTGAAAACACAAGTCAGATACTAATCCAACTTGTAATTATAATATCCATTATGGAATTAAACAGTAAAGTGTTTATTTTGCTTACATTTGAATTATTATCGATCTCTGTCTGAAATGCAAGCCATTATTATTAGCGTTAGAAGTGATTCTAGATTTATTGTTACCTTTATCATCTTGTAATATAATGTCTGTTGTAACCATAATAATTTTTACTCTAATTTTTTTTTTTTTGTACTGTCCATGTCGAAATATTGTTAAGCACCTAAGGGTACTTATGAAAGTCATAATTTTTGGCAAAAAAGGCAGCTCATGGGCCCAGCATAAACCTATCAGCTATAGATTTATTTTTCACAAAAGAATCGTCAAAAAAAAATTAAAACTATTTTTGTCCTCGACTGTACAAACCCGGTGGTTTTTTGAGATAAAATTAATGTTTTGTTACAGTAATTGCCGGTTATAAGCAGTACGTTGACATGCATTAGAACTCTATTGTAATCAGGCCAAGCTCCATACAAAAATGCATGTGTACAAAAATAATAGGTAGTAAATAAAAATAAAAATAAAAAAAAGAATGTTATACATATAACGTGCATTCTTAGTACGTGGGCGGACTGTTCATGTATTACGTAAGACGAATTTGGGGAGGGGGGGAGTCCAAACAAGTCTTATTTCTTCTTACATGGGGGTGGGAGGGGTCTAAATTATTCTAGATACTAATCTTACGTAAGATTCAAAAGGGGGAGGGGTTCATTCAAGTCTTATTTTTTCTTCTGTAGGGGGGAGCGAGGTCAGAAATTAGTTGAAATTGACGAACAGCCCCTAGACGCGAACATCCACAACAATAACGTCACGTTAGAAATTATACTTCGTTGCTTCGTCCTTCGAGATTAAGATAACAATGTAGTAATACGTCTAGGGTATCGCCTTTCATCCACTAAGTTTGAATATTTTTTTTTTTTTTTTTTTTTTTTTTTTTTTTTTTTTTTTTTTTTTTTTTTTTTTTTTTGTCGGTACTTTGTCTTCCTGATAGTTATGCCTGTACCGCCACTCATTCGCGTTTTAGTGCGTCGCCGATCACCACGTTATTTTCTTCGTTTCATTTGAATTGTGCAAAAAGATGCCAAAACGTAGTCACAAAAACGACGACAGTGATTATTTAAGAAAGAAGATTCGAAAACTCGAAAGGAAACTTAATAAACGCGACAGAAGGTCGCGTGTTCGAAGTTGTTCCGAGAGTAGTAAGCTCGTCGACGAATATTATTATGTCGCCGGTACTATCGGACCATGAAGGTAAGCTGAAGTGTTATTTTTACAAACGGAAGATATTGTGAATAGTTTTTCGGACTATATCCGTATCATAATCTGACATGATGTCATATTATCTTAAATAGTGTTGTGTACATCTTATGGGGATGTTACCTTCACATAATTTTGGATTCCCAATTCATTGGGTATATACTACTAGTGATTGTGTACATTTGAAAGGAATGTTGCCTTCACTTTAGTTAATGACCTACTTAATAATAATTGCATTTTATATCCGTACGGACTAAAACATAGTGTTGTGGGTAGTTTTAAGGACTATCGCCGCTCTAAAACCACTAGTTGTATACTAGGAACATTGGTAGTTGTGATCATATCCACGTACCTACATAACAAAATGTTATCACTCGATTTCGTAATTCTGAATATCGGTATGGATTATAAACTTGGTGTTGTGGATAGTTTTGAGGACTATCACCGCGCTATTTTCTATCCGATACCTACATTTGGTACATTTTCTATTCCAGCTGAAATGGAAGTTCAAGGTGATGTCGCGTCATCTCCGATTATTGACTCAGATGAGCCACAACCGGGTACGTCCACCTCGACGATACATGATGTTCCTGCTACAGAAGCAGTACAGGCAGGGGAATCGGAACTACCTGTTGAAGTAACGCTTCCTGAGCTGGACGAAGAGATTCTGAATCTCTTGGGCGAAACTCCATCAAAGGATAAAAAATATGGACCAGACATTAGATGCGAGTTATCTGCTCGCTGGGAACACATCGCAACAACAGGCTTGACCAAGGATGCCAGAAAGGAGCTGCTTGATAAGCATCTGGTTCCAAAAAACTACACAAAGATTGATGCACCCAAGTTAAATCCAGAGATAAAGGCCGCCTTATCGGAGATGCTAATAAAAAAAGACAAAGCTTTAGAGAATAAGCAGGTGCAGGTCGCAGCAAGTATATCTTGTATAAGTGAAGCCCTAAGCATACTCTTTTCTGCAGGTTATAAAGATCAGTCGGTAATAAAATTACTGATCGAAGCCGGTCGACTGATGTGTGACTCACAACACAGCGAGTCCATGACACGGCGCAGTTTTATATGTTCTACAATCAAGAAAGATATAAAAGATCAACTGTTCAATACAGAAATCGATAAGTTTCTATTTGGCGAACATCTGACCGATACTCTAAAAGCTGCAAAAGCTATATCAAAATCAGGCGCTGAGATTAAAATAAACACACAGGTTCGAAGACCTGCACCAGCGCAGAGACCGAGACAGGCCCCTGTCCAGACTTTAAACCAGACGCCTCCGTTCCCGACAGCGCGGCAAGCGGGAACAGCGAGGAGAACAGCGCCGGCGCCGCGCCCGCGACCGGTGCAGCAGCAGCCGCGACAGCAGCCGCGCTTGCAGCAGCGCCAAGCCCCGCGGCGCTAGACCTGGTACGTTTTGCAGGTCGGTTATCCTACTTTTATGATCAATGGCAATTGATAACTAATGACCTCGTTGTATTATCGTGGATAAGAGGTTACAAGATACCGTTTACTAAACCTGTCTATCAGTTACACGAACCAAGTTTACCTGCATTAACTTCATGTGAGTCCTTTAAATACAAGGTGGCCATCACTGACCTTCTAAACAGTGGTGCTATTTCACATTGTGAACCATGTGAAGGACAGTTTCTTTCTAGTTATTTCCTGATTAAAAAACCCAATGGCAAAAACAGATTTATTTTAAACTTAAAGTCTCTAAACAAGTACATCGTAACAGAACATTTCAAAATTGAAGATCTAAGAACAACATTAAAATTAGTATCAAGAAACAGTTTCATGGCCACCTTTGATTTAAAGGATGCGTATTTTCTAGTACCTATACACCCGACGTATAGAAAGTACCTACGATTTAGGTACGAGGGTCAAATTTACCAATTCAATGTTTTGCCGTTTGGTTTAAACACAGCTCCATTTGTGTTCACAAAGCTATTAAAACCGGTAATTTGTTTACTGAGATCATTAGGTTATCTGTCATCTATCTACTTAGATGACATTTGTATCATTTCTAATAATTATCAAGATTGCTTAGATAATATTTTACAGACAAAACATATTTTAGAGTCCTTAGGATTCATAATTAACATTAAAAAAAGTTGTATGATTCCGAGTAATATTTGCAAATACCTTGGTTTTGTGATAGATACAAAAGAATTTCATGTTAGCCTTCCTAAGGAAAAACGAAATCTAATTAAACAAGAGTTACAATCGTTTCAATTGAAATCTCGTTGAAAAATAAGACAGTTTGCTCGCTTGGTAGGCCTCCTCACTTCGTCCTGCCCCGCGATTCAGTACGGTTGGCTTTACACCAAGCAGATGGAAAGATGCAAATAAAAACCTTGCATTGTGTAAAACGAGTAATTATGATAGCCACATGTCTTTACCACAGTATTTGCAGGACGATTTTTCCTGGTGGTTAAAATCTATTGATACCGCAGTGAATCCTATTAGACGGGACAGCTACTGTCTAGAAATATTTTCAGACGCTAGCAAAAAAGGGTGGGGGGCAGCATGCGGTGCGGAGACCGCCAGTGGCCAGTGGAGTAACACAGAGTCTAACAAACATATTAACTGTCTAGAACTCCTGGCTGCTTTCTTGGGCTTACAAACATTCGCAAAAGGATTAAAAAATTGTCAGGTGTTACTACGCGTTGACAACACAACTGCTATTTCGTATATCAACCGTATGGGTGGAGTAAGATTTCCACATTTAACTGAAATCACAAAATCTTTGTGGCAGTGGTGTGAAGCTCGTGGTATATTTGTATTCGCTTCATACATAAGCTCGGAAGATAACGAAATAGCAGATGCTGAGTCTAGAAAATCTCACCCCGATACCGAATGGGAGATTAAAGATCATGCTTTTGAAAAGATTGTGAGAGCCTTTGGGCAACCAAAAATTGATCTTTTCGCATCAAGGTTGAATAACAAATGTGTTAAGTACGTCTCATGGAATAGAGACCCAGGAGCATGCGCTGTGAATGCTTTTACTTTAAATTGGTCAAATCTTTGTTTCTACGCATTTCCTCCTTTTGCGGTTATATTAAAAGTATTAAGAAAACTTATATACGACCAGGCGGAGGGTATTGTTGTGGTTCCATTTTGGCCCACGCAACCCTGGTTTCCACTTTATCAAAAACTTCTCTGTTCAGAATTAGTTCAGTTTAGACCCTCTGATAAAGTGTTATTGTCTATTTCCAACAGTGTCCCCAAGCTCACGTTGATTGCAGGGAAGTTATCAGGACGGCGTTACGAAACAGAGGAGTACCACCATCATCTTTAGATATTATGATAGCTTCTTTATCTGAAAGGTCAATAAAACAATATGACGTTGCCATTCGACGTTGGGTAAACTTTTGTAAGACTCACAATATCAAAATACATGAGGCGTCAATTCCGATGATTATGTATTTTCTCACTGAGTTATTTCATTCCGGCTTACAATACGGATCTTTAAACAGTCATCGCTCCGCTCTGTCTTTGATCTTAGGATCGAGAGTAGGGTCTGATGATCGCGTTGCTAGGCTATTCAAAGGTTTTTACAGACTTCGTCCTCCAGCCCCAAAATATAATATCACTTGGGACCCGTCAATAGTTTTAGAATTCTTATCAAAATGGTACCCAAATAATAATTTAAGTTTCGAACATTTAACCAAAAAAGGCCGTAACTTTGCTCATACTTGTAACTGCACACAGGGTACAAACCATTAGCAAAATCAAATTAGAAAATATGAACGTCACTGATAATCTTATATTGATCAAGATAAACGATTTGTTAAAAACATCTCGACCTGGTTTATCTCAACCTTGTTTAAATATTCCATTTTACAAAGATCGACCGGAAATATGTCCCGCTGAGGCTCTTATAGAATATATTGATAGGACAAAACATTTGAGAAACAATGCCAATAGCCTTTTTATAAGTATTAAAAAACCACATAAATCAGTAACCACAAATACCATCAGTCGGTGGATAAAAGATATATTATCAATTAGCGGAATTGACACTTCAGTATTTTCTGCCCACTCCACCAGACACGCAGCCACCTCAGCTGCTCATAGAGCTGGTGTCAATATTGACACGATACGAAAAGCAGCTGGGTGGAGTGGTAGCTCCAATGTTTTCGCTAGATATTATCATAGAGACATTCAATGTGAACAAACTGATCAATTTGCCTTATCAATCCTAACCTCTGATCGATGTTAGATTTAATTACTTAAAATTAATAACTTAAATTTATCTACCCCTAATTAAAGAAAAACTACAATTTAATTACTTTATTACTTGTAAGGTTTGATTAATATACATGTACCTAAGTATAAAAATTCAGTGTTTTAATATTTCACCATCTTTCAAAATCTACATTGTTATCTTAATCTCGAAGGACGAAGCAACGAAGTATAATTGGAGATTAAACGAACTTACCTGAAGTGAAGTTCTATCCAAATTATACGAGTTGCTTCGTCCGAAGAGATTAGTTCCCTCCCAACCCTATGAACCCCATACCTAAAGTGAAATATTAAAAAAGGTTCCAGGCTTTCAACTAAATGAGTGGCGGTACAGGCATAACTATCAGGAAGACAAAGTACCGACAAAAAAAAAAAAAAAAAAAAAAAAATATTCAAACTTAGTGGATGAAAGGCGATACCCTAGACGTATTACTACATTGTTATCTTAATCTCTTCGGACGAAGCAACTCGTATAATTTGGATAGAACTTCACTTCAGGTAAGTTCGTTTAATCTCCAATTATAAAAGCGCACGATGTTGAAGCTATAAATGGCATGCAGTATAAAATTATATCATGTCATCGACAGTTTTGCATGTGTGCGTGCATCAGGCGACCGTTATAGCAAGATGGGGGTATCAGTAGACAAATACAAAAGGGTGGTCAGACGCAGGGGGCACGGGTCACTCCACTGTTAGCAATGAAGTTTGTTCTGCGTGACCAATCGACGCACGTGGCGCACTCAAAATATTAGCACCAATTTGAGGGTTTGAATTTATGTATAGATCTATGGCTAAGTTTGGGGCTCTTAATGGTTGTAAAAGGGTCGCAATTTTCATCAATTCTGTGACAATTTCAATTGTTCAACATGCAGCTTACGCGGGTTATTTTTCAAATTATTTTGGTGCGTTTTTGTGATTAGGTACTACTTTTAGTTTAAGGCTGGTTTTATAGTCACGCCGCTAAACGCGCCGCTGGACAGCGGTGCACTGTGAAACGAGATTAGTACCGCGCGTTCCGCTGCTGTGAGACAGTCGTGTACGCTATGAACGTTAATGCGGTTAGAGTACTGGCTATTTACTTTTTATGGAAAAGAAGGCAACAGCGACTTCGAAGGACTTCCTCAATTACCCATCGATGTAATTAATTATGTAAACAAATATCTTACGGCGCGTCTCAACGGCGTCACACTAAAACGCATACTGGCTGGACCTAAGGCGCACGAGCGGCGCGCGTTTACTGAACAACAGCGCTGCTCAAGCGCTCGACTTTGAAACGCAACTACAAACGGCGCTGTCGAAACGCGTAACAATAAAACCAGACTAAAATATCAAAATATTGTGTTGTTATTGTCTTGTGGCACTATTATCAAAATATGTTTTTGACTACAGAGTCAAAAATCATTAAGTATCATCATCATTACAGCCCTAAGACGTCCACTGCTGGACAATAGCCTCCCAAGCGTGACCACATGGACTGGTCTTACTCGTATGTTTCTCGCATTCAGTGGGTACAGTCACAAATACACACATCGTTCGTAATTTATATACTTAATTACATTTATTTACACTCACCTTCTTAAATGTGGTTTTACGTATAAACCAGGGCTGAGCAGACTCATTTAATAGGTGTCTTGCCTATTCCATATTCAAATGACCTAAGTATCAAATTCAACTGTTTATTACCCTCGATATCTTGAAATTCAACGAAAATTTTTCTGTTCCACGAAAAACAAAACACCAACTCTACGCCTTCAACGGTTCTTCCTGACGTCACGAGACAGCGCAGTGTTGGGTTTCAAAGAAGTAAACAAGCGACACGAGTAGTTACATTCAGACTACAATTTAGTTACATTTCTCGTCTAACTACTACAGTATATACCGCTGCTGTTGAATACAATTTAGAACACTGTTGTTTCATTGATCAATGCTTTTAATGTAATATTTGGTTTACAAGCGCTTAGGAAATGCTTAGCATTAAAAAGTTACACTTCAGATATTTATCAGGTAAAAAAAAATGAACCCTACTTTAGTAACACTGATACACTGATGTCCTGTAAGTACACGTACGCACGACGTAAAAATATCGCGGCGGATTTTTTCGTGCATTGCATTTTGAACTGCGTCGAAAAACACACTATTAAATTTTCAAGTCTCGGCGCTAAGCAACGCGTTAAAAATCCAATCCCAGTTACCGCAGGAAAAAATCGCACATGTGCACTTAAAATGCTAGGTTAGTTTATATACATACCTGTATTTCACCCTTACCCTCATGATTAATGCACATGTCACTTTAACACACACAAAAACCCACAGAAATGAAAAATAAGCAACCTTTCTCATACTGAAATAATTTTCCATTAACTTTCCACGGGTAGAACAATCACCCCCTCTCCAGATTTATAATAGCACACATCCATTATCTGACCGTAACGTTCATTAAGTAAGGTACAATTTTGTTTCACAGGCCTCCAACCAGAAACTTGTTCGAGAAAATTGAAAATAATTGTATTTCTTACGAGTAATTTGAAAATTATATTAGAACATAGGTTTTTTTATGTATATTCTTTTAGTTTATCTTATTAAATTACACCTAGGTATTAGGTACAAAAGTGGCAAAAGACAAAATATCGACGAACAAAATTAATACGACAGTACCTCGTCCCACCCCAATTTACTTAATAATCGCAATAAAAAACATCGCTTAAGATAATCGCGACCAAAAGAAACGTCATAAATAACGTTAACAAAAACGGCTCAACGCACAGCACTAGCTATTGTAGAAAAAAAAAAAGAATAATGTTTGCTTGAACACGGATCTCGGAGATGAGAATTCTCTTCGTAGATGATATCTGTAGGAGTTACAAATCATACCATTGTCTAAGGGAAGCCCCTCATGGGGTGGGGCTTTTTCCACACCATAAAATTAAATATTGCTTTTAAAATTGTATAATGTTATTACGAGGTGCGTAATTTTAATGTCGGACAAGGTAGTTTATTTTTGGAGTATTGTTGTGTTTAAATATTAATAGTTATTGAGAAAAATAAAATTATAATGATTAATGTTTTCATTACCTAATGACAACAGAAAATTGAGAAAACCATGTTATATTTTAATAGCTTTAAAAAAAATAGTGTTCAATAATACACATTTCCATGCCTATTTATACTGTTTGTTTATAGAAGGATAACAAAACAAACCAAATACGACCTGAAAATCTACAAAAACGCAAACATCTCTTTGCTGCCAAATTAGCGTCAGAACAACAACGATTTCATTTTCTCTCCCAAAAACTCCTGCACAATTACTAATAGCAATAACGCACACCTCCGGCAAGCAGACGTTTTCCATTAGGCGAACAGGGTGAACACTTTATAGGCACTAATAACTTCGTCTTCTAACGCACCATAAGTGCTTACAATGCATTTCAGCGCTGCTAGTCGGGTATTCAAAGTTCTAACATACCGCATCCCGTGTTACGCTAAAATGGCTGGTTATTTAGCATGTTTAGTGGCGAATGCACTGTGCACACACACTGAGACGTGTTCGGTTGCTAGAAGAAAAACCTTTCACTCGTGTGTCTGGTGAACCGCAGTAGTTTAAGAAGACACTGTTGTGTTGGGTACTTTATGATTCTTATAGCAATATTGAAAGACAAAATAATTAAATTACAAGTTTGATACCTACCTCCGGCGAGGTAATTGCGTAACACTATCAGTAGCAATGGCTTTTATTTTGATAGTTCAACAACACTCATTGCGTTATTTACGTTGTTGAGCAGAAAAATAATTGGTGCGCATGAAGCAATGGATTAACAATATCCTGCAAAATGATTCAGATTGAGAGAAAACTCCTTTGGAGTGAAGTTTTGGAAAAATATTTGGACTTAATAACTTCACACTTACTCGTACTTACTTACGTTACACTTACTTTAGGCTGAACCAGTTTTAGTTAAAATTTAAATAGCACATTCGATTGATTTATTATAAGAAGCCACTAAAAAAATCTTTGGACAAACTCAACATAATGCAAAAACCAGTCTACATCTTTTCTCCCATTTTTCAATGTCCCTAAAAACTGAAACTTCTGAACACAACAAACGTATCTTACACAAAACGGCAATACAATAAAGCATTCCTCCCTTCTGTGGCTCAGCTGTGTGGCCAAAGCGAGAGTGAATGTGACCATTTGCGTACAGCCCTAACACTTGGCCAGTCTTAAGTAACTGATGTTTGCCAACCCTGACTGCGGTGTGTTATGTTTGTGTAAAGAATGTTTGACTTGTAATATTGCATACAAAGCATGGGTTGCGATATTTCAGTGTGATTTGTAGGTAATTATATTTTTTCCTACTGATACTGTTAGGATTGGTTGATGACCTGGGATTTTTAGAGGCATTGTTAAAAATATTAAAAAAGAAAAAAAAAAAAGAAAAAAAAAAATTGTTAAAAATGGATTGGTTCATACAAAATACAGAATTTCCTGTATTAATTGGATGTCTAATTTAAAGGGGGAAACATCAGGTTAGCCCGAGAAATTCAAATTTGCAGGTCAATGTCAATTCAATGGAGTGTTGAACAAAATATGATTCGCGACCATACAAAGTATGTATTTCCATTATGATAATAATCATTGCAATCATCAATACTATCAGCATCATTGGTTATAATGTTATAAACAATGATGATGATAATTATTTTTATTTATTATTGATATTTTATGAAAATAGTCATTCAAAAAACGTAAGAAAATTGAATTTCGCGGGGTACTCTGGCGGGGGAAGCCCCTTAAAGTATTTTAATGAATGCATAAGGGACATCTAACTAGTGCAGCTGTCTAATATATAACATACATTAGAAAGCTGCACTAGGTAACTTATCTAACATGCACAAATATGTTGATTTTTTTTTTTTACCATAACGCGGTCCTAGTCCCATAATATGTTAGTACAAATTGGGGTATTGTGGCTTTCTTATTCTTGACACTGCTTTTGAAAATTAAATCTAATGTATTCTCTATTTTTCTTGAACCCGCATGATTTATTGAGTAAAGTAGGTACTACTTTCAGCTAATTTATGCACTAGAATTTTTTAGTCCAGTCTCTTTGTGAGATTGATGGCTCTCAAAGGAATTTCTCTAAGTGGCAGACAATTTTTAGCAGAAAAGCACTTCAAAGCTGATGTACTTTAGACGCCACGATTTAGATTAAAAATTCCACTTAATTAAGCCCGAAACCTGATACTTAAAGCAAGGCTAAAATTACTGTTTGAAAACTTCATTGAGTGGGCCGAATACCTTTGAAATGAATGCCAGCCTCCTTATAAAGTTCATGGCTTGAAGGGTTTTGTTAGTTAATAAGTTAAAGTCAAAATTATGTATCGGACTTAAATAACTTGTTATCGAACTTAGCCATTTAGAAATTAGAAGTAGATCAATCAGTTTATTATCATCTCCTGTCAAAGGAATACTTAAAAGAAATAGAAAAGTAAGTAAAACCAACCCTAATAACAGCTGCACAGGTCGATCGATCAGGTTAAGCTACGCTTGCCGCGGTTGGTCTGTGGATGGGTGACCATCTGTACATACCGAGACCCCTCCGTGCCTCGGAAAGCACGTTAAGCCGTTGGTCCCGGCTGTCATTCGTAGATCTTTGACAGTCGTTACGGGTAGTCAGAAGCCCGAAAGTCTGACAACCAGTCTTACCTAGGGGTATCGTACTACCCAGTAACTGGGTTGTCGAGGTCAGATAGGCAGTCGCTCCATGTAAAATACGAGGGGTGATCCAAAAGTAATGATAACACTAGTTTACACGGTTTTCATACCCCAGCTGAAAGTTGTTATTTTATTTTGTGTTCAGGTAGAACTATCCAGAAAAAATAATAAAAAAATTCTGTCACGTCTGGTTTAAAAAATATTTATTTTCTTGAAGGGAAATACAAAAATTTTAGGATTAATACAAAAATAAATTAAAAATGACTAATTTTTGCTTTCTTTTTATAGTTATTTGAATCAGTTTCTCTTATGATAGACCAACAGTAATCCCCTAATATATTTTCATCCCAAAATCCTTGATGTCGTTCTTCGAAAGTCCTTAAATCTTGGTGGAAACGTTCACCCTGTTCGTCACTCATACTTCCTAAGTTTTCAGGAAAAAAATTCAGATGAGATTGTAGAAAGTGAATCTTTAATGACATGTTTACGCCCATATCATGAAAGTTTTTCAATAAATTGTTAACAATTTCTTCATAATTTTCACTTTTTTTATTTCCCAAAAAATTTTCTACAAGCATTTTAAATGAGTTCCAAGCAGACTTTTCTTTAACCGATAAAAGGTTTTCAAACTGAGAATCTTTCATAATTTTACGGATTTGTGGACCAATAAATATACCCTCCTTCAGTTTTCCCTCTGTAATGTTTGGAAATATTTTTTGCAAATACCGGAAAGCATCACTGTTTTTGTCAAGCGCCTTTACAAAGTTTTTCATGAGCCCCAGTTTGATGTGTAAAGGGGGTAAAGTGACGTTATTTGGATCGACCAACAGCTCGTGATTAATGTTCATTTTGCCCGGAATATACTCATTTCGAACAGGCCATTCTTTCCTTACATAATGATGTTGTTTCGCTCTACTGTCCCACAAACAAAGGAAACAACAGTACTTCGTGTAACCACCCTGCAATCCCACTAACATACCGATGACTTTGAGGTCGCCGCACACTTTCCATTGATGTTCTTTATACTTTATTAAATTAATCAAAGTACGCATCGTTTCATAGCTCTCTTTACAATTCACTGCGTGTCCTATTGGTATGGAAGGTTTCTTATTTCCGTTATGTAATAAAACAGCTTTGAGACTATATTTCGAAGAATCTATGAATAGGCGCCACTCTGTTTTATCATAGTTTTGATTCATTGCTTCGAAAAGTCCCGGGATATCTGTGCAATAACAATATTCACCTTCTCTTTTGAAAAATTCTGAGTAAACTTTGCTTCTGTTTCTGAAAAACGTAACTTTTGTGTCTGGTAGTAACAAGTTCCATTGTTGTAAGCGGGAGCCAAGAAGCTCTGCTTTAGATCTTGATAACTGTAAATCTCGTATAAGATCATTTAATTCGGCCTGATTAATTAAATGTGGAGTGTTTTCTTGAGGTGAAAATTCGTCAGAATCACTAGAAATCGACTTGAATTCAACATCACTGTTATTGTCATCTAATATATTTGCACTCGAACTACCGGGACAAACTGGATGGGGTAGATCTTTTGAATGTAAAATCGGCTTAGTAACAGACGGAACATCGGCATACATAATACTTGCCTTAGTTTTTTTGTTATATCCCAATGTCTTCGTAACACAAAAGTAACAATCATTTTCATGATTATTAGGTTCTCTCCATAGCATTGGCGAACCAAATGGAAGGTAAACTTTTTCTCCTGATGACCACTGGAGTAAAATGATTCTACAGCTTTCGCAAAACACGTGAGGCACCCACTTTTTATCTTGATTTGCAACAGGAAATCCAAAATAATAAAGATATGCAGTTTTTAACGAATCTACAATAGGTCTTCTCTTTTTTGAAAATATAAACTGTCCACAAACATAACAAAAACGGTCAGAACTTTGTTTGCACTTTCTGCTAGCCATTTTAAATCAATCCAAAGCAAAGTAACTGTCGTTTGAAGCGAACGAATAAACAATAAAATATCACCACCACGTCGGGTAGTTAAAAAAAAACAATTGACGGCAGAAAAAAATTCCGACGTGATAAAATATTTCTGCTAACACTTTTAGGTTTAGGGAAGGTAGATAAACATATTGACATACATTCGGTTCGGGGTATAAATAAAAAGTAAAATTTTGTAAACTAGTGTAATCAGATATTTGTAGAGCACATAAAAATATGAAAAAATTTTTTTTTGCTGCCTCATATATCCACTAGTTCAGCATAAAAAAATCATATAAATAGGACACGATTACCGGGCGGTACATTCATTTGAAAACGAACAGTCGGAGAGTAAACATCAAAATGCAGAAAAACGAAATCAGAGCTGTCATCAAGTACCTCTGTATGAAAAAAATGTCTACCAAAGACATATACAGCGACCTAGTGGAAACATTGGGGGACTCTGCTCTTCCATATTCCACGGTTGCGCGCTGGGCAAAGGAGTTCAAGCTGGGTAGAACATCCACAGAAGATGAACATCGCCAGGGCCGCCCATCCACGTCCCTCACTGCAGAAAACGTCAAAAAAGTCGAAGATATCGTATTGGCAGATCGAAGAGTGACCATAAGACATGTGGCTGAGGTCACAGGGATCTCATATGGTAGTGTTCAAAGAATCTTTGCGAACGAACTGCATATGAAAAAGGTCTCTGCGCGTTGGGTGCCGAGAATGTTAACCGACGAGCAAAAGAAAAAACGAGTCGACATTTCGAGGGCGAATCTCGAAAAGTTCCATACGGATCGGGAACTTTTTTTGTCTCGTTTCGTGACCATGGACGAGACCTGGATCCACCATTTTGATCCGGAAACCAAACAGCAATCGATGACTTGGAAACGAGCCTCTTCTCCGACGCCGAAGAAATTCAAAGTGTCAAGTTCGGCAGGAAAGGTTATGGCGTCCGTTTTTTGGGATGCTGAAGGAATTATTATGGTGGAATACCTAGAAAAGGGAGCCACTATTACGGGCTCTTACTACGCAGACCAAATAAGAAGATTGCGGGAAGCCATTAAAGAAAAAAGACGAGGCAAACTCCGAGCTGGAGTGTTGTTTCACCAAGACAACGCACCGGCTCACAAAGCCGCCGTCGCGATGGCTGCCATTCAAGAAACGGGATTTGAATTGCTCGAACACCCACCCTATTCGCCAGACCTGGCTCCCAGCGACTTCTATCTCTTTCCTCGACTCAAGGAACACATCCGAGGTAAAAAATTTGAGGACGATAGCGAGGTGATGACTGCTGTAGAGGCGTTTTTGGAGGGTCAAGACAAAGAATTTTTTTCAAAAGGAATTATGGGTTTAGAGAAAAGATGGACTAAATGCATTGACTTACTAGGAGACTATGTAGAGAAATAAAATTTTTTTTTAGTTAAAATACCCTTATTTTATATTGATTATCATTACTTTTGGATCACCCCTCGTACTGGTATTCAGCTGCATCCGGTTAGACTGGAAGCCGACCCCAACATAATTGAGAAAAGGCTAGGCAGAGGCAATCAGTTTATTATCATCTCCTGTCAAAGGAACACTTAAAAGATATAGAAAAGTAAGTAAAACCAACCCTAAAAAAACATCTCGAAGAGAATTTGGTATTAATATTTTTTTTTTTTTTGTAAGTCCTCTTTGTCCCACTGCAGGTCTCCAGCTTCCCTCTTTCGTTGTGTCGTTCATATTGGGAAGGGGTTTAGACAATTATCCCAACACGTTTGTCTAATGCGGGTTGGTGGACCACCTAACTGGGTCTTTGGGTGTTGCCGTTGACGTGCGTGACCTTCGTCCGCCGCCGCCCTGGGTCGTTATCCTGCACTGACGTCGACTGTTCCGAGCCCATCGATGGCTAAATGTGGCGTGAACTTGTCAGAGTGTACTTACACTCGTAAGTGGATGTAGGATGACAGGTTATCAACTAACCTTCACCTACACCCTTAATCGACTCTTACGTCACCCACGCGAAGAGAGGGATGGTCTATTCTAGGCCGGAGATAATATATTCTTTAATTCGGACTACACGTACAAGTACACACAATCCATATAGTATTAGTAAAAATTACTTAAAAACTATGCTAGTAAACTAATGAACACAATTGAAAACTTTTCACGTTTTTAATAATTAATTGGATAAAATTAGCTACAGAACCTTTCTATCCGACTGTGATTATTCAAGTTTATAAATATATAGATCTGAAGCTGCTGAGCTGAAGGGCTTGTGGCTGAGTACTAACAGCCGCACGGGTCTATTGATCAGGTTAAGCTACGCTTGCCGCGGTTGGTCCGTGGATGGGTGACCATCTTTACATACCAAGACCCCTCCGTGCCTCGGAAAGCACGTTAAGCCGTTGGTCCCGGCTGTCATTCGTGGATCTTTGACAGTCGTTACGGGTCGTCAGAAGCCCAAAAGTCTGACAACCACTTTTACGAAGGGGTTTCGTACGAGCCAGTAACTGGGTTGTGGAGGCAGTCGCTTCATGTAAAATACTGGTACTCAGCTGCATCCGGTTAGACTGGAAGCCGACCACAACATAATTGGGAAAAGGCTAGGCAGATGATGATATATAGATCTGAAGCTTGTTTTAGAATTCTTAACAATTATTGTACTTTAATCCAATAGTTATACAAATCCACGTTTGCAATGCAGAGAACTCTGTCTAACAACTCCTAAGGGTGTTATAATTAAATTATAAACTTTCGGAACCGGGGTTCACGGTAGGGTCAACTTATGCGTTAAGTAAATGCCATATCGTAAAACTTTACTACGTGCCAAATATAAAGGGGTTGTAAACTTTTACATTTTGTTTCGTACCTTAGCGGCAAGATTGTTGCGTTGTAAAAATAAATTGCACCTATTCTCATTGTGGACGTCACAATTAAATTCTGTTTGGGTAACATCTATTTTGTGGACAACGTTTCCTGTTATAGCTAGTTTTGGATAAACTCCACCATCCGTTTTAAACGACAGAGGGACTATTCAAATACGATGTAGAATAACATCTCTTCACCACCCTTGGTTGACTGGTAGAGAATGCCTAAGGCATTAAGTCCGCCTTTGTACCTTTTGTGCGAGAAGTTTAAATAAATAAATAAATAAATAACGTTATCGATATTATTTATTTATTTATTGCAGAACGGGCCCGCTCTTGACCTCGATCACGCCTAATGGAAAGCGATGGATGAGGTCTGATGGCTGATATGTTCCAAACAGACAGTGTAATAAACCAAAAAATACGCGCTGTTTTCGTGTGTGTTTTTCTGCCAGCCATTGCGGCCATCAAAGGCTCTCGAGTCTCAAGCACTTCTGCGTCATATAATTCAATTTGAGTGAAAATCGTGAAAGCTGCCCTTTTGCTAAATACCCGAAAAAGTTTCCGTACGTGACTCCATCAAACTACATCCCAGAGGACCCTGTATGTTCGCTTTTCCTTCTTCTTCCCATTTTTTCGGGAAAAATGTGGCCCATGTTTTATTACTCACTTTAGTTAAAGAGCACGTAGGTTTTATGTGGAAAGGATTCATTACGAAACATGAAATGCTCACGAAAATGCCTTAGATTTACATAATTTATTTACAAGAGCAACATTTTGGGACATTTGTATGAATGCTGTCACAATTTGTGTGCCTCCAAGAGAAATTCTAATGTAACGGAAAAAACTCAAATGCCAGCAAACATAAACACTTAATTTATCATCCTTGATACTCCACTTAGCAGGCAGTATACGAAGTCTACGCTCGCGTTTCTTACTTATGTTTAAAACGTATGACGTTGGTTTTTCTACATAAATACTTTTTTCGGGGCAACTCTCGTTGCACGCTATCAAAAATTTTAAACCTTTCATCGCCATCAACAGCAGCAGTTTGTGTCGACTGAGTGTCATATATGCGATATCTACATCAGAATACAAATAACTCATGATCGGGTGACTTTTCTTTGGTCCCTCTATCATCTGCGTATAGGAAACTACCCTTGCAGCCCAGCGTCTTACAGTAGGTACTATACCTACGATTCAAGCAAAGGAGCGCCCTCAAAAATGCAATTTAAAGATGCATTTGTGAATACTGTTTGATAAATAAGTATGTAAATCCAACTGTTTATTATGTGTTAATACAAAGTACATAGATGACAATTCGTTTTTTGTTAGGGCAATGTTTCAGTTCTTTTTTTTTTTTTCAATTTTCCTCGAAAACCATTTTTTCTTACAAATCTTCCGCCAATTCCGAACCTTCCAACATACATTTGTTTGCAATAATAATGAGGTTTGCCAAAAACAGAGCATTTCTCAATCCGTGATGTGTCTTTATCGGCACGGCCGACATAGATCGATCATTCAATCGTGTCCAATATAACCAGCGTGGTGTTATTATGGCCAGTAAGGACATGTATTTATAGAGCGTAAACTTGGATATGAAATTGTATTGTAAACGGATTACGGAGCATGTCAAAGGCCATTCACAGAGACATAAAGCGTGTAACGATTAGATACGGATTTGGCTGTTACGATTGTCATACATTTGTATGTGTGACGAAAGCGAAGGGTTTGCTCTGAAATCAAAGGATTTCTGATCTGTTGTTAGTTGGTATTGCGTATGGGGGATCGATATCGGTGGTTGTTGTAAACACCGGGGATTGATACTGGATTTGGTATCTCATTGCACAGTATGTACTACTGAGCTTGCTCTTTAGAACCGTAATCTTTTTTTTCTACATGGTTCAACTGTTCGAATCGATTTTAAGTCTTATTGAAACTTGGAGATGTTCCTCCTTCAAGGATTGTGCTCGAAAAGCTGTATCAATACAACTTTTCAGAGCAGAGCGAAACGCTATCTATATACGAGTATAAACTTTAACCTCAGCGTTTCAGTTTTCTGCAAGCTTCAATCTTTCTTGTAAACTTTTACTGGACCTTTTTGTTAGGTAAATATTTTGATTTATTGCCACAACTAAAGCACTTTTGTATGGCTCCAGGATATAATCAGATTCGCAATTATTACTACTAAATTGCTATCTTATTAACATAAATGAGTGCTACTTCCACACGGGACCAAAATTATGTTAAATTACCCCTATTTAAACAAACTTACCGACAGTTACCAATAGGCAAACTACCGAACATCTGTCGGTGGCAATATTCGGGCATTAGGTGAGATTTTGTTCATAGAACGGATCCGGTCAATTGCTTGACCATCTGCGTCCGATTCGTGAGGGCCCGAAAATCGACGAATATTACCGAAGTGCCTATGGTGATAAACGCGTGGTCACGGTGATTCTCCTTTGCGTCATGCGGGCCTGGTACAATTAAAATGAATGCCAATGTGTGTAATGTGGGATTTGTGTTGTCGTATGTGATGTATGAATGTGTAAACTTGTAATAAATCTTCTCAATTCTACATTTGGATTTAGAAAATGTAGGGCGCTTATACGGGTTAGTTAAATAGGT